>CM040123.1:233549907-233981574 GCA_022559845.1 Amorphophallus konjac
CTTCTGAGAGACTTGTTAGCCCGAAGTTGATGGGGGCCTACTTCTGAGAGACTTGTTGGCCAGAGTTGATGTAGGCATGCTTCTGAGAGACTTGTTAGCCTAGAGTTGATGGGGGCTTACTTTTGAGAGACTTGTTAGCCCGAAGTTGATGGAGACCTGCTTCTGAGAGACTTGTTAACCCGAAGTTGATGTAGGCTTGTCTCGGAGAGACAAATCTGTCTAAGTCATCGTTGATTGACTGTTCAGCTGTGATAGCTGGAAACTGACATTGGCCGACCCTTGGGGGTGTGTTGGCCAAAAGTCGTTGTGTCGGCTGACCACTGGGATATCATTGAAGATATGTCAGCTGACCACTGAGGTATCATTGAAGATGTGTCGGCTGACCGTTGAGGTATGTCGCCGAATATTGAAGCTGGCTAATCGTTGACTCGTGATAGCCATAGTTGACGTAGACCAGCCCTTAGGGCATGTTGGTCTGGGTTGATGTCGGCTGTACCCGGGCTGAGGCAGATACCATCTAGCACAAACTCGAGTGCAGTGTCACCCTTGGTAAAGGCATCATGACTTGTACATCAAAATTCTGTACATTTCATTTTGCTTCGAAAGGGCACTCATCGGATCATGTCTCCTTTCTTGGCTTTAGCTGGTGAGGCTTCATAGCCGCTTTGGAGTTTCCCGGTCCTTGGGATGGAGTGGCCGAATGGTCCTCAACTTAGTGTAGCATTGCCAGATGCATACATTTGATCTCCCTCGGGACGCCTGGAAGACTGAGCTTGCATCTTTATGGGAAGAGTTCGCCCACCATCGCGCTATTTAGGAGTGGAGGCGGAGGACTCAGCTGACGATTCAACAGGAGGAGGAGAAACTGTGCATACTTCGGAGAGCCCAGGCTGAGGTGGGCACCCAAGTCAAGGCCGCTTACGAGCGCGAGCAGGTGGCCTCCCACGAGTGGAGGAGCTTTTGTGAGAGGTCTAAGAGACCGAGGAGTGTAGTCTTGCGCGTGCCGATGTAGACTCTTCGCCGTAGGCTTGAGGGGCTCCAGGAGGAAGCTCTTTAGAGTGAGACTCGCCTTGCTGAGCTGATGTGGATGCACTTTTTTTTATTACCTGTTTTGGTTATTTGTTTATTGTGATCTTTTATTGGTTTATTAAGTGCGTGGGCGTGCCAGTCACCGAGGTGACAATTTATTCGGGCTCCGAAGAGCCCATGGTGCGCTCGATCTGACTTCGTCAGTCGATTGTGTGGTTCGTGTCGGGACCAAAACCCGCCGCGCCATAAAGGTCACGGCGTCATTTACATCCCCCATACGAGGGAACACCCTTGATTAATCGCCGAGATTCAGGGCCTCATGGCCAAGAAATTAATTGCATGAAAGGTCTATTACGCGGCATTGAAATCCTCACACGAGGGCGAGAAGAAAACTATTCGCGGTCATGTCGGTCATGTGTTGACCATTTAATGTTCGGACGAATGTCCGGCTCAATAAAATCACGGTGTCGCGGGAAAACTGGAGCGTATGTATGCCAGTATATGGCAATTTATTGTTCATAAGAACGGAAAACGTTCAGCTAAACCTCGGCTGGAGCGATCGGAAACCGGTAAATCTGTTGGCCCGGTGCAAGAGCAAGCTGCGACCATACTGCGGTGGCCCCCCGCGGTCGAAACAAGACTTGTATGAGCGTCATTGATATTTCCGGTGCCAAGGGGGCGTCGAGGGAATATCCCTTGAATCGGCTGAAAAGCCCTATGTCCGGAGAAGCGGACGTTCTAAACGTGTCGGTCATTCAGGAGACCGTTTAATGTTCGGACGGGTGTCCGATATTGGGAATATCGTAATCGTCACAGAAAGATCGAGAATGTATGTGTGCCGGGACACGACAAGTTTTATTATTCCGAGACACTGAAAACGTTCGATTGAATCTCGGCTATTCTATCCGAAACCCGTGAATCTATTGGCCCGGTGAGAGATCGAGTCGGGACCATGCCGGGGAGCCTCCCGTGATCCAAACGGGGCTCGCGTGGGCAGCGTTAATATTTCTGGTGTCGGAGGGCAAAGGGGAAAAGTCCCGGGACTAGGCTTCAGGAACTGAAAACGTGTTCGAGAGGAACAGGCTGTAGACCGGAGATATGAGCCAGACGATGACCATGATCGGGACGGGCCCGAGGTCTAAATATGGCCCACGGAGGTCTTATTGATATTCCCATGGGAGGAGTCCAGGGGTGGCGAGAGCCGTCTCGTTCTATTCCGATTCTGTCGGTCACTTGCGGACCATTCCATGTTCGGGCAAGGGCCCGTATTGAGAGCGTGACGGGGGTGGACGCGACCCCGTACCAATGTATGCCGAGTTTACGGCAATTTCAATGAAAGAGCGGGAGCAAATCCCGATAGGAACGGGTCGGAATTGGTGAGGCTATTGGCCCAGGGCAATGCCGGCTCACAACCATGTTGGGGTAGGAGCCACCGGCTATGAAAGTCGCTCACGGGCCTTTTCATGTTCGGACATGGGTCCGTATTAAGAACTCGGCGGGAATCGACATGAACCCGTTCAAATGTCTGCCGAACGTGCAGCAATTTTAGTAGCGGCTCGGAAGGAATCCGGCCAGAGAAACGAGTCTGGTTTAATCGAAATGTCAGCCCGAGGTGAAGTCAGGCTATGGCCATTTTGAGATGATTCCCTAGGCTCAGGCCCAACTCGTAGGGGCGGTATTGTTGTTCCTTCGGCATCGGGTCACGGGAGAGACGAGGCTGCGAAGCGGGTCTCATTGTTTTATTATTATTTAAGAAGTGTTATCATTACCATTTGTTAATTTATAGATACATTTGGGTGAATTCTTTATTATCGTTTATTCATTTCTTCTTGTGATTTATTCATTTAATACTGTTATTATTAGGTTTATTATTATTTTTTGTTCATTTATATTATCATTCGTTTGCTTGGCGTTTTCTTTTTTTTTAGTTAAGTTGTCGTTATTATTTATCCTGAGTTATCATTTATTTATCTATTTATCGTTGTTATTGTTTCTTTTAAACCTATTATCATTATTACTTATTTCTTTATCATTCTTATTTATTTATCCACTTTATTGGGTTTATTATCATTTATTATTTTATTTAACATTATTGTTTTCTATTATTTCTCTATTTTCTTTTGAGTTTGTTGCTATTATCGTTATTTAAGCTCTGTATCATTATTTGTTTATTTATTATGTTTTCTTTTAGCTTATTATCCTTATTAATATCATTATTTTTTTTGGGTGTGCCGCTGAGGATTGGTGGGGTGTACCGCTGAGGGTTGGGAGTGTACCACTGAGGGCCAATGGGGTGTACCGCTGAGGGCCAGAGGGGGCGTACCGCTGGGGGTTGGGAGTGTACCGCTGAGGGCCAAAGGGGCGTACCGCTGGGGTCAAAAGGGTGTACCGTTGAAGGCCAATGGGGGTGTGCCGCTGAGGGCAGTAGGACTGTACCGCTGAGGGGTCTAAGTGGTGTGCCGCTGAAAGCTGGGAAAAGTGTGCCGGCGAAAGGCTGTTGGAGGGAAGAGGTAGTGTGCCGGAGAGGAGGCTTCGAAGCGTGCCGTTGACGGCTGGGAGGAGTGTGCCGGCGAAGGAGTTGGATGAGCATGCCACTGAAAGATGATTAGAGTGCATCGTCAAAGGACCAATCAGGGCGTAGTGGTGGAGGTTCGGTCGGTCTTCAATTATTTGTCTTAAGACTTTTCTTTTCTTCTTAATTTGATTTTTTTAACGCAGTTTTATATAAACTTCTCCTTGGTTTTGTTCTGTTCGGCCTCTTTGCCATAAGTCGGAAGTTCGGTCAGCCGAGCTGTCAATCGGTCCAGCTCTTGTCGTGGTGCCGGCAGTGGCTTGATCAGTTGGAAGGTTTCATCATTAATTATTTTGCTCGTTTATTGCTTCCTTTTACGTCCTTTAATATTTTGTTATTTTCTCACAAAAATTCGGCAGCATCTCCCCTTGACCGGGGCGTAAGGGAGATAAAGGGAACGCGCCCACATGGAGTGGCGGAACCCGACAACTGGAGGTGGGCGCCCGGTGGCAGCAACACCTTTATAAAACCTCAGAAAACACGAAGGCAAACAACGGGCTAGGGCTTGGCCAAGAGGTGTGCCGCTGGGGGCCTAGATGGTGTGCCGGCCAAGGGCCATTGGGTGTGCTGCTGAGGATCAAAAAGGGTGTACCGCTGAGGGCCAATGGAAGTGTGCGTACCACTGGGGGTCAAAAGGGTATACCGCTGAGGGCCAATGGAAGTGTGCCGCTGAGGGCCGAGAAAAGTGTACCGGGGATGTTGATTGGTTAGGCCGAAGGAAATCTTGGCAGGAGGAGGGAGATAGGCTCAAGGGGTGTTGGGCCTAGGTGTCCAAGGAGAGACGGAAGGGCGTCTCCCCTCAGGCAAATGAGAAGATGCGGCAGTGGGGAGGTGAAAGGGCAGCAGGCCCTCTTCCCTCTCTTCCTCTCTTCCCTCTTCTTCTCTTCTCCTTCTTCCCCTCCTTTCCTTTTCCCTTCTTCTCTTTGCGTGGACGGCGGAGGATGGAACAGCAAAGGGGGGGCAGCCTCCCCTCCTCCTCTTCTCCTCTTCTTCACTTCTTCTTCTTCCCTTCGCACGGACGGCGGCAGACGGAGTAGCAAGGGGGAGCCTCCCCTCCTCTTCTTCTTCTTCTCTTCTTCTCTTCACGCGGACGACGATGGACGGAGTAGCCCAGGGGGGGGGAAGCCTCCCCTCCTCTTCTTCTTTTCTTCTTCTCTTCTTCTTTTTCTCTTCTCCTCTTCTCTTCTCTCTGGGTGTGGGTGTATCTGTTGCCCTCTTCTATCTCTCTGTCCCCATTTGCAGCGACGAAGAGGGGTCTTATACCCCCGCCACAACGAGCGTCCACAGGCCGGAACGATTCGACGGGTATTGAATGGGGGTTGACCCCATTGCCCTGGGTGGCAGGGGGATAGGCAGCATGGCCCTCTCCCCAGGCGACACCACGGACGGCCCACTGCGCGCCAAGGATCCGTAGGGCATGGGCTCCGTTGAAGATGCTTCACACTGTGCCGCTGGCGGGCTGAACAAGCGTGCCGCGGGAGAGCCAAAAGGGCGTACCGCTGGGGGCCCGAATGGGCGTGCCGCTGAAAGCCCATGGGGCGTGCCGCTGAGGCCAGGGGCTGTGCCGCTGAGGGGCCAAACGGGCGTGCCGCTGAAGGCTTTGTGGGCGTGCCGCTGAAGGCCAAAGGGCTGTACCGCTAAACACCCAGGGGGTGTGCCGCTGAAGCCCCTCATGGGCGTGCCGCTGAAGGCCCAAGCTGGGCGTGCCGCTGAATGGCCTGAGGGGCGTGCCGCTGAACAGCCTGAAGGATGTGCCGATGAACACCCTGGGGGCCGTGCCGCTGAAGCCCAGGCTGGGCGTGCCGCTGAAGGCCCAAAGGGTGTGCCGCTGAAGGCCAAAGGGCGTGCCGCTGAAGACCAAAAGGGAGTGCCGCTGAAGGCCAAAGGGCGTGCCGCTGAAGGCCAAAGGGCTGTGTCGCTGAACACCCAGGGGGTGTGCCGCTGAAGCCCCTCCTGGGGTGTGCCGCTGAGGCTTGACTTGGGCCCATTTTGAGCATGCGTTATGATTCGTTTGATTTTCTTCGGGGGCCGCGGATTGTGAGCTTCCTGGGGGTTGGTTTCTCTTTGCTGTCGTGGCTCCGGGGACGGCTCCACGGTAGTGTGCATATGTGGGGGCGTCTAGATGACCAATCTCTCCGGGGGTTCTTCACTCGGCGCCGTTGTTGATGCTGGGCCGAGCAGGGTGTTTGGTGTGCAATTTTTTTGGTGTCCACAAATGCCCCCCACCCACGGGTAGCGCAGGCGAAGGATGAGCCGGGCGATGCCCGTGGGTGTACTTGTCTCTTTTCTCTTTGTCGATGCCGACGGGGTGTCAGAAGCCGACTTGACATGTTGGTATCTTCTTCTCTTCGTTAGTGCTGACAGTGCGTCAGGAGCTGACGTAAAATGTTGGTCTCTTCTTCTCTTTTTCATCATCACCGACAGGGCATTGGGAGCCGCCATGGTATGTTTGTCTTTTCTTCTCTTTGTCCGTGCCGGCAAGGTGCCGGGAACTGACCCGGTTTGTTGGTCTCTTGGTCTCTTCGTCAGTGCCGACAGGGTGTCGGGAGCTGGCCTGGTCTGTTGTCTCTTTGTCTCTTCGCCAGTGCCGACAGGGTGTCGGGAGCTGGCCTGGTCTGTTGTCTCTTTGTCTCTTCGCCAGTGCCGATAGGGTGTCGGGAGCTGGCCTGGTCTGTTGTTCTCTTGGTCTCTTCGCCAGCGCCGACAGGGTGTCGGGAGCTGGCCTGGTCTGTTGTCTCTTTGTCTCTTTGCCAGTGCCGACAGGGTGTCGGGAGCTGGCCTGGTCTGTTGTTCTCTTGGTCTCTTCGCCAGCGCCGACAGGGTGTCGGGAGCTGGCCTGGTCTGTTGGTCTCTTGGTCTCTTCGCCAGTGCCGATAGGGCATCGGGAGCTGGCCTGGTCTGTTGTCTCTTTGTCTCTTCGCCAGTGCCGACAGGGTGTCGGGAGCTGGCCTGGTCTGTTGTCTCTTTGTCTCTTCGCCAGTGCCGACAGGGCGTCGGGAGCTGGCCTGGTCTACTGTTCTCTTGGTCTCTTTCTCTTTCTTTTCTTCTCTCTCTTCTCTTCTTCTCTTCTTTTCCTTCTCTTCTCCTTTTGTCATCTCTCTTTTTTTTTGTTCTTTTGTTGTTGTTTTGTCTCTCTTTTTTTTTCTTTTTTTTTCTTCTTCTTCTCTTTTTTTTTCTTCTCTTTTTTTGAACAACTCCGGGTGGCTGCTGGCATGAATGCCAATGATATAAGAGCTGTCGGCGCGGCGGCCGATGATTGAAAGCTATTGGCGTAGGAGCCAACAAGTGAAAGCTGTCGACCCGAAGGTCGATGACTGAAAGCTGTCGGCTCAGGGGCCGATGATTGAAAGTTGTTGGCATGGGAGCCAATAATTGAAAAGTTGTCGACCCGAAGGTCGATGATTGGAAAGCTGTTGGCATGGGAGCCAATAATTAGAAAGCTGTTGGCATGGGAGCCAATAATTGAAAAGCTGTCGACCCGAAGGTCGATGACTGAAAGCTGTCGGCTTAGGGGCCGATGATTGAAAGCTGTTGGCATGGGAGCCAATAATTGAAAAGCTGTCGACCCGAAGGTCGATGATTGAAAAGCTGTTGGCATGGGAGCCAATAATTAGAAAGCTGTTGGCATGGGAGCCAATAATTGGAAAGCTGTCAACCCAAAGGCCGATGAGGGAGGCCAAAATAGCCGTGGCTGGAAGCAGGCTGCGGGAGCCGAAGTTGGGAGATTAATGGGCCGCGAGGGCAAGAGGTAGGCTAAGGTGGCCGATATTGGGCTCTACGAGCCGGAGCTGGGAACGTAGCTTCGATGGCCGAAATTGAGTTTATTGCATACGTACATCCTTGTTATTTTATTGTTATTATACTTTATTATTATTATTTTTATGTTGTTTTGTTTTGTTTTTATTTTTTTATCATTTTTTTAAGCATGCAAGCATTCATTAGCAGGCATAACATAAATATAAGTAAGGCGGCTCCCTCTATAGGGGATAGGATAGGGACGTCACCCGTAATTCGTAGATGCGGTGTGGGCCGTGAGGCACAATCTAGGGGTGGTGCACCCGTCAAGAGGATATCGCACGTCTTGCATGCATAGCCTAAATTCACGCATTTCCCCCGAGGCAATTCTATGTGGCGTGGCAGTGCAAATGTGTGAACAAAGAGCCCCAACCACAGGGATATGCATGTTTTCCTGGTGACACTCGAGGATCACTCTAGCGCCTACACATATGTTTCAGGCTTTCGACTTTCGGTAGCTTCACACAGCCCCCATCTGTTTATTTTGGTAGCAGATTTCACCGTTCAGCGCGAGTCTCCTCATGTGTCTCAATGGGGATTCCCGGCTACTAGGATTCATCCTCATTATAATTCTATTACGGATTCCACTGTTTGACGCGAGTCTCCTCATGTGTCTCAATGGGGATTCCCGGCTAATAGGTTTCATCCTTATTATAATTCGCTTCACCATTTCGCGCGAGTCTCCTCATGCGTCTCAATGGGGATTCCCGGCTACTCGGATTCACGTGTCTCTCTCTTTTCTTTTCTTTTTTTTTCTCTCTCTTTATTTTACAGTGGGGGTAGGCAGCTTTTTCCTTACGATTACCTTTCACGCGAGTGCAGGAATTCAAGTCTCCGTAGAGTGCTAAGAAGAAATTCGGGCAATCCCTATAGTCGAAGGCCATTGAACACATTAAGTGCCAAGTGTGGGAGCGTTGTCTCAGGTTTATTTTGTGAGTTGGGCTTAGCGATTCAGCCATGACTCTTCCCCTTGACGTGTGCACCCGTCATAACTGGGTTCCCTTCGAACGCAGGCCATGACGCCCGTGCATCC
The DNA here is from genome assembly GCA_022559845.1 of Amorphophallus konjac. NCBI lineage: Eukaryota > Viridiplantae > Streptophyta > Magnoliopsida > Alismatales > Araceae > Amorphophallus > Amorphophallus konjac. The sequence goes on from CM040123.1 coordinate 233,558,337, forward strand.
AGAATCGGGCGATATTATTTAGCAAGGAAACACGGTCCTAGAAAATTCTAAGGAGGTGTATTATTCTATATTAAGCAACCATGCAAACAGGGCAATCAAGCATTCTCTTCTTCCTTTTTTTTTGTTTTGTTGTTTGTTGTTGTTGTTTTTTTTTTTGTTTATTTTCCCTGTGTTTTTTTTGTTTGTTGTTGTTTTTTTTTATGGCATAAGAAAATATTGTTGTTATGTATAAGTGTAGTGGTAGTAGAGGTATTAGGGAAGCAGACAACGGAGGGCCGAAAGGACATCAGGGAAGCGGGCTATAGAAGTCGAGGGACATTGGGGAAGCAGGCCATAAAGGCCAAAAGGAAGCAGGCTGCGAGAGCCCAAGTTGGAAAGCAGGCCGCGAGAGCCAAAGTTGGGAAGCGGGCTATAAAAGCTAGAATTGGGGAGCAGGCCACGGAGGCCAAAGGGGAAGCGGGCTACGGGAGCCAGAACTGGGAAGCAGGCCACAAAGGCTAAAGGGGAAGCATGCCATGAGAGCCAAAGTTAGGAAGCAGGCTATAAAAGCCAAAGGTAAGCAGGCTGCAAGAGCCAAAGTTAGAAAGCGAGCCGTGAAGGCCAAAGGTAAGCAGGCTGCAAGAGCCAAGGCACGGGAAGCGGACCGTGAAGGCCAAAGGTAAGCAGGCTGCGAGAGCCAAAGTTGGCGAGCAGGCCATAAAAGCCAAGGGGAAGCGGGCTACGAGAGCCAGAATTGGGCAGCAGGCTATAAAAGCCAAAGGGAAGCAGGCTGCAAGAGCCAAGGTTGGGAAGCAGGTTACGAGGGCCAAAGGTAAGCAGGCTGCGAGAGCCAAAGTTGGGGCGCAGGCCACAAAAGCCAAGGGCAAGCAGGCTACGAGAGCCAGAATCGGGAAGCAGGCTATAAAAGCCAAAGGGATGCAGGCTGCAAGAGCCAATGTTGGGAAGCAGGCCATGAGGGCCAAAGGTAAGCAGGCTGCGAGAGCCAAAGTTGGGAAGCTGGCTGCAAGAGCCGAATTCTGGGAAGCAGGCCGTAAAGGCTGAATTTTGAGAAGTAGGCTGCAAGAGCCAAAGATATTGGGAAGCGGGCTGCAAGAGCCGAGATTGTGGGCAGCAGGCTACGAAAGCCAAATCAGGGGAGCAGGCTACAAGAGCCAAAATTGGGGAGCGGGCTGCAGGAGCCGCAATTATGGGAAGCGGGCCATGAAGGCCAAATTCTGGGGAGCATGCCGTAAAGGCCGAATTCTGGGAAGCGGGCCGCAAGAGCCGAAATTGGGAAGCGGGCCGTGAAGGCCGAATTCCAGGAAGCAGGCCGTAAAGGCCGAACTCTGGGAAGCAGGCTGCAAGAGCCAAAGATATTGGGAAGCGGGCTGCAAGAGCCGAAATTATAGGAAGCATGCTATGGAAGCCAAATCGGAGAAGTAGGCTATAAGAGCCAAGGGCAAGCAGGCTACGAGAGCCAGAATTGGGAGGCGGGCTATAAAAGCCAAAGGGAAGCAGGCTGCAAGAGCCAAGGTTGGGAAGCAGGCCACGAGGGCCAAAGGCAAGCAGGCTGCGAGAGCCAAAGTTGGGAAGCGGGCTGCAAGAGCCGAATTCTGGGAAGCAGGCCGTAAAGGCCAAATTCTGAGAAGTAGGCTGCAAGAGCCAAAGTTAAGCAGGCTGCAAGGGCCAAAGTTGGGGAGCATGCTATAAAAGCCAGGGGGAAGCAGGCTGCGAGAGCCAGAATTAGGGGACAGGCTACGAGAGCCAGGGGAAGCAAGCTGTGAGAGCCAAAATTGGGAAGCGGGCCACGAGGGCCGAATTTTGGGAAGCAAGCTACAAAAGCCAGGATCTGGAGGCCTTTGTCGGTTTAACGCCCCGTCGGCAGATGGTCTAGTCGGTTTAACGCCCCGTCGGTAGAAGGTTTAGTCGGTTTAACGCCCCGTCGGTGAAAAGTGTAGTCGGTTTAACGCCCCGTCGGCGGAAGGTTTAGTCGGCTTAACGCCCCGTCGGCGGAATGCTGATTGGTTTCTATTTGTTTGATGGTTGGAGGTCAGAGGTAGAAGTTTACCTCATAAAGATTTTTTTAAGAGGCGGGTACAAAGACCATGTTTGCCTCGCTGCTGTTCTTTCTCTTCTTCTCTTCTTTTGTGTGGAGAGGCGGGTACAAAGACCATGTTTGCCTCGCTGCTGCTCTTTCTCTTCTTCTCTTCTTTTGTGTGGAGAGGCGGGTGCAAAGACCGTGTTCGCCTCATAATTGCTCTTTTTTCTTCTTCTCTTCTTCTGTGTAAAGAGGCGGGTTCAGTGACCACGTCTGCCTCATGTGTCCTTTTTTTTTTCTTCTTTTGTGGAGAGGCGGGTGCAAGGACCATGTCTGCCTCATATGTCTTTTCTTTCTTTTCTTCTCTTCTTTTGTAGAGAGGCAGGTGCAGAGACCATGTTCGCCTCATCTCTTTTTTTTTCTTCTATTCTTCTTTTGTAGAGAGGCAGGTGCAGAGACCATGTTTGCCTCATGATTGCTCTTTCTCTTCTTCTCTTCTTCTTTTATGGAGAGGCAGGTGCAAGGACCATGTTTGTCTCGTGATCATTTCTTTCTTTTCTTCTCTTCTTCTTTTGTGTAGAGAGGCGGGTGCGAAGACCGCGTCTGCCTCGTGACTCTTCTTCTATTCTTCTTTTATGGAGAGGCAGGTGCAGGGACCATGTTCGCCTCATGTCTCTTTTTTTCTCTTCTATTCTTCTTTTGTAGAGAGGCAGGTGCAGAGACCATGTTTGCCTCATGATTGCTCTTTCTCTTCTTCTCTTCCTTTTTTATGGAGAGGCAGGTGCAAGGACCATGTTTGCCTCGTGATCATTTCTTTCTTTTCTTCTCTTCTTCTTTTGTGTAGAGAGGCGGGTACGAAGACCGCGTCTGCCTCGTGACTCTTCTTCTATTCTTCTTTTATGGAGAGGTAGGTGCAGGGACCATGTTCGCCTCATGTCTCTTTTTTTCTCTTCTATTCTTCTTTTGTAGAGAGGCAGGTGCAGGGACCATGTTCGCCTCATGTCTCTTTTTTTTCTTCTCTTCTTCTTTTATGTAATGAGGTGGGCTCGAGGACCACGGCTGCCTCATGTCTTTTTTTTTTCTTCTTTTCTTTTGTGGGGAGGCAGGTGCAAGGACCATGTTCGCCCCATGATTGTTCTTTTCTTTTTTTTCTTCCACTTTTATTGAGGGAGGCAGGTACGAAGACCATGTTTGCCTCATATCTTTTTTTTTCTTCTCTTCTTCTTTTGTAGGGAGGCAGGTACGAAGACCATGTTTGCCTCGTGTCTCTTTTTTTCTTCTCTTTTTTTGCGTGATGAGGTGGACCTGAGGACCACATCCACCTCATGTCCATTCTTTTGATTCTGCTCTTCCTTCTTTTTTTCTTGTGTGAAGAGGCGGGCTCGAAGACCACGTCTACCTCATGTGCCTCTTCTTTCCTTTTCTTCTCTTCTTTTGTTTGGTGAGGCGGGCTCGAGGGCCACGTCTGTCTCATGTGTCTTTTCTTCTTCTTATTTTGTGTGATGAGGCGGGCTCAAGGGCCACGTCTGCCTCATGTCTCTTCTTTTTTTTCTTCTTTTGTGGAGAGGCCGGTGCAAGGACCATGTGTGCCTCATGTCTCTTTTTCTTCTCTTCTTTCTGTGTGATGAGGCGGGCTCGAGGACCACGCCTGTCTCATGCGTGCCTTTTTCTTTATTCTGCTCTTCTTTTCTCACTAGTGCTTCCATGTTGGAGTGCATTTCTCTTAATGTGCCCCCAGGTTGGGGTGTAGCTTCACTTGGTATGCATCCCCCCTCGAGGGGTGTGTTTTGCCTCTTTGCTTCTGTGCCCCGGAAGCAGGGTATGTTGTTTCTTCAAATGCCGCTTGGGCGGAGTATATCTTTCTTCTTATGCTCCCAGATCGGGATGCATGTCTCTTCGTTTCTGTGCCCCGGATCAGGGTAGATGCTTCTGTTTCTTATGCGCCAGGGGCGTAGCGTATTTTTTGTGCCCCCTGAGCGGGGTGGATGCTCTGCATGTGTCCCCGGGTCGGGGTGTAGCTTTGTCTCCCATGGGGGGGGGGGGTGTTGTTTCTTCAAAAGCCCCCGGACCAGGGTGTATTCGTCTCTTTCTTATACTCCCGAGGCGGGAGGAGTTCTCTTCATGTGCCCCCGTGGCGGGATGTGCTTCTTCCTTCAAGTGTCCCCAGGCCGGGGTGAATTCTTTTCTTCTTATGCCCCCCCATGGCGGGGTATGTCTTTTGCTTCAGGTGCCCCCATATCGAGGTGTATTTCCCCTTCAAATGCCCCTAAGCCGGGGTGCAGTTCTATTTCTTCTTACGTCCCCAGGTCGGGGCGGATTCACTTCTTCAAATGCCCCGAAGCCGGGGTGTAGCTTTTGCTTTGTGTGCCCCTCAGCTGGGGCGGATTCTCTTCATGTGCCCCTGGTAATGGGGTGTATTTCTCCTCTTCTTTTTTTTTGCCTCCTATGCCCCCATAGCAGGGTATATATCTTCTTCCCATCCCCCATGGCGGGGTATGTGCATGCTCTGTTCGGAAGTGGCGGCCGTGCTTGGCCTCATTGCTATAAAGCATTCCCCGCAGCGGGCAACTATTCACCAAGCTACAATTGTGACTCGCTGGGTCTTTTAACAGCCACTCGGGGGCCGTTTAGTATCGGATGGAGGCAGCAGGAAGGAGGGACAGGCCGGGTCATTACACCACAGACTCGGAGCCTCCTAGAGTCGGGCGGGATGCCGGGTTTCTTCTTGCTCTTTTGGTTGGCGATTCTGGCCAACTTTTCTTATTTCCTTTTTGCTTTCTTTCTTCTCTCTTTTTTTTTCTTCTTCTTTTCTCTCTCTTCTTTTTTTTGTCCCTTCTCATCTTCTCTTCTTTTTGTATGATTGACCAGGGTGGAGGTGCAGGAGAGCGCTCACCCCCTCAGGGAGGGGATGAGTGGTTCGCTCTACCGCATCAACCCCACAGCGGTAATCTTTGTTCAGCACGGGTCTCGACGGACGTGGTCGCACAACCCTCTCTTGCCAATTCCTTTTTCTTCTTTTTTTTTTCTTCTCTCTCTTTTTTTTTCTCTTCTTCTTTTCTTCTTTTCTTCTTTTCTTCTTTTCTTCTCTTTCTTCTTGAGGGAAACGGGGGCTTGATTTCCCCCTCCCTTCTCTGCTCTTTCTCTTCTCCTTTTTTTATAACACCCCCCATGATTCATGGAAGTTGCATATGCTTCGAAGCAGCGTCCTCGAGGCCGCCAAGGTAGCTGCATCGAGTCTGGATTTTCTCCCCATAGGGCTGGTGAAGACAGCACCTGCAGTTCATCAAAGCAGGCAAACATCGTTTATTAGGGGGCCATGAGGCCCTGAATCTCGGCGAAGAGATGAAGGGTGGTTTGGTACCACCGGGCGTGCCAGACTTGTGGATGCACTTTTTTTTATTACCTGTTTTGGTTATTAGTTTATTGTGCTCTTTTATTGGTTTATTAAGTACGTGGGCGTGCCAGTCACCGAGGTGACAATTTATTCGGGCTCCGAAGAGCCCATGGTGCACTCGATCTGACTTCGTCAGTCGATTGTGTGGTTCGTGTCGGGACCAAAACCCGTCGCGCCATAAAGGTCACGGCGTCATTTACATCCCCCATACGAGGGAACACCCTTGATTAATCGCCGAGATTCAGGGCCTCATGGCCAAGAAATTAATTGCATGAAAGGTCTATTACGCGGCATTGAAATCCTCACACGAGGGCGAGAAGAAAACCATTCGCGGTCATGTCGGTCATGTGTTGACCATTTAATGTTCGGACGAATGTCTGGCTCGATAAAATCACGGTTCTCGCGGGAAAACTGGAGCGTATGTATGCCAGTATATGGCAATTTATTGTTCAGAAGAACGGAAAACATTCGGCTAAACCTCGGCTGGAGCGGTCGGAAACCGGTAAATCTGTTGGCCCGGTGCAAGAGCAAGCTGCGACCATACTGCGGTGGGCCCCCCGCGGTCGAAACAAGACTTGTATGAGCATCATTGATATTTCCGGTGCCAAGGGGGCGTCGAGGGAATATCCCTTGAATCGGCTGAAAAGCCCTATGTCCGGAGAAGCGGGCGTTCTAAACGTGTCGGTCATTCAGGAGACCGTTTAATGTTCGGACGGGTGTCCGATATTGGCAATATCGTAATCGCCGCAGAAAGACTGAGAATGTATGTGTGCTGGGACACGGCAAGTTTTATTATTCCGAGACACTGAAAACGTTCGATTGAATCTCGGCTATTCTATCCGGAAACCCGTGAATCTATTGGCCCGGTGAGAGATCGAGTCGGGACCATGCCGGGGAGCCTCCCGTGATCCAAACGGGGCTCGCGTGGGCAGCGTTAATATTTCTGGTGTCGGAGGGCAACGGGGAAAAGTCCCGGGACTAGGCTTCGGAACTGAAAACGTGTTCGAGAGGAACAGGCTGTAGACCGGAGATATGAGCCAGACGATGACCATGATCGGGACGGGCTCGAGGTCTAAATATGGCCCACGGAGGTCTTATTGATATTCCCATGGGAGGAGTCCATGGGTGGCGAGAGCTGTCTCGTTCTATTCCGATTCTGTCGGTCACTTGCGGACCTTTCCATGTTCGGGCAAGGGCCTGTATTGAGAGCGTGACGGGGGTGGACGCGACCCCGTACCAATGTATGCCGAGTTTACAGTAATTTCAATGAAAGAGCAAGAGCAAATCCCGATAGGAACGGGTCGGAATTGGTGAGCTATTGGCCCAGGGCAATGCCGGCTCACAACCATGTTGGGGTAGGAGCCACCGGCTATGAAAGTCGCTCACGGGCCTTTTCATGTTCGGACATGGGTCCGTATTAAGAACTCGGCGGGAATCGACGTGAACCCGTTCAAATGTCTGCCGAACGTGCAGCAATTTCAGTAGCGGCTCGGAAGGAATCCGGCCAGAGAAATGAGTCTGGTTTAATCGGAATGTCAGCCCGATGCGAAGTCAGGCTATGGCCATTTTGAGATGATTCCCTAGGCTCAGGCCCAACTCGTAGGGGCGGTATTGTTGTTCCTTCGGCACCGGGTCACGGGAGAGACGAGGCTGCGAAGCGGGTCTCATTGTTTTATTATTATTTAAGAAGTGTTATCATTACCATTTGTTAATTTATAGATACATTTGGGTGAATTCTTTATTATCGTTTATTCATTTCTTCTTGTGATTTATTCATTTAATATTGTTATTATTAGGTTTATTTTTTTTTTGTTCATTTATATTATCATTCGTTTGCTTGGCGTTTTCTTTTTTTTTAGTTAAGTTTGTCGTTATTATTTATCCTGAGTTATCATTTATTTATCTATTTATCGTTGTTATTGTTTCTTTTAAACTTATTATCATTATTACTTATTTCTTTATCATTCTTATTTATTTATCCACTTTATTGGGTTTATTATCATTTATTATTTTATTTAACATTATTGTTTTCTATTATTTCTCTATTTTCTTTTGAGTTTGTTGCTATTATCGTTATTTAAGCTCTGTATCATTATTTGTTTATTTATTATGTTTTCTTGTAGCTTATTATCCTTATTAATATCATTATTTTTTTTGGGTGTGCCGCTGAGGATTGGTGGGGTGTACCGCTGAGGGTTGGGAGTGTACCGCTGAGGGCCAATGGGGTGTACCGCTGAGGGCCAAAGGGGGCGTACCGCTGGGGGTTGGGAGTGTACCGTTGAGGGCCAAAGGGGCGTACCGCTGGGGTCAAAAGGGTGTACCGTTGAAGGCCAATGGGGGTGTGCCGCTGAGGGCAATAGGAGTGTACCGCTGAGGGGTCTAAGGGGTGTGCCGCTGAAAGCTGGAAAAAGTGTGCCGGCGAAAGGCTGTTGGAGGGAAGAGGTAGTGTGCTGGAGAGGAGGCTTCGAAGCGTGCCGTTGACGGCTGGGAGGAGTGTGCCGGCGAAGGAGTTGGATGAGTATGCCACTGAAAGATGATTAGAGTGCATCGTCGAAGGACCAATCAGGGCGTAGTTGTGGAGGTTCGGTCGGTCTTCAATTATTTATTTTAAGGCTTTTCTTTTCTTCTTAATTTGATTTTTTTAACGCAGTTTTATATAAACTTCTCCTTGGTTTTGTTCTGTTCGGCCTCTTTGCCATAAGTCGGAAGTTCGGTCAGCCGAGCTGTCAATCGGTCCAGCTCTTGTCGTGGTGCCGGCAGTGGCTTGATCAGTTGGAAGGTTTCATCATTAATTATTTTGCTCGTTTATTGCTTCCTTTTACGTCCTTTAATATTTTGTTATTTTCTCACAAAAATTCAGCAGCATCTCCCCTTGACCCGGGGCGTAAGGGAGATAAAGGGAACGCGCCCACATGGAGTGGCGGAACCCGACAACTGGAGGTGGGCGCCCGGAGGCAGCAACACCTTTATAAAATCTCAGAAAACACGAAGGCAAACAACGGGCTAGGGCTTGGCCAAGAGGTGTGCCACTGGGGGCCTAGATGGTGTGCCGGCCAAGGGCCATTGGGTGTGCCGCTGAGTATCAAAAAGGGTGTACCGCTGAGGGCCAATGGAAGTGTGCGTACCGCTGGGGGTCAAAAGGGTATACCGCTGAGGGCCAATGGAAGTGTGCCGCTGAGGGCCGAGAAAAGTGTACCGGGGATGTTGATTGGCTAGGCCGAAGGAAATCTTGGCAGGAGGAGGGAGAGAGGCTCAAGGGGTGTTGGGCCTAGGTGTCCAAGGAGAGACGGAAGGGCGTCTCCCCTCAGGCAAATGGGAAGATGCGGCAGCGGGGAGGTGAAGGGGCAGCAGGCCCTCTTCCCTCTCTTCCTCTCTTCCCTCTTCTTCTCTTCTCCTTCTTCCCCTCCTTTCCTTTTCCCTTCTTCTCTTTGCGTGGACGGCGGAGGATGGAACAGCAAAGGGGGGGCAGCCTCCCCTCCTCCTCTTCTCCTCTTCTTCACTTCTTCTTCTCTTCCCTTCGCACGGACGGCGGCGGACGGAGTAGCGAGGGGGAGCCTCCCCTCCTCTTCTTCTTCTCTTCTTCTCTTCCTCTTCTTCTCTTCACGCGGACGGCGATGGACGGAGTAGCCGAGGGGGGGGAAGCCTCCCCTCCTCTTCTTCTTTTCTTCTTCTCTTCTTCTTCTTCTCTTCTCCTCTTCTCTTCTCTCTGGGTGTGGGTGTATCTGTTGCCCTCTTCTGTCTCTCTGTCCCCGTTTGCAGCGACGAAGAGGGGTCTTATACCCCCGCCACGGCGAGCGTCCAAAGGCCGGAACGATTCGACGGGTATTGAATGGGGGTTGACCCCATTCTCCTGGGTGGCAGGGGGATAGGCAGCGTGGCCTTCTCCCCAGGCGACAGCTCGGACGGCCCACTGCGCGCCAAGGATCCGTAGGGCATGGGCTCCGTTGAAGATGCTTCACGCTGTGCCGCTGGCAGGCTAAACAACCGTGCCGCGGGGGAGCCAAAAGGGCGTACCGCTGGGGTCCCAAATGGGCGTGCCGCTGAAAGCCCATGGGGCGTGCCGCTGAGGCCAGGGGCTGTGCCGCTGAGGGGCCAAACGGGCGTGCCGCTGAAGGCTTTGTGGGCGTGCCGCTGAAGGCCAAAGGGCTGTACCGCTGAACACCCAGGGGGTGTGCCGCTGAAGCCCCTCCTGGGCGTGCCGCTGAAGGCCCAAGCTGGGCGTGCCGCTGAATGGCCTGAGGGGCGTGCCACTGAACAGCCTGAAGGATGTGCCGATGAACACCCTGGGGGCCGTGCCGCTGAAGCCCAGGCTGGGCGTGCCGCTGAAGGCCCAAAGGGCGTGCCGCTGAAGGCCAAAGGGCGTGCCGCTGAAGGCCAAAAGGGAGTGCCGCTGAAGGCCAAAGGGCGTGCCGCTGAAGGCCAAAGGGCTGTGTCGCTGAACACCCAGGGGGTGTGCCGCTGAAGCCCCTCCTGGGGTGTGCCGCTGAGGCTTGACTTGGGCCCGTTTTGAGCACGCGTTATGATTCGTTTGATTTTCTTCGGGGGTCGTGGATTGTGAGCTTCCTGGGGGTTGGTTTCTCTTTGCTGTCGTGGCTCCGGGGACGGCTCCACGGTAGTGTGCATATGTGGGGGCGTCTGAATGACCAATCTCTCCGGGGGTTCTTCACTCGGCGCCGTTGTTGATGCTGGGCCGAGCAGGGTGTTTGGTGTGTAGTTTTTTTGGTGTCCACAGCTGAGGATGAGCGAGTCTGATGCTTGATAAGCCTTTTCTTTTCTTTTTTTCACTTTACCAGCCCTATCGCCCTTTCGAGTTTTCGCCAGGACTGGCCCCCTTTAACTTTTTCCAGTGTGCCCTTTCGGGTTTTCACCTTAGTCGGGTTAAAGCCTTTTTGCCCTTGATTGCTCCCCTAACAGAAGCAACCAAGTCTACTGGGGCCTCAATATTTTTAACCCCGTCTTTTTTTTTTGGTCTTATAATGCCACAAGGCAAGGAGAAAGTGGCACTCCCGTAGGGACGTGTGTGCCGCAGAGGTGGGACAAATGGGTGGATTCGACTGCCCTAGTGGGACGCAATTAGCCAAATCCAAAAGCTGAAGATTGAACAGGTTGGCAACCCGAAAGGGGTGTGCATGTGCCAAGCCCGGTTGGGACAACAAAGGAGTATGTTTAACAGTCCAGAAGGGACATGCGGGTTAAACCTAGCGGCCAATAGGCGGGATGGGTTGGCAGCCCGTGAGATCGTGCATAGGCCAGACCCGAAAGGCTGAAAGGAGGGGATTTGACAGCCCGGGTGGGACGTATGAATCAAATCCATGAGTCGATAGGCAAATAGGGTTGGCAGCCTGAGGAGGTATACATAGGTCAAGTCCGTGGAGACAAAAGAATGGACTTGACAATCCCGGTGGGATAGATGAGTCAAGTCTGAAAGCCAAGAGGCGAGATGGGTTGACAGCCCGAAAGGAGCATGCAAAGGCCAGATCCAGAAGAAAAGGGGTAGATTTGACAGCCCTAGTGGGATATGAGAGTCAAACCTGAAAGTCGATAGGCGAGATGGGTTGGCAGCCTGAGAGGGCATGTTGAGGCTAGACCCGGTGGGACACGTGCCAGAAGGCATGATGGGTTGGCAGTCTGAGAGGCATGCTGACGCCAATCCCAGGAAAGTAAAATGAGCCGAAAGACGAGGTAGGTTGGCAGCCTGAGAGGGCGTACTGAGGCCAATCACTAGAAGGTGAAATGTGCCAAAAGGCAGGATGGGTTGGTAGCCCGAGAGGGCATGCTGAGGCCAATCCCAAAAGGTAAAATGAGCCGAAAGGCATGATGGGTTGGCAGCCTGAGAGGGCGTACGGAGGCTAAATCCCAGGAAGGTAAAATGTGCTGAAAGGCGTGATGGGTTGGCAGCTCGAGAGGGCATGTTGAGACCAAACCCAAGAAGGTAAAATGAGCCGAAAAGCATGATGAGTTGGCAGCCTGAGAGGGCATACTGAGGTCAAACCAAGGAAAGGAGAAAGGTGTCGAAAGGCGTGATGAGTTGGCAGCCCGAGAGAGCATACTGAGGCCAATCCCGAAAGGGTAAAAGGTGCCAAAAGGCATGATGAGTTGGCAGCCCGAGAGAGCATACTGAGGCCAATCCCAGAGAGCTCCCTTGCATAGCCCCTTAAACCGGCGTGCATCACTATTCACGTGTCACTATTCATGCCACTATTCATATCACTATTCACGCCTTACTATTCAAGCCATTCTCGTTGTGTTGTTAATCCGGCGTGCACAATGTCGCGCCGTTTTAACCCGAAGCTATCCCATCTTGCTTTTGGCCCCCAGTTTCCCGCAGACAGATGGACCGAGAGTTGCGTGAAGCAGAGAAGTCTCCCGACAGCTCCCGACTATCCGTCGGCCAAGCTTGGGGAAGTTAGAAATAGCTTGCTACCAACTCCTTTGTCGGGGGGAAAGAAAGGAAGAAGCTTCTGGGAGCTTTCTTCCCCAGATGAGCCTCCCTTGCATCCAGCACGGTTCGAGAACAAAAAAGAAGAAAGGGGGAGAGAACTTCCTCGGGAACCAGGGAGTTGAGGGGATTCTTCCACCCACCAGAGGAGAGCTCTCGGGAGCTCGAGAGGGAACTAGCCAGAGAAAGAAGAGAAGAAGAAAGAGAGAGAACGAGCCAGAGAAAGAAGAGAAGAAGAAAAAGAGAGAAGAGAGCTTCATCCCCGCGCCTGAGAGGTGAGGTGAAGAGAGGAGAGTCCAGCGAGAGGTGAGTCGGAGGGGAGTAGCTTGTGCTCTATTCCTCTCCTCCATCAACGTATCTTCTTCCTCCCCCTGCAATGTATTCCGTCTCATTCTGAGATGAACTCCCTTGTATTAAAACATGTTTCCCCCTTCTTTGGTGGATAAATAAATAGAAGGCCTTTTGGCAAGCACGGTTGTTTGTTTAGTTTCTGCTTTCCCTCTCTCATCTTCTGCTCATCCAGGGTGCTTAGAAGCTTGCTTATCCATAGCATGGCCTTCGGAGGAACCCATAGCAAGGATGAACATTCATGGCCCTGCTGGGCAAACATTTGTCCCTTTTAATCGTATCTTCGACTCGTGGAGTGTTGGTGCCCCTTGTAGGCTAACCCTCGGGGTTTCCCTCCGTTGAAGTCTGCCGGTCACTGTTTGGCATTCCCGACTTTAAGGAGCGTATCACAGATGCTGTGGGACTGTCTCCACTTCGCCCCCGTAACCCTCTGGTCATGGGGAGGTGCTGTCCAATTTTTGACTGAATACTTCTTCTATTTTGGACTATGCTCGAGTAGGAACCTCGCATAAGTCCGGACTGGTCATGTCTGCTGGGCATTTGGGACCTGAATAAATCTGTAATCTTTCTAATTAATCATTATCAAATAGTTATTCAAGCCCATTTTTAAAATACAATCATTTCTTCCATTGGTAATTTGATTTTTTACAAGTCCGGTTAAAGTTAATCATGTTTAACTTCACGGCCGATAACGTGCGATCACGATGACAGTATTTTTACACAATTAGATTTTACACAGTGATATGTCTGTTAATATATTTGTAAGAATGTTTTTTTATAAATTTACATCTAACAATAATTTTGATGTAAAAAACTCTTATTAATATTAGGTGCTTGTTCATGTCCAACAAATCTTGATATTCATCTACAAAAATGATCTGTTATATCAATTTTCATATTCATATACAAAAACACATCACAATTCACGTTTGAAAAGTTTGAAAAGTCCCCGACCCTTCTTCGTTTTTCACTATTGCCCTCCGTGCTCCTCGTAAGTCGTACCCCAATTTTAATATGAATTTTTCAGCTTTCAACCCCTGTGATTTTTCACACTTAGGCATTAACCTCTTTAGCCAACATACTTATTTATAAAGCCCTCACCGTTGCACATTTTATTTGGTGAACACCCTTTTTGCAATGGCACGATGGAGGTGTTTCAGTAAATAAGTTGAGATGCTAAAGAGTTATAAATAAATATCTAGAGTGGAGGGGTCAATATGTAAATATGAAAGATTATGAGGTTACAAATCAAAGGCCTCTTTTTAATATGAGTGTTATACACTGTAAAAGTGTAAATAACATTAACGTCAAAACTAGTATCTTATTAAAATTTATACTCATGTGTATAGTACATTATTAACATTTAATAATGATTAAATGAGACAGCACAAATGGAAATTTCAGGAAGCTAATGGAATTAAACTCTTTGGTTAGAGAATCCGTCCTTACGTGGTATCTCCAATTCAAGAAATTTGAGCAACCAGCCACCATATATAACGTACGGCCAGGTGCAAGATCAGGGGTGGCAGTGCAGACGAAGTGTCATACTTTTTATGACGGCAACGGAATATTCGAGTAGAGTAATGTTTCTACGGTATTCGAGTGGCACTGAATATGATGTAAGTCACCTCAATTTGTAACATTTATTGTCATTAGCTCGAGAAAAAGTGAAAAGATAATTTATACGTAGAAAGGACACCCCTCATCAGATGGTACGGTTCATTTTTTCGCGCATTAAAGATGGAACGCATTCGACGGAAAAATATGACCGAAATATTTTATAAAAGAATAAAATATTTTGTTACGGGAATAAAACATTTGATATAGAATTGAAATATTTTGTTAGATTTTATTATTATAAAAAAATATTTTATTTCTATAATATTTTGTCATTATATCAAATATTTCATTCATATAACAAAATGTTTCATTTATGTAATATTTTATTCTTATAACAAATACCTCGTTCACGTAACAAAATATTTTATTTATAAAAAATATTTCATTAGTTTACTTCTGAATTCAAATAAAATATCTCATTCTTGCAACAAAATGTTTCATTCAAATGTAAAATATTTCATTCTTCTATAAAATATTTTAGGCACGTGTTTTCCGGTCGAGTGTGTTCTGTCTTTAATGCGCGAAAAAATGAGCCGTACCATCTGACGCGGAATGTCCTTTCTGCGCAAAAATGAACTTTTTTTTTTTGGCCAATGAGATTATATGTTGTAAGTTGACGTGACTTTATGCACCGGATTCAGTGTACAAAGCATTACTCCTTCAAGTACATTCGTCGCAGAATTATCGTTCGTGTGCACAGACACATTCACGTTTGGGTGTCTTGTACATTTAGGCCAACAATATGCGTGGGTTTGTGTATATAAATGTACAAGACACCCAATGTCTGTTAACAAACCCTTCTGTAGGAATAGGTGTCGACACCCAATGTCGACTCCTGCTTCCAGGATGCTCTGTTAAAGCAATTTCAGACCTGGGAAGAGATGTGTCGACACCTACCAGGAGGTGTCGACACCAGGTGTCGACACCTACCTGCACTGGTTCTGGCTGCATGCCAAACACCAGGTGTCGACACCCAGTGTCCAGCACTCTTTTTTTTAGCTTTCTGTAAACACCTGGGCACCAGGTGTCGACACCAGGTGTCGACACCTGTGCGGCGCTGTGAAAGATGACTTTCATGTTCGAGCATCGAAAGTCCATCAAACCCAGTCAAACCACTCTCAAATCACTCCCTAATTTGTGGATCTTGTCCCAAGGCTGTCCTTTGACCGTCCTAGTAGCATATATACATCTTATTGGGTTGTAAACCCAAAGAAACCAAGCTAGATCTAAAATTTCGTTTTGTTCTTAACCATTGAATGTGCAGGGTCGCAGCAGTTGCTCCAAGGGCTTCTTCCACGTTGTTCTGAGCTTGTATGTGAAGGGAAGAAGGAGGTTTCAAGTCACCAAACGACCATCTACTGGAAGCTACGTGGAAAATCAAGATACAAGCATCATCCATGCAAGAATCGATCATCTTTCATCAAGAACGGTTTCTCATCCTGCAGAAGCATTTCATTGAAAATCTGAGGGAGTTATCTTGATCTTTCACTTCTGTGTCTTTTGTTTGAGATTGCAGAAGGTTTTGAATGATTACCTAAGAGGTGCAATATATATACATGTTCTTTTGTCCATCTATTTACTGCCCTCTTATTAGTGCTGTGTTTTTCATCCTAAGCAACAAGATGAGCTAATGCTTTCCATTCTCTTGCAGAAGTAGAAGGAGGAGTGCGGCCACAAGGTTGAGAGGAGAGGGGTTTATGAGGCTAATCATTTTTCTGATGTATGAAGGTTTGATTGGAGGTAGGATTTGAAGGAAAAGAGGATCGGCTCGAGGAGAGGAAGAAGATGATATCTAAATCATGATCATCCGTCAACGAGCCAAGGAGAATCAGATTTTGTTGAAGAAGGGGGAGCCTTTTATTTGATGCATCTTTCTAGTTTTCATCTATAGAATTTGTTTGGGGGGTCATAGCATATATTTGTTTTTGATTCATATACATTTGAGAGAATACTTTGTGTGGGTGTTCGGAGAAAGGGGTCTCCGAGTGTGTGTGTTGTCATATGTGTGTCGATTTGTGCGGAGTATATCCGCATGTGTGGTTAGAAGTTTTCTCCCGTGTGGTTGTGTAGGCATTTTCCTACGTGTGTGTGGACGGAGTTGTGTCTCCGTGTGAGGTATTTAGTGCGGGGTGTGTTTCCTAGCAGTGTGTGTGTGTGTGTGTGCGTGCTGCTATGGCAGTAATTTGAGGCAAGGCCTCGTGTGTGGATTGCTGTGGAAGCAGCGTGTGTGGTGTTGGGGTTCATCCCCGTGTTGCTAATTTTTGTAGCGTGTGGTGAAGGCTCACCGGTTTGGTGAGGGGTGGACGTAGGGAGTCCGTCGTGGTCCCGAACCACCTTAAAAATCCCTGTGTCTTATTGTTTGTTCCTTGTGATTGTGTGTTTCAGTATCCTTTATGTTATGCAATCGTGTGAGCTCGGTGAGATTGAGTGAATTAAGTTTAAACCTGTTTAGATTAAATTCCTCAATATGATCAATCTTATAAATTCCACTGTGTGCTAGTTTGTGTTTTTAATTGGACATAGTTTTTAGTAGAAGGATCTATTCACCCCCCATCTAGATCCGTATTCTTGCACTACGGGACCCAACACTTCTTCAACTGTCGGGAAGAGTAGGCAATAACCTTCCTTTGTTGCATTAATACACACCCCAGGCCAATACCAGATGCATCGGTATATACCTCGAATTTCTCTCCTTCGATGGGCAGTGCTAAGATAGGGGCAGTAGCTAGATGGTCCTTTAAGGTTTGAAAACTCTCTTCGCAATCTACGAACCATACATACGGATTCTCCCTTCGTGTCAGCCTGGTAAGAGGGACAACAATCTTGGAGATGTCCTTTATAAATCGCGGGTAATAACCAGCCATCCCCAAGAAGCTACGGATCTCGGTAGCATTGGTAGGTCTTTCCCAATTCTTCACTGCCTCGACCTTTGGTGGGTCGATAGAAATCCCCACCTTTGAAATTATATGTCCCAAGAAAGATACCTCCTCGAGCCAGAAATCACACTTGCAAAATTTGGCATAGAGCTGATTATTCATCAATATTTGTAATGCAATCCTCAAGTGATCTTCATGATCTTCCTCACACTTTGAATATATTAATATATCATTAATGAAAACCACAACGAACTGATCTAGATGAGGCCTGAATATACTGTTCATTAACTACATAAAGGTTGTAGGGGCATTTTTTAGTCCAAAAGGCATAATAGTAAATTTGTAATGCCCATACTTACTCAGAAATGCGGTCTTATGAATATCCTCATCCTTCATCCTCAGTTGGTGGTATCTCGATTTAAGATCAATCTTCGAGAAACATTTAGCTCCTGGTATTTGCTTAAATAACTCATCGATCCTCGACAGTGGATATTTGTTCTTGATAGTAAGTTGATTCAACTACCGATAATCGATACAGAGTCTCATCGATCCATCCTTCTTCTTGACGAATAGCACGGGCGCCGGCCACGGGAAAGTACTCGGTCTAATAAATCCTTTGTTCAAAAGCTCCATCAATTGCTCCTTTAGTTCCTTTAACTCGGCGGGGAACATTCTATAGGGTGCCTTAGAGGCAGGACCAGCACCAGGGATAAGGTCAATGGTGAATGACACCTCCCTTTCCAGGGGTAGACCAGGAAAATCCTCCGAAAAAACATCAGGAAAGTCCCGAACTACGTGGATATCTTCTAGCTTTGCTTCCTTGACCTCCCTTATTGTGACAAGAGCAAGAAAGGCCATGGAACCTTTCCTTATAAGTTTACGGGCTCAAAGAGCCGAAACAAGGAGTTGTTAGACGCAGTGGTATGCTCTGATGCCAATTTTTAGACGATGGAGTTGAAGCAACCGTGGATCCAGAGGGGGGTGAATGGATCCTTTTAAAACTGTTAGACCAAATCAAAAGTTCTAATTCAAATAAAGTAAATTCACTCCCTCAGAATATCAATGAACGCTCGGTATGTGAATGTGGTACTCAGTCTAATCAGCTGTTAACAATCACACTAGCGGAAGCTGTCACGCCTCGAACCGATAGCAGCGGGAAGCGATGCTCGGAACATGGCAAGAGACAAGTCACGATAACAAGAGCGGAAGATAAATAATCACAATAAAATACAAAGAGGCCAGACACACCTATTGAAAATACAAGCTCTTATTAATATTAAAAGTATAATTTGACACACTCTTACAATAAAAGATTCAAAATAAATAACAAACAGAAATAACTAGACCAGCTAGACTCAAGAAAATGAAAGAGCAGACTCCAACTCTAGGTTCCAGGTTCCACTCGATCACACTGATCCGTTTCCCAATTTCAACGTACCGATACTCGCATAACCTGAAAAGGGTTGGAAGTAGGGGTGAGCAAAAGCTCAGTAGGAATTATACTCTATCATCAGGCATAGTTTAAGTGATTAACAAGTAAATTATATTTTCGTATGCAATACTAAGAAAGAAATAAATGACGATAACGATATAATGAAACAACGAAATAACAAAATCTTGCAAGGTCAAGAAATATAAGATGCCAAGAATTAACGAGACAACAAGTATAAGAATTTACAACAGGAGATAGTAATAAAGAATTGGCAAACCAGCAAGTAATATCAATTTAATCACGATCAAGTAACAAGTAACAAGATATTTTTGTCAAAGTCATAGACGCACAATCAAACAAGTATTTCGGTGCAATCCCTCACCATGTCATTAGCATCCCATGGGCTCAGTAATTTTTCGGGCGCTCTCCCCAGGACCAGACCGGGCCCCTGGTGCGTTGGCAATGATTTAGTGGATCCAAAGCCCACTCCGTCTAGACATTCCGTCAATTTTTAATGGCCAATATAATCAGAGGAATTACTGTCATAAGTTTAGATTAAAGGACTAATCTTGTCCTTGGATTCAAGAGTACAAAACACGGTCAAACTCATCTCCAAGAGATGTGCGGTCATAAGAGAGCCGCTCAAGGGTATATACAGTTAACACAGGGCCGTACATACAAGAATTGGACTGAAACTCAGCCCGCGAGGTCAAGAAAGAACGACTGACAGTGGGCCGCTCTAAGGTATAAACGGTGCAATCTGGGCCGCTCATGTCCAGAAGACATTAAGGCCCATGAACAAGATATACGGTCCATACTGGGCCGTATAAAGATATGCGATCATAATCGGGCCGCCGAAGAGGATATGCGGTCAACTACTAGCCGCGCATGCCTCTCGTCGTCCGATTTGATCCAAGACTCAAATCACCGAATTAAACACATAACCCAATGTTTTGATAGTTCATTAGGTTCATAACAGGGATATAAGGAAATCCCGTGAAGATGGTAATGCCGCCGGATAGAGTTTCCGGGGGTAAAACCAAGACTAGCACGCTAATCGGCCAACGACTTGCTAAAAAGTCAGAAAGTTAAACACGCTGTTCTACTGTAGTACAGCAACTAAATAGCAAGCTAATGACTATATTAATCCTAATTACAAGCCAAAATTAACAAGGATTAAGTTAAACATTAAGTTAAGATGCCAAAAAGAATGATTCAAGGTGATAAGCTAGTGAACAAGATCGCGTAAGTCGCGTAGGCACGAATAACAAGCAATTAACAGAAATTTAGTTGCATAATTAATCACTAATTATGTGGATTTATATTTTACTAATTACCATTAATGCCATTAAAATGAATCAATTAGAACATGTATTAAGTCACTCTCTGTGGGGATAAACGGTTCTGGATGGACCGTATAACTATCGGGCTTAACAGGGGCTGAAACGGGGCTCAAATGAGGGTCTGGGAGTTGGGCGGCCCTGGGCTGGCCGCCCAAGTAGTTGGGCGGTTCCCAGATGACCGCCCATGGGTTGGGCGGCTCTCAGATGACCGCCCATCCCAGGGTCATAGGGATATGTGGTCACTTTCTGGCCGTTTATCGTCCAGGGGGTTATGTGGTCACCTACGGACCGTTTATCTAGTTATGTGGTCAGTTTGGAACCGTCCAACCAGTTGTGTGGTCAGTTTGGAACCGTTTAACTACTGACTAAGCCAGTGTCAGGTCTGGGCTTGAGTTGTGCGGTCTATCGTGAGACCGCCCATCTCTGGTCGTCTCCGGTCATCCCTTCCGCGTCCGATGAACGCCGGGAAGCTAAGGGGTTTGCTAGGGTTGCACTAAAATGCTAATAAATCATGGAAATGAGCTCCAAATAAGGGGCTTTTGGTACTATTGGAAAGCTAACAGAGAATACTATCTAACAGTAAGGCCAATTTCATAATATCTCACTGAAATCGAGATTTATTAAGGTAAGAACACGGGAAACCCTAATTATGACATGCTGTGACTAAAACGTAAAATTCTCTCAATATACAGAACGAAATTTGGGGCTTCTTGCACCAAAAGAAAGCTACTTCGATGCTGGATCCAACCATATATGATATGGTTTATGTGGATCAGGATTAATACTTCGAAATTAGAAATCAACTCGGAAGAACATATCAAAACTAGGTCTAATCATGCTGTTACTACGAACAGAAATTCTCTAGACATGCTGAATGGAATTTAGGGCTTCATATACCAAAAGAAAGAGGACATGATGATGAACATTTCTATATA
Organism: Amorphophallus konjac; assembly: GCA_022559845.1. Taxonomy (NCBI): domain Eukaryota; kingdom Viridiplantae; phylum Streptophyta; class Magnoliopsida; order Alismatales; family Araceae; genus Amorphophallus; species Amorphophallus konjac. The sequence continues at coordinate 233,578,741 of CM040123.1, forward strand.
TCATATGCTGTTTGAGCCCGAGAGAACCTACCTCAATTGCAGATTCAAATAAGGTGCTAGATATGAAGAACGAACTTGATAACCTTCACAAAAACCACAATAGCTCCCTAGATACCTGATAAAAATTGGGGCTTTCACTCCCAATGGATAGATCTCGTCAAGAGAGACAAGATGATGTATTCATGATCGAATTTTGGTTGAGAATTTCTACCTCAATCAAAGAAACAAGGAAGGAAGAAGGTAGACGACGGCCTGCCGACACACCTTCAGTAATCGCTGGATATCTCCCCAGATCTGACTCTTCTGCCGACACCACAGCCACCAAAAGAAACTAGACTCGAAGGGCTTTCTATCTATAGGTCACACATCTTCTGGAGAGTTCTGAGCTGGGAGAATTCGACCGGCAAGAGACGTGTTAAAACCGGCGCCGAAAAGGTTGACTCAATCAAACTCGGCCGGCTGCGCCTTCTAGGGTTAGGGTTTCGAGAAATAGATAGAGGGCTTTTGATCCTCTAATCAAGACCATCCAGTTGCCTCCAGTTTGGGCTAATTTCGTTGGGTATTAAGCCCTAATTTCACGTTTTAAAACAAGGTTAGGTAAGGGTCAAAAAGTGTGCACTATTGGGCTTAAACACTAAATAGATCTAACCACGGATTTTTAATGGGTCAAGCCCAGAAGGCAAAGTTGTTAATTACATCGACCGTAAACTGTTTACCATTTTTCAGGATTTTTATCAAGTAGAAGAAATTTCGATGATACTATTCCAAGGAATAAAATATTTTTTAATGAAACTCACTTAAACAATAAATAGATCTAATTACAGATTTTTACTGATAAAACTCAAGAAAGCAAAGTTGTTTCAGAAATCATTCTCTATCAATTTACTATTTTTCTAGATTTTTGTGAGAAAGTTAAAATTACGCTAGCACTATTCACTGAGGAATATAATATTAATTTTTGAAATTCATTTATCTAAATTAAAAATTCACTATTTCAATTAAATTTCAGATTTTAAAAAACCGGGGTGTTACACCCTCCCCCACTTAAAGGAATTTGGTCCCCAAATTCACCGGGTATTACTAATTATGTGAATGTTTAAACTAAGATGATCTTATCTATCAAAATAACATGTTAATTATACTATCTATCAAAATATCATGTTAATTATACAACCAATGATGAAAGAATTTAGCTATAGCTAGGGATAAAGAGAACGATACCATATATAATTCTTCATTCGGTAGAAGTGGGTTCCGATTTTTCTCTTGTAGTTTTGCTTGTGGAAGTAACTTAGGGCAATTAGCTATTCTATGATCTTGATTTCCGCAACACAGGCACGCTCCGCTCTTTCGCCAGCACTCCTTCGTGAGATGACCAAGCTTGTGACAGTAAAAACATTCCTTTGGCGTAAGACTACGCTCCTTCTTCTTATTACGTCGGGTTTCCTTACGACGGACTCGCCAGCCTTTAGCGGAACTGCAACTTAGCTTACCCGTGGAACCACTCGATTTCATTTTAAGAATTGGCTTAAAAATCTGCAAGATAGTTATATGGTTAACCTTTCATTACCCTTATGTGTAACACAACGCAATCTTGCATATATTTAACTACTTAACCCCGGTTTCTACCCAATCTCACCAGGTCGGGTTCTTAGACTTTAACAAGGTTAGGGATCCTATGCACCTAGACATGACCAAAACTCGGTACCTGGCGGAGGTAATCGGTCCGAAGACCACTCGTGCAAGTGTGCAACCTTCCCGATAGGCGTAGCCTAACGTTCAGACAACACCTTTTGATATACCGGGTCATTGGGATGCAAGGCAAAACCTAGAACTTAGGAAAACCTACACTCTTGGACAAAATCCAAGGGACTCAGGCAAGGAGGCTCTGATACCAAAAGTGTCACGCCCCGAACCGATAGCAGCGGAAAGCGATGCTCGGAACGTGGCAAGAGACAAGTCACGATAACAAGAGCGGAAGATAAATAATCACAATAAAATACAAAGAGGCCAGACACACCTATTGAAAATACAAGCTCTTATTAATATTAAAAGTATAATTTGACACACTCTTACAATAAAAGATTCAAAATAAATAACAAAAAGAAATAACTAGACCAGCTAGACTCAAGAAAATGAAAGAGCAGACTCCAACTCTAGGTTCCAGGTTCCACTCGATCACACTGATCCGTTTCCCAATTGCAACGTACCGATACTCGCATAACCTGAAAAGGGTTGGAAGTAGGGGTGAGCAAAAGCTCAGTAGGAATTATACTCTATCATCGGGCATAGTTTAAGTGATTAACAAGTAAATTACATTTTCGTATGCAATACTAAGAAAGAAATAAATGACGATAACGATATAATGAAACAACGAAATAACAAGATCTTGCAAGGTCAAGAAATATAAGATGCCAAGAATTAACGAGATAACAAGTATAAGAATTTACAACAGGAGATAGTAATAAAGAATTGGCAAACCAGCAAGTAATATCAATTTAATCACGATCAAGTAACAAGTAACAAGATATTTTTGTCAAAGTCATAGACGCACAATCAAACAAGTATTTCGGTGCAATGCCTCACCATGTCATTAGCATCCCATGGGCTCAGTAATTTTTCGGGCGCTCTCCCCAGGACCAGACCGGGCCCCTGGTGCGTTGGCAATGATTTAGTGGATCCAAAGCCCACTCCGTCTAGACATTCCGTCAATTTTTAATGGCCAATATAATCAGAGGAATTAATGTCATAAGTTCAGATTAAAAGACTAATCTTGTCCTTGGATTCAAGAGTACAAAACACGGTCAAACTCATCTCCAAGAGATGTGCGGTCATAAGAGAGCCGCTCAAGGGTATATACGGTTAACACAGGGCCGTACATACAGGAATTGGCCTGAAACTCAGCCCGCGAGGTCAAGAAAGAACGACTGACAGTGGGCCACTCTAAGGTATGAATGGTGCAATCTGGGCCGCTCATGTCCAGAAGACATTAAGGCCCATGAACAAGATATACGGTCCATACTGGGCCGTATAAAGATATGCGGTCATAATCGGGCCACCGAAGAGGATATGCGGTCAACTACTAGCCGCGCATGCCTCTCGTCGTCCGATTTGATCCAAGACTCAAATCACCGAATTAAACACATAACCCAATGTTTTGATAGTTCATTAGGTTCATAACAGGGATATAAAGAAATCCCGTGAAGATGGTAATGCCGCCGGATAGAGTTTCCGGGGGTAAAACCAAAACTAGCACGCTAATCGGCCAACGACTTGCTAAAAAGTCAGAAAGTTAAACACGCTGTTCTACTATAGTACAGCAACTAAACAGCAAGCTAATGACCATATTAATCCTAATTCCAAGCCAAAATTAACAAGGATTAAGTTAAGATGCCAAAAAGAATGATTCAAGGTGATAAGCTAGTGAACAAGATCGCGTAAGTCGCGTAGGCACGAATAACAAGCAATTAACAGAAATTTAGTTGCATAATTAATCACTAATTATGTAGGTTTCTATTTTACTAATTACCATTAATGACATGAAAATGAATCAATTAGAACATGTATTAAGTCACTCTCTGTGGGGATAAACGGTTCTGGATGGACCGTATAACTATCGGGCTTAACAGGGGCTGAAACGGGGCTCAAATGAGGGTCTGGGAGTTGGGCGGCCCTGGGCTGGCCGCCCAAGTAGTTGGGCGGTTCCCAGATGACCGCCCATGGGTTGGGCGGCTCTCAGATGACTGCCCATCCCAGGCTCACAGGGATATGTGGTCACTTTCTGGCCGTTTATCCTCCACGGGGTTATGTGGTCACCTACGGACCGTTTATCTGGTTATGTGGTCAGTTTGGAACCGTCCAACCAGTTGTGTGGTCAGTTTGGAACCGTTTAAATACTGACTAAGCCAGTGTCAGGTCTGGGCTTGAGTTGTGCGGTCTATCGTGAGACCGTCCATCTCTGGTCGTCTTCGGTCATCCCTTCCGCGTCCGATGAACGTCGGGAAGCTAAGGGGTTTGCTAGGGTTGCACTAAAATGCTAATAAATCATGGAAATGAGCTCCAAATAAGGGGCTTTTATGACTGTTGAAAAGCTAACAGAGAATACTATCTAACAGTAAGGCCAATTTCATAATATCTCGCTGAAATCGAGATTTATTAAGGTAAGAACACAGGAAACCCTAATTATGACATGCTGTGACTAAAACGTAAAATTCTCTCAATATACAGAACGAAATTTGGGGCTTCTTGCACCAAAAAAAAGCTACTTCGATGCTGGATCCAACCATATATGATATGGTTTATGTGGATCAGGATTAATACTTCAAAATCAGAAATCAACTCGGAAGAACATATCAAAACTAGGTCTAATCATGCTGTTACTACGAACAGAAATTCTCTAGACATGCTGAATGGAATTTAGGGCTTCATATACCAAAAGAAAGAGGACATGATGCTGAACATTTCTATATATCATATGCTGTTTGAGCCCGAGAGAACCTACCTCAATTGCAGATTCAAATAAGGTGCTAGATATGAAGAACGAACTTGATAACCTTCACAAAAACCACAATAGCTGCCTAGATACCTGATAAAAATTGGGGCTTTCACTCCCAATAGATAGATCTCGTCAAGAGGGACAAGATGATGTATTCATGATCGAATTTTGGTAGAGAATTCCTACCTCAATCAAGGAAACAATGAAGGAAGAAGGTAGACGAGGGCCTGCCGACACACCTTCAGTAATCGCCGGATATCTCCCCAGATCTGACTCTTCTGCAGACACCACAGCCACCAAAAGAAACTAGACTCGAAGGGCTTTCTATCTATAGGTCACACATCTTCTGGAGAGTTCTGAGCTGGGAGAATTCGACCGGCAAGAGACGTGTTAAAACCGGCACTGAAAAGGTTGACTCAATCAAACTCGACCGGCTGCGCCTTCTAGGGTTAGGGTTTTGAGAAATAGATAAAGGGCTTTTGATCCTCTAATCAAGACCGTCCATTTGCCTCCAGTTTGGGCTAATTTGGTTGGGTATTAAGCCCTAATTTCGCGTTTTAAAACAAGGTTAGGTAAGGGTCAAAAAGTGTGCATTTTTGGGCTTAAACACTAAATAGATCTAACCACGGATTTTTAATGGGTCAAGCCCAGAAGGCAAAGTTGTTAAATACATCGACCTTAAACTGTTTACCATTTTTCTGGATTTTTATCAAGTAGAAGAATTTTCGATGGTACTATTCCAAGGAATAAAATATTATTTAATGAAACTCACTTAAACAATAAATAGATCTAATTACAGATTTTTACTGATAAAACTCAAGAAAGCAAAGTTGTTTCAGAAATCATTCTCTATCAATTTACTATTTTTCTAGATTTTTGTGAGAAAGTCAAAATTACGCTAGCACTATTCATTGAGGAATATAATATTAATTTCCGAAATTCATTTATCTAAATTAAAAATTCACTATTTCAATTAAATTTCAGATTTTAAAAAACCGGGGTGTTACAGAAGCAATCCAAATGAAAAACAGTAAGTAGAACCACAAACAATCACATGACACCGGATCTTTTAGGTGGTTCGGTCCTCCAGACCTACATCCACCCCACACTCAAACCCGAGTGTGGCTTACTGTTGGCAAACAGCTTGAAAACTGCTACGCATCATAGCTTGCGTACAAACCGCTGGGCTTTACAACTTAACCGACCGTTGACTAATAGCTTAACCACTGGGCATTACAGCTTTGCCACCGCTGAGCATTACAGCTTAGCTAACCGCTGATACATAGCTAAGCAAAGAAAAATAATATATCTGAAAATAAAACGACAGATATAGATCTAACACCACTGTATCTCTTTACAGAGCAGACAACCCTAGATCTGATCTAGTGGTTGTATGGACGCCTTCAATTCTCCTCCTCGATCTCTGAATACCGATCCCCTATTTCTGCAACTCTTCTCCTTCTTCCTTTTCTCGACAGACTCTCACGATCTCACTAAGGCAGATGGACTGATCTTCTCTCTCAGGGGAAATTGAGCCTTCCTTACTCACTTCTGCTCTGGACTTCCTCCCATCTTCTCTCTGCTCTCCGTTCTCTGTATTTTTCACTATGCTTCACTCTCTTCTTCTCTCTCTCTCGATATATCTGTCTGTTGATTTTCAGGCAAAAACCCTTTATTTATAGACTGGCGATAGAGGGCGCGTGGATGGAACTTTCCCGCTCATTTTCCAAGCAACTTATCCATACTGGCAGTCCACGTGTCAGAAGGTTGCTGGCCATGTGACAGAATCACAGTCAACGAGGCATCCTGGTATCATGCGCTACTTATTAGGTCACGCACGGACTTAAGTTCTTGCGAGTCTAATAAAGACATTTCGTCAAACACCTTGCAGCCATATTGAAGCAGTCATAATGTATTTGACTTAACCATGCAGACATGTTGTAGAGAGACAAAAATGATCGATGGTTACGAATAGGTCTTATTCAGATGCTTAGGGTACGACTTAGTTCAAGCAGACAAAACACATAGAGAATTCTGTGAAATTTAGCATGACAGCACCACTGGCATCGACCTAGACCTTGACCTTATACATAAGATAAGAAACCTTGCATTGACCTTTGTTCATGAGCTATTCAACATAGCACAGACTTCAGTGCATAGGACCCCATACGGGCAACGACCTTAGTAAATACTAACGTCGACCCTAGTTCATGAAATAATGTAGACTAGCACCAACTTTAATGCATGACTCTATATGCTGACAAGGTAACTTGCACCGACCTCACTAAGTAAATAAGGCAACTAGGACCGACCTCACTACATGAGCGATGCAACTAGCATCGACCTCACTTATGTAATCATGGCAACTAGCACCGACCTCACTATATGACCGATGCAACTAGCACCGACCTTAAGTATGCGTGAGATGCAACTGGCACCGACCTTAAGTATGCGTGAGATGCTACTGGCACCGACCTTAAGTATGCATGAGATGCTACTAGCACCGACCTTACTTAGTGAAAGACGCAACTAGCATCGACCTGACTTGATGGAAGATGCAACTAGCATCGACCTGACTTAATGCAGGATGTTACAAACATCATCCTTAGTAATGAATGTCCGAAGCATGCATCGACCTTATGGAGATTAAGACCATTCTATCACCGTCCTTATGAACATGCAACACTAAGCTAGCATCGACCTTATGACCACTAAGAATGCTCATGTATGCAGACTTTTTGACAGAATGACTAAACAACTATGTATAGACTCAGCTCATGCATCGACCTTAGCTTATGCATAACATCAAGCATATGAATCATGTAAACAAGCACTTTATCACGAACATGATTCATAGTGTGTTATCATCAAAACTAGATATCCAACATTCTCCCCCTTTTTGATGATGACAACTATGAGTCATGTGTATTTATTTACAAACTCAATCATTCAATTTAAGAGAAAACAGCATGCACTTTTCCTGACAAAAAGATCTGCATTTCATTCCATTTTTCAACAGTCATCACAATACATGAAATGAAGAGGAACATCATCCAAAATGATTATATGACATGACAATCTTGACTATACAAGAATGCACCAAAACTTTGTACAATAGTGAGAAATCTATCTGTTGTCTTTCAAAGTCCAAGTCCCATCTGATTTCAGCAGATAAATGCAAATCCAACAACTGTCACAGCATCTCATATCAGTTCTTCTCTCAGCCAGACACAGAATTATTCAAACATACAGATTACAACATCATTCATACATCTATCCAGAGCATAGCAAACATGACAGAGCACAGCAAACATGAGCAATCATGACTTAACAAAGATCAAACATGACTCAACAAATTTCTCCCCCTTTGTCATTATCAAAAAGAATAACTCAAGAGGAAATATATAGCTTGTTCAGAACCATCAAATATCTACTGCAGATGTGCGAGAGACTGCAGAGGTTCTACCAACTGAAGAACTTCTATGACCTCTTTGTACTGCTCTACTTGCAACTGTTATAGGTGATGTTTGACTAGAACGGCCCTGATGTAATAGTGGTAGGGCTCGTGGAAATGCGTGAGGGATTCTTTCCACTTTAGTGCCCAGTGCTGCAAATTTAGCACTTAGTTTCTGGTCAGTTGCTTGTACTTGGGTATGAAGTTCTTTGACAGAAGATGTGAGGTCTGCAAACCAGGAGTTCAACATTGTAGTTACATTTTCTAGTTGGGTAGTTTGTTGATTGTGAATATTTGCCATGAAGGTAGAGGTACTGGTAGTCTGTTCAAAAACAACATTTCGGAAGTTGGCAGATAAGTATTGCACCCTTTCTTGTACTATATCCAACTTTGTGTAAAGATTCCCCAACTGAACAATGATCCCTTGCACTTCATTTGATATACTGGTTATCCTTTGGGACAAAGAATGCTATTCCTGACGAATAATATTTATTTCATTTCTGATTCTTTGTTGTTCTTGTCTAATGTCAAACGCACGTACTAGATTTTCTGTTACTTTGAATTAAATTTCTGATTGATTTCCACTTAGATCATTCATTATTGCTCCTACTTGTTGACAAAAATGTAACAATGAATCTAAAAATTCATGCAGTCTTTTATCTGAAACAAACTTATCTCTGAAGAATTTCTCCCATTGGGTGTTTACAGTTTGTTCCAGGTGAATCCGTCTTGTATCATTCCTTTCTACTGCCAGTCTTAACTGCACAAGAGATGAATTCATGATGCTAAACCGAGTCATCAATAAATTTACTAATGTGGGATCAGATGATCTTGGAACTGAAGTTGTTGCTCCAAAATCTTGTGGAATTTGCTGCTCTTCTGGGGACAGTAGTGGTTGAATTCCAAAACTAGTAAGTGGTCCATGATGTGGTCCAAATACTACTCTAGGAAGTTCTTGAATTCTACCCAGCTCTTGTTCTTGAAGCTGTTCTACATTCTTCTCTTTAGGACTTCCAGGGGCCGCCTCTGCTAGTTATCCTGCTAGTTTCCAACTCACGTGTTTTATCATTTTTTCTTTTATTTGTTGCATGATCATGTTTAACAGATGAAAATTTTTCACGCACACAAGAGCATTCAACAACATCTTTTTACTTTTCAATTAGTTTATCACACGAATGCAAAGATTCATTTAAACTCTCGATTTCATTTTGTAGATTCAAAATTTACAAGTGCGAGTTAGCAACCTCTTGTTTACATAAAGCAATTGTCTCATTTAACAGAAAATTAACAGTTTTGTGACTTTCAATTTCTTGTTCAAGACTTATCAAGTTGTCACAATCACTAGTGATTACACATTTTCCTTTCTCAAATTTTTCAAGACTTTTCAATTTGCTTTCAAGCAATGAAATTTGAGTCAACAACGCACTATTTTTATTTTGGAGTTTTTCAAATGAATTTTTGTTCATAGAAATGTGTTCAAATTCTTTCATTTGAAAACTCGTATTTTCACCAACCATTCTACCCATTGTTTCATTATTTTCAAATTTGTCATTCAAATTTCTGAAGCTTTCTATTTCCTTCCTAAGTTCCTCCAGTTTATTTGTCTTGTCAACATTCAGAGTTACTTTCCCTTTTTCCAAAAGAAAGACTTTTTCAGACAAAGAGGTGTTCAATATTTTCAGCTTCTCATTATCTCTCTCAATGTGTTGAAATTCTGAACTTTTATCCAATCAGGATTTATTTTCTGATCTAAGATTTTCAATCATTTCTTTGAGTTCTTCTTCAACAAGGATGTGAGATTCAACAAATTTTTCAAGCTCAATACATTTCCCACATGAAGAGTTGTCATGTTTCTTTTTCAATCTTTTATTTTATGATTTTAGCAACTTGTATTTTTCAAACAGTTCATCATAAGCAGTTACAAGTACATCATAGCCAATCTCATCATCAAAATTAAAATCACAGTCAGAGTTTACCTCAGAGCTGTTCTTGCTTTGCCTTTCACTGTTGCTTGCTGCGAGGCACTCATTGTTTCGACTTTCTTCTTGGGCTTCCTTTAGCCCATCCCAAATCTCTTTGACAGATCTGCAATTAGAAACAAATGGAAATTTGTTAACATTTACTGCTCCCTTAAGAGCATTCAAAGCAAACAAATTATCAAAATTCGTTCTCTTATCCTCATCGGTCCATCTCGACTCATTTTTGGGTAACACATGAGGACCATGAGTCATTAAGCTCATAAGCTTTGGATTAATGCTAGTAATCCAAACACAGAGTTTTCCCATCCATAAAGAATAATCAAAACCATTAAAGATAGGAATAGAATTCACACTAGCCATCATGAAAACGATCTTTACTCTACGACCGCAAGGTCGACTAAAAAATCAGAGACGAGACTCTGATACCAATTCTTGGCCCAGAGAGATGGCGGACAAGAAGGGGGGTTGAATTATCCCTTGCCGAATTAAAAAAAGATGACCATTACTGTGTGAGGAAGATTTTGAGTATGACGAATTTGAGGCCTATTCTGTGTTGACTGACAAGCCTAGGGATTCTGCTAATCCTGAAGTACATGAAACTAAAGACTTAGGTTGCACCTATTGTGGAAATGGCAGAAAATGAATTTGAGTAGCCTCCAGTGGCTATTCATGAAGAGGAAGAAGAGCAAACAGAACCCCTGCCGGAAGTTCAGATTCAGGGGGAGCAGCTGGCACTACATGTTGAACAAGTAGTGGCAGAGCAAAAAGAAGAACAAAATGATGAAGTATTGAATGAAGAGACTATGCAAGAGCATGAAATTCATTGTCAGGAAGGAACAATATCTGCAGAACAAGAGACTGAAATGGTTCAGGAAGAACATGTCTCTGAGGTAGAAGAAGTAACTCAGATAGAGGGGCAAGTAGAACAGCCACCTATGCAACAGGTGGAGGAAGAAAGGGAAAATTTAGAATCTGATATCCAGCAAGAACAAGAAGTTCATGTGCTAGAACAATAGTGTTTGTATCAACAAATTGATCAGCTAATAAAGCATTTTCAGCAGCAGTAGCAGCAGCATGATGAAATAAAGCAATAGCAGCAGCAGCAGGGAAATGAACAAGAGGTACAAAAACAACAAAAAAATGTAGAACAGCTTCAAGAACAAGAGCTGGGTAGAATTCAAGAACTTCCTAGAGTAGTATTTGGACCACATCATGGACCACTTACTAGTTTTGGAATTCAACCACCACTGTCCCCAGAAGAGCAGCAAATTCTACAATATTTTGGAGCAACAACTTCAGTTCCAAGATCATCTGATCCCACATTAGTAAATTTATTGATGACTCAGTTTAGCATCATGAATTCATCTCTTGTGCAGTTAAGACTGGCAGTAGAAAGGAATGATACAAGACTGGTTCACCTGGAACAAACTGTAAACACCCAATGGGAGAAATTCTTCAGAGATAAGTTTGTTTCAGATAAAAGACTGCATGAATTTTTAGATTCATTGTTACATTTTTGTCAACAAGCAGGAGCAATAATGAATGATCTAAGTGGAAATCAATCAGAAATTTATTTCAAAGTAACAGAAAATCTAGTACGTGCGTTTGATATTAGACAAGAACAACAAAGAATCAGAAATGAAATAAATATTATTCGTCAAGAATAGCATTCTTTGTCCCAAAGGATAACCAGTATATCAAATGAAGTGCAAGGGATCATTGTTCAGTTGGGGAATCTTTACACAAAGCTGGATATAGTACAAGAAAGGGTGCAATACTTATCTGCCAACTTCCGAAATGTTGTTTCTGAACAGACTACCAGTACCTCTACCTTCATGGCAAATATTCACAATCAACAAACTACCCAACTAGAAAATGTAACTACAATGTTGAACTCCTGGTTTGCAGACCTCACATCTTCTGTCAAAGAACTTCATACCCAAGTACGAGCAACTGACCAGAAACTAAGTGCTAAATTTGTAGCACTGGGCACTAAAGTGGAAAGAATCCCTCACGCATTTCCACGAGCCCTACCACTATTACATCAGGGCAGTTCTAGTCAAACATCACCTATAACAGTTGCAAGTAGAGCAGTACAAAGAGGTCATAGAAGTTCTTCAGCTGGTAGAACCTCTGCAGTCTCTCGCACATCTGCAGTAGATATTTGATGGTTCTGAACAGGCTATATATTTCCTCTTGAGTTATTCTTTTTGATAATGACAAAGGGGGAGAAATTTGTTGAGTCATGTTTGATCTTTGTTAAGTCATGATTGCTCATGTTTGCTGTGCTCTGTCATGTTTGCTGTGCTCTGGATAGATGTATGAATGATGTTGTAATCTGTATGTTTGAATAATTCTGTGTCTGGCTGAGAGAAGAACTGATATGAGATGCTGTGACAGTTGTTGGATTTGCATTTATCTGCTGAAATCAAATGGGACTTGGACTTTGAAAGACAACAGACAGATTTCTCACTATTGTACAAAGTTTTGGTGCATTCTTGTATAGTCAAGATTGTCATGTCATATAATCATTTTGGATGATGTTCCTCTTCATTTCATGTATTGTGATGACTGTTGAAAATTGGAATGAAATGCAGATCTTTTTGTCAGGAAAAGTGCATACTGTTTTCTCTTAAATTGAATGATTGAGTTTGTAAATAAATACACATGACTCATAGTTGTCATTATCAAAAAGGGGGAGAATGTTGGATATCTAGTTTTGATGATAACACAATATGAATCATGTTCGTGATAAAGTGCTTGTTTACATGATTCATATGCTTGATGTTATGCATAAGCTAAGGTCGATGCATGCACTGAGTCTATACATAGTTGTTTAGTCATTCTGTCAAAAAGTCTACATACATGAGCATTCTTAGTGGTCATAAGGTCGATGCTAGCTTAGTGTTGCCTGGCTGCATACATGTTATTAAAGTCTGCATACATGTTATTAAAGTCTTGACCGTCAGGTATGTTCCCAGGCTGTGTTGGCTGCCTCTGCCCAAAACCTCATGGGAAGCTGACTTTCGACCAGCATAGTTTTGGCCATTTCGATGATTGTCCGATTTCTTCTCTCAACAATTCCGTTCTGCTCTGGAGTCCTGGGAGAAGAAAATTTGTGAGTCAGTCCCTCTTTGTTGCAGAAGTCAGAAAATAAGGAATTCTCAAACTCACCTCCATGGTCAGTTTGAATTATTGAAATGCAGTGAGAACCTCCTTGTTTGATTTTATTGAAGAAATGTTCAAACTTCTGAAAAGCATCATTTTTATTTTCTAAGAAAAATAGCCATGAAAACCTACCGAAATCATCTACAATGACAAACCCAAACCTTTTCCTATTCAAGCTCAGAGTCCTGGTTGGACCAAAAAGGTCCATATGCAAGAGTTCCATTGGTTTGGTTGATAAAGGCTCAGATCTGAGCTTAAATGACTTGCGAGTTTGCTTGCCTAGAGCACAGGCATCACAGATTTTGAGAATCTTTACTTGCTCCGATAGATTAAGGTAAGCTGGCCTAGGGTGCTCTCTTGAGGGCTACATTTTCAGTTCCTTGAATATTGCCTTATCAAGAATACACGTGAACTGGCTTGGACTGATATTGAATGTACTCACTTGGCAAAACATCGGGTCGACGTGGAAACCTTGACGCATGATCTCAAGTTACTTGATAAATACCCACACTCAGAACAATCTACCCACTAACCTATATATCTTGTATAGAAGGTCATACTCTACACATGAGAAAGATGTTGATTCTAACTCACTGAAAGGGCTACCACGTATATGACCAGCATGGAATATTGTCTGTTTAGATAAACTGTATACGTAACTTATAATTAACTCGAAAGGGGGTTAGAAACCCTAATGAATCAAAGGGAGATCAAGAGATAGTATTAATTAAGAAGTTTCTCAGACCAATATTTTATTTCACAGCATAAAATTTAAATGACTTTAAGATGATATTTCTCCAATTTTGTTAGAGTATATATAATATTATACTCTAGTTTAAAGTCTGGGTAATGCTGTCAACACTCTCCAGGAGCTGTGGTATGTGTTTACATCCTTCTGATAATTAAAATGCCCATTAATCAATTATAGTGACTATTTGTAAATTAATTCATAGTTTATCAATACAAACTTGTAGTAATTTAAGTAGATATAACAAAAGTACACTTATCTTAGTCTCTAGTTCACAAAGGGTATGAATAGGAGAATGACATAGTTTAATATAATTATAACCCTCAGGATGTCTATAAACTTGCTGACATGAACCTGGAGCTGTGGAGAACCCAGGAATATTTCGTCTCCTACAAGTTAATCAATTTTGGTGAAATTGTATTTTATTAGGGATAATATTATTGGTTGAGATAATAATGTCGTTAGTTTGACGGTTGAATCAACTTCCAACCGTCTTTTAAAATAAGTTTACTGTATCTTATAGATACTCTATTTCGGAGAGTTTGGTACTGGATATTGGTACGTGTAAATTCACTAGCAATCTTGAATAATCGTGGTCGGGTATGATAATATATCTACTTCTATATTGGAACGTTCAAACTCTATATTAACGGGAACCTAATTTTGAGGACTGGCGGGGCACCTCTATTTTAAGCCCCATTTTTTTAAGATAGTGTGTAGATATTGGCTAAGATATAAAATCTTGTGCCAAAAAATTGTATATTCGTAGGCGTGGGGACCACGCCAGCGCAAAGGGAATGGTTTATGCACCGACGTGGACGTAAGGTCCAACATGGTGATGAGGTGTATGTACCGGCTAGGGCATAACGCCTTGCATCGAAATTGTGTATTCGCAAACGTGGGGATAACGCCAGCGCGAAGGAAAAGGTTTCTGCACCGATGCGGACATAAGGTCCACCGTGGTGATAAGGTGTATGTACGGGCTAGGACATAAAGCGTTACGCCGAAATTGTGTATTCGCAGGCATGGGGATAACGCCATCGCAAAGGAAATGGTTTATGCACCGATGTGGACGTAAGGTCCACCATGGTGATAAGGTGTATGTACCGGCTAAGGCATAACACCTTTCGCCGAAATTGTGTATTCGTAGGCGTGGGGATAATGCCAGCGCAAAGGAAATGATTTATGCACCGATGTCGACGTAAGGTCCAACATGGTGATGATATGCAGATGTCGGCTAGGACATAAAGCCTTGCACCGAAACTGTGTATTCGCATGCGTGGGGACAATGCCTGCGCAAAGGAAATGGTTTATGCACCTATTCGGACGTAAGGTCCAATATGGTGATGATGTGTGGATGTCGGCTAGGGCATAAAGCCTTGTGCCGAAACTATGTATTTGTAGGCGTGGGATAACACGAGCGCAAAGGAAATGGTTTATCCACCGATGCGGATGTAAGGTCCAACCTGGTGATGATGTGTATCGTGGTAGACCAGTGGGACTAAATGGGGTCCTCAAGGAGCCCTGGGATTAGTGCTCACTAAGGGGGCTTCTGCAATTGCGGGCCAACGGCCTCGGAATCGGTATGAGCTGAGTGGGTATTTTGGAGAGCTCAGTCAGGGCGGAGCGCCACTAGACCAAGGTAGATTTTGGACATTCTTCGAACGTCGGCAAGGCTGAATGATACAGCTTCAAATGTTTCCCATTGAGCGGGGAGAACTGCACTACCCCCTTGTGGTCTATGAGAACGTAGGCACCACCTTCATAGACTCGGTGGACAACATATGGTCCAACCCAGTTCTCAACCAACTTCTCCTCGGTCGAGCGGGACTAGAAAATTGAATGCCAGCATACTCACAGCTGGTCACTTTCATATTTGACTTGCGAGTTTACTTTATTCATGGGAAGGGAATACTATGGTATTCGACTGAGGTGCAGGGTTTTATTTGGAAAAACTAGGAGGTTTTACAAGATGTATCTGCATTTTTAAGTACCAGCCCATGTGTCGTTTACCTTCTTTCTTCTAGCATCAAAATGAACCCCATGAAATCCGCCTTCGGCGTATCCAGTGACAAGTTTCTCGGCTTCGTCGTCAGGTACCGAGGAATCGAGGTGGATCCCAGCAAGATCAAAGCGATCCGGGAGCTTCCACCACCCAGTAATATCACCGAACTTAGGTCCTTCCAAGGGAGGCTGACCTACATTCGGAGGTTTATCTCTAACCTCTCCGGTCGGTGGGCGCGTTTCAGCAAGCTGATGAAGAAAGACGCCCCATTTACATGGGACTCGGAATGCCAGGTAACTTTCGAGCAAATCAAGGAGTACCTCCTAACGCCCCCAGTCCTGGGGGCACCAGTCAAGGGTAAACCCCTCATCCTTTACATTGCGGCCATGGACGCTTCGCTGGGAGCTCTGTTGGCACAAATCAATGAAGAAGGTAAAGAGCAACCCCTCTATTAACTCAGCCGGAAGCTAATCGGTGCCGAGTACTGCTACTCCCCTATGGAAAAGGTTTGCTTGGCATTGGTGTTCGCAGTTAAGAAGCTACGACATTACCTCCTGTCTCATCAAGTCAAGCTTATATCCAAGCACGACCCCCTGAAGTACCTCCTTCGATGACCTGTCCTCTCAGGCAGACTGGGAAGGTGGGCCCTCCTGTTGATGGAGTACGACATTACCTATGTCCCCAGAAAAGCAATTAAGGAACAAGGTATGGATGAATTCTTGGTAGCCCATCCAGTGCCAGACGACTCACCCTTCAGCTCGGAGCTCTCGGACGAGGAGTCCCTTACTGCTCAATCACAACAACCGGTTGAACAGAGCGGAGATGTCTTGCATTACTGGCAGCAAAGCTCTCTCACAACCACTGTTGTTCAATCATAACAACCAGTTGAACAGAGCGGAGATGTCTTGCATTATTGGCAGCAAAACACTCTCACAGCCAGTGTGCCTTGCTGGGAGCTCTACTTCGACGGTGCTTCCCGAGGGATCACCCGGAGTAATCAGGACCCCGCCACCATGGCGGGTGCTAGCATAGTCTTCTTGACTCCTCAGGGCGGAGTTTTGTACAACTCCTGCGCCCTCATGAAGTCCCTGACCAACAATGAAGCCGAGTACGAAGCTCTACTCATTGGGCTCCAGATGGCTCTCCACATGGGCATTAAATGCCTCAAGGCCTACGGGGACTCCCAGCTGATAGTCCGACAGGTCCTTGGCATCTATGACGTGCGGAAGCCAGAGCTAGTCCCGTACCATACCGCCGTCACCAGACTAACCCAGAAGTTCTATTTCTTCGAAATAGATCACATTCTCAGGAGCATCAACGCTCAGGCGGATGCCTTAGCAAAATTGGTTGCGGCCATCAAGCTCCCTCCCGAGGGCGAGGTCGACATCGTCATCAAGCACAGAAGGTTGATGCCGAGCTCACTCGAAGGCAACACCGATCTCACCATTTACGAGGTCTACGACCTGGACCAGAGCACGTCTCCAGAAGAAAATGATTGGCATACGCCTATCATCAAATTCAAGAAAGGGTGGCTTCCCCCTGACCGAGCTCAAAGGGTTCAGCTACTCCACCGGGCATCCTCCTACGAGTTGATTGGCGACTCCCTATATCGGCTTGTCCACGAGAAGGACAAGTCAATTCTCCTAAGATGTGTCTCTCTAGCGGAGGCTCGAGCCATCATGCAGGTGTTGGTAGGATATGTTAGTATGTATGCGCTAGGTGCACTGGTGCACACAAGGATTCAGAGGGGGGGGGTGAATGAATTCCCTTTAAAAATTCTGCCCAATTTAAAGACTTAAACAGAAGACTTGAAACTTCTTGCGGAAATAAAATTGTTTAAGCTCTGTTGAATCTGAAAACCAATGAGGCATTAGCTGGAACACATGAACTGCAACAAGCAGATTCCCAAGTAAATCTATGCAGCTGAATAAACAATAAGGCCTGGAGAGGCCAAGCCAGCTACTAACTTTATTCCCAGATCTTGAATAATCTGGGTGAGAGAAACTTTCTATAATAGTTTATGATACTATCTTTATGAGCTAGTGGATAATCACATTAGATACAAGACTTCACGACAGGAGACAAAAGCAGAGAAGGTGTGCTCAAGGTATTGAGGACAAGCATTCCATTAATTTGCACAATTATGAGGGTATTATAGAGATTTTTAAGAAGACCAGTAAGTAAGTTGATAAATCACATCTTTGACATTAGGGATACACCTTGATCAGAGGCCAGAATCCTCAGTTACCCAATGTGGAAACCTCATTACCTCTCCCTTTTAGAGAACAAAGTTAGTAACTGTGACTTTTTACGTGAGGAAACACTTTGATTAGAGGCCAGAGTCCCCAGTTACTCACCACCTTGTCACCATTGCTCTGTGATGGTCAGAAACATTAAGTTTATTTTGTAGAAACCCTTTTTTTTTAATTTGACACCTCATAACATAGGAAAAACTTCATTTCATTGATGAAGCTCCTAGTTTCTCAGTGATCAAACCGTAGACCTTTGTTCATTTGGTTGATCCCTTATATTGTGGAGATGAAATGATTGAAGACAATACCAGAAGAACTGTTTCTTGAAATGAATCTTGAAGTCTAGATTTCTAGTTGTTCTGGACAGATATCAAGACATACAAGTTTTAGCCTGAACCAGAATCATGAATAATGTAGGAAGATATACTTCAGACACTTAATCCAAGTCTCTGATAGTCTACTAGAGATTAGATTCTAGCTGGACTTTAGTTAAACAAACTTATAGACTTAAGAGATGAATGAGATTCTACTGTCTGAGAGAGAACCGCACTCATTCAATCATGAGAACCAGCAATGACACACATCTGGTCAACCATTTGAATCAGTCAACCTTCACTAACTCCCCAGCTCCCCCTCAATCGTTGCACAGTAGGAAACTAATAAGCAGACACTCAGAACTCCCCCTCACGGTTAGGACGGACTTCTCACACAACCTCTTCCCAAAAAAATATCAGGAGATTAGAAATTAAGATAATTTAAATAAGCCTAATTCTCTCCTTAATGTGGTGAATTTGCCATTGTCTAGAGGCTTGGTGAAGATATTGGCAATTTGATTAGCAGTGCCTACATGAATCAGTTCAAAGGTGTTCTTAGAAACCTCATCTCTTATGAAATGATGCCTTATTTCTATGTGTTTGGTGTGGAAATGCAAGACAGGATTCTTGGCTAGATTGATGGCACTAGTATTATCACAGTAAATGGGTGTGCACCCCAGGTCTACTTGATAGTCCTAAAGCTGGTGTTTAATCCAAATGACTTGTGTACCAAAACTCCCTACATCCACATACTCATCCTCTGCAGTGGAGAGGGCCACATAATGTTGTTTCTTGGAACCCCAAGATACTAAACACCCACCTAGAAATTTACAATGACCACTAGTACTTTTTCTATCTAATTTACACCCGGCATAGTCTGCATCTATGTATGCAATTAAGTCTAGAGTGTGTGATGCAGGAAACCATAAACCAAGGGTGTGTGTAGTAGAGAGATATCTGAAAATTCTTTTTACTGCAGCTAGATGCAATTCAGTGGGTCTAGATTGATACCTTGCACACATACCTACACTGAACTGTATATCAGGTCTTGAAGCTATCAAATAGAGTAGAGATCCAATCATACCTCGGTAGAGCTTGGCATCTACTTCTTTACCTGTCTCATCTGTATCCAATGAGGTACTGGTACCCATTGGTGTAGTAATGTGCTTCAAGTTGGTCATGCCAAACCTATTGCGAATGTCCAATGTGTACTTGTTCTGGTTGATGAAGCATCCTTCCTCCAACTGTTGTATCTGCAGGCCAAGAAAATACTTCAGTTCGCCTACCAAACTCATTTCAAATTCTGCTGATATCAATTTTGAAAATTCATCACATAGACCAGTACTTGTTGAGCCGAAGACAATGTCATCTACGTATACCTGGACTATGATGAGATCTTCTTTAAAGCTTTTTGTAAAAAGAGTTTGATCCACCTTACCTCTTTGGTAGCCCTTGCTGATCAGAAATTCCGTTAATCTCTCATACCAGGCTCGAGGGGCCAGCTTTAAACCATACAGGGCTTTGTTCAATCTGAAAACTTGGTCAGGTTTAGTGGAGAATTGAAAATCGGGGGGCTGTTCAACAAAAACCTCTTCCTTGATAATTCCATTTAGGAACACACTCTTCACATCCATTTGTTGGAGTTTTATATTTTTGGAGCATGCAAATGCTAACAATATTCTTATAGCTTCCATCCTAGCAACAGGTGCAAAGGATTCACCGAAGTCAACTCCAAATTCCTGACAGTAGCCCTTGGCTACTAGTCTGGCTTTATTTCTAGAAATATATTCATCTTCATTCATTTTATTCTTGAACACCCATTTGGTTCCTATCACATTAGTGTTCTCAGGTCTTCGAACAAGTTCCCAGACATTGTTTCTATCAAATTGACCTAACTCTTCAAACATGGCATTGACCCAATATGCATCGTTTAAGGCTTCATCTA
Organism: Amorphophallus konjac; assembly: GCA_022559845.1. Classification (NCBI taxonomy): domain Eukaryota; kingdom Viridiplantae; phylum Streptophyta; class Magnoliopsida; order Alismatales; family Araceae; genus Amorphophallus; species Amorphophallus konjac. The sequence continues at coordinate 233,599,101 of CM040123.1, forward strand.
TTGATTTTGGTTCAATTTGAGAAACTAAAGCAATTAAATCTTGATTTTGGACACTTTTGAAATGAGACCAGGTCCTAGGGGGATCTCTTAAATTTCCTATGCTATTATCCTCAGGGTGGTCTTTCAAGAATCTAACATTGGTTGAGGACTCACCTGGTTCGGTTGAGCTTACTTGATTCTGATCGGTTTGTCCTTCGGGTTGTTCATTTTCATCCTTCAATTTCTCTTCAAGAAATTCACCATCATGCTTTGAAGACCTGTCAGCATCATCAAGGTTGTTAGCATATGTTGATTCACCAATTATCACATGAGGAGTTTCCTCTACAGTTTGGTCTGTTACATTGAAAACCCTATAGGCCCTAGTTGTTTCAGAGTATCCCAGAAAGATTCCTGGAGTACTTCTAGCATCAAATTTATCTAGGTCCCTTTTAATATTGTTATGGATGAAACATTTTGAACCAAAGATTCTGAAATATGAGACATTTAGCTTTTTATGTTTAAGGAGTTCATAGGGAGTTTTCTTATGGACAGGTCTTACCATTGCTCGGTTAATTGTGTAGCAGGCTGTGTTGGCTGCCTCTGCCCAAAACCTCATGGGAAGCTGGCTTTCGACCAGCATAGTTTTGGCCATTTCGATGATTGTCCGATTTCTTCTCTCAACAATTCCATTATGCTCTGGAGTCCTGGGAGAAGAAAATTTGTGAGTCAGTCCCTCTTTGTTGCAGAAGTCAGAAAATAAGGAATTCTCAAACTCACCTCCATGGTCAGTTTGAATTATTGAAATGCAGTGAGAAGCTCCTTGTTTGATTTTATTGAAGAAATGTTCAAACTTCTGAAAAGCATCATTTTTATTTGCTAAGAAAAATAGCCATGAAAACCTACCGAAATCATCTACAATGACGAACCCAAACCTTTTCCTATTCAAGCTCAGAGTCCTGGTTGGACCAAAAAGGTCCATATGCAAGAGTTCCATTGGTTTGGTTGATAAAGGCTCGGATCTGAGCTTAAATGACTTGCGAGTTTGCTTGCCTAGAGCACAGGCATCACAGATTTTTGAGAATCTTTACTTGCTCCGACAGATTAAGGTAAGCTGGCCTAGGGTGCTCTCTTGAGGCTACATTTTTAGTTCCTTGAATATTGCCTTATCAAGAATACACGTGAACTGGCTTGGACTGATATTGAATGTACTCACTTGGCAAAACATCGGGTCGACGTGGAAACCTTGACGCATGATCTCAAGTTACTTGATAAATACCCACACTCAGAACAATCTACCCACTAACCTATATATTATGTATAGAAGGTCATACTCTACACATGAGAAAGATGTTGATTCTAACTCACTGAAAGGGCTTAACTTCACGTTGCCCTAACTCACTGAAGGCAATTACGTTAAGCATGGTCCCTTTGTAAACAATATCATACTAAACCCTCATGTTTATAAACAGAATTTATAAATAATTGCATATAATCCTCATACGTCCACCCCTCACCGTTATAAATACCAGCTGATTGAAACAGTAGGAACACATGGCCCGTGTGCACTTACTAGGCGATATTGAATCGGATTATGAGGGCTACATTTTTCAGTTCAAAACTTATCCATTTAAATACATCACCATCCCGGGAGACGTGCCACCAGGGGTCACCATCACAGCGGGACCCACCCTATCAGACCCGGAGGACAGAGCGACTCGTGGGCCCTACGGGCCCGTAGATCGCGCCTTCTGGACAACACCAAAATGCGGGTTCGGCACTGCCGGGACGACATCAAAATGCTGCCCGTCAACCCGATTGTCGCAACTCCCGGACCCCACATGTGACCTGTTACTTCCCTGCGTGGAGTGGGTCAAAATTATTGTACTGCTGTAAAAGTGTTTAACCGGGAGTCCGTGATTGGCCGAGGTTGTCTTCCCCACGCCGGGTGCGTGGAGGTACGATCGTAACTTCTTGGCATTACTTTGCTTAGCTAGTATATGGTCATATGCCGCTATCGAGAGTGATAGGAACTAGCCCGTGAGTCCATGTCACCGCTGTGAGTGTGAGAGTGACCCGTCCCGTGGCTCGATCCGAGTCCGGAAGTGAGTCGACTACCCTTGAACTCTACCGGTTCCTCAACCGTGCACGATCCGCGTTTCCCTCGCTTGGGACGACGAGTGAGCTTGCGTTTCTGTTAGCGACGTATAGCCTATAGGAACTCATAGTGTCGGGCCGAAATCTCTCCAATTTGTGTGTTGCTGGTCGCATCTCCATCTAGAGTTCGAGGTCTGCATCATATAGAGTCGGTCTCCCGTGTCCATCCCGCATCAATCACTCTGATATTGTAAATTGCTTCCGTTTAAAGGTATTAGTTTAAAATGCGCGTGTAATTCCAGTTCATTATGCACCTCCTCAAACAATCCTCCCAACCCTTACGGGGCCTCATCAGCCTCTTGGGTGGCGTCTCCGACTTCTTGGTATCAGTTTACTGGTATTCGGATCTCCGGGTCGTTATATAGATTCCTTAAGAGCCATGATGATAGCCACTGGGCCCAAATCCTTGCTTCTAAATACCTCCCATATGGTAATTTCGAGGGATACCTGGCTGGCTGGACAAATGGATACCTGATCTTATAGGTTCCCCTGATTATTAATCAGGATTTTTGAGGGGCCCAAGGACATCAATTTCTTGGTGAGAAACCTAGTGGGTGATAATCTTGGAGGCTGCATTCTGGCACATGCATTAGGGTCAGGAAATACATTCAGGCTCATTAGCTTTATTCAGAGTTTTTTGGCTAATATCCTTTTGCAAGACCGTTAATCATTCTTCCTAAAGGAATTCTGCGAACGTGGAAGAAATTCCTCTATAAAACACCTACTCTGTTAAGGTTGACAATAGATCTCAGCAGCTTGATGTTCTTAAAAAATGGGAGAAGAACATGAGTATTGTTTTATTGGGCTATAAGTAATTTTCTAGAATTGTGTGTGATGTAAGAGACGAGATAGGGGCTGCATGTCAGGAGAGGTTACTAAAAGTCCCTAGCCTTCTCATTTTAGATGAAGGCCATACTTCCAGAAATGAAGACACAAATATTCTTTCTACGCTAGAAAAGGTGCAAACTCCCCGTATGGTGGTTCTTTCAGGGACACTATTTTAGAATCATGTCAAAGAAGTTTTAAATGTATTGAATCTAGTGCGTCGTAAGTTCTTGAAGATGGACTCATCACGAGATCCCATGAGACGTATCCTGAGTGGAGCATCTATATCAGGTGGCAGTAGGAGGCACCTGAAAGCTGATGCAGAGGCAGCTTTCTTTGATATAGTGGAAGAAACATTGCAAAACGATGATCATCGTAAAAGGAGAATTTCTATCATAAATGACCTTCGGGAGATGACCGGAGATGTCTTGCATTACTACAAAGGCGATTTCTTGGACGAGTTGCTAGGACACATTGATTTCACTGTGCTATTATGTCTGAGTCCCAAATAGGAAAAACTTCTAGGAGAGATGGGGAAATACGAGAAGTTTAAGAGAATTGCTGGTGGTAGTGCAGTGTACCTGCATCCATGTTTCAAAGATTGTGCTGAATATGCTTCTGGAGATCGGAGTGTGAAACTGAAAGCTCAAGAGATTGATAATCTTTTGGACTCCATCGACATGAAAGATGGAGTAAAGACAAAATTATTTCTCAACAATTTGTTAATGTCAGACTCTGCTGGAGAGAAAGTGCTTGTATTCAGCCAGTACATTCTTCCACTTAGCTTTTTGGAGAAGCTAATTATCAGGATTAAGGGCTGGCGCTACGGAAAGGAAATTTTCATGATTTTTGGTGACACAAATACTGAGCAGAGGGAATTGGCAATGAAGCAATTCCACAACTCATCTGATGCTAAGGTTCTATTTGGTTTAATTTCTGCATGTGGAGAGGGCATCTCTCTTATAGGAGCATCAAGAGTGGTAATCTTATATGTCCATCTTAATCCTTCTGTATCTCGCCAAGCCATTGGTCGTGCTTTTAGACCAAGACAGACCAGGAAGGTTTACACATACAGGCTGGTCGCTGCTGATTCTCCAGAAGAGAGAGATCATGATACCTACTTCAGAAAAGAGCTTATTTCAAAATTGTTGTTTGAATGGAGCGAGTATTCTGGACCCGAAGGGTGGGAGCTTAAGAGGGTTGACATTCAAGACTGTCAGGATATTTTCTTGGCACATTTGCATTCTGTTGAATATATCAAGTCTCTATATAGAAGGTAGTAACAGTGTCTAGTATCAATCTTGTTCATCCCTCATTTTCTCAAGTTCTACTGGTCAAATCTATTTTTGTTAAACAAACTTTATCCTTTATTCAGGGGAATTTTGTTGGCAGAAACGACTCATCATGCTGTTGACTTACATTGTATGTCTCTCAGTTACATTTTAATTCTACATTTGATTTGTGAGTTCTTCTAATTCTTTTTTGCAAATATATCCTTCATGGTTCACAATATAGTGATATACCTCCTTTTTTTACCCCCTTCATGGTGCATCCAATGTCTATGGTAGGAGTTTTCCTTGCCTTTTTGTACAGAAAGCTCCAACATCTGAATGTAGATACACCAAAGAACGAGCATGGGTTTTTGGATAGATGATGTAAAGCTTCTGTAAAGTCTATGTAGCCTGATTTCTCTGTACTAACCTTTTGCAGGTCATATAACATTAGTTGAATATAAGGAAATCAATGTACATTTTATGGTTGTCAACGTTGTTATTGGCGTGGAGCAACTCGCACTATCTCTCCATGATCCTTCAGGGACTCAGATGTCTATTTTTCTGACAGAGTAATTTTTTTCTTAAACAGCCAATTGAATGGGTCGACACAATGATGTTGTGAGTCTACAGGATGGTTTGTTCTTAAACATATCGGCTTGGTAAGTTCAATATTAGATAGCATATTGGTTTGTGGTGTGGATAATTCAATTTCTATCTAAGGTTCAATTCCTTACTATCTGTGTACACATTAGGCTATCTGTCTCTCCAGAATTGGTCTTACAACATTCATATTATTGGCAACATTGATTTAGATTGGTGTCGACTTTATAAGTTCCAAATTAGATTTTAATTGGGGATAGTTTTGCCATAGGATCTATTCACCCCCCCTCTAGATCCAATTGCGCTCCCAACACCCTCCCACCCTCCCTTCCCCGCCCCCTTCCCTCTCTCATTTAAAAAAAAAATCCTCCCACCCTCCAAATTAAAAAAATATCACACACACACTCAATTTTTTTTTAAAAAATTCCCTCCATCCCACCCTCTCCTTTGGCCACTCAAATTAAAAAAATCATATCAATATGCCATATTAAACTTCTAAAATTTTTTGACAGCATCTCCCCTAAAAATTGACTATTTTTCACATTTGTATATCATGTTTGGTCACATATACATCCATATCCATAATATTCATGGGGTACCTACATCAAATAAAATGCCCATCTATGAATATTTGATCGTTCAGTGTTGTTTATTATATGTGATTTACAATTATCGTAAAATTTTGACAATATCTCCCCACACTTCTCCAATATACCACCATAATTTACTAATTTTAACATTCCTCTAATAGCCACTCACATAAAATACAAGTGACCAAAAGAGCAGTCAAAATTAGCAGGTATATTGGAGAAGAGAGGGAAGATGCTATCGAAATTTTAAGATAATCATGAAGCACATATAATAAACAACACCGAACGATCAAATATACATAGACTGTCCAACAGGACAATTCAAGACTTTGTGTTCGATATATGTCATTAGTATCCAAGCATACTAATCACATATATCATAACAAAAGTCTTGAACGGGCAAAAATGAAAAAAAGGGTCATATCCACATTTATGCACACACATTTATATCCACATCCCCCTTCCCATCCACATTCACACACATTCAGATTGGCATCATCACCAGCAAACAAAAATTCGCATCCACATTCATATACACATTCATATCCACATCCATTTTCACGTCCATATTCACACACACACATAGACATCGACATTGTCTTCTGGAAAAAAAAATCATATCCGCATTCACATACACATTCATATCGGCGGCATCCACACCTGTCAAAAAAATTAATTCTCATACACATTCCTCTCACCCCCCTCCCCTCCCCTCCCATCACCCTCCCACCCTCCCTTCCCTCTCATTTAAAAAAAAATCTCCCACCCTCCAAATTAAAAAAAAATATCACAGACACACTCAAATTAAAAAAAAATCCCTCCATCCCATCCTCCCCTTTGGCCCCTCCCCTCCCCTCCGCCGCCATATCCCGTCGAGCCCCCCTTTCCCCTCCCTACCCTTCCCTCATCCCCCTCCCCTCCCCTCCCATCACCCTCCCACCCTCCCTTCCAGCCCCCTTCCCTCTCTAATTTAATTAATATTAAACAAGAAAGCCTAACAATAGATCTAAGTCAGATTACACAAATTAAAATAAAATGAAATAACATATAATAATGAAATCAACTTTTTACTTATGGTTTATTCGTAAAAAACTCTTGATTCTTTCGTTCCCGTCCCCTCGATCGATTGTCCTATGATGAATAAAAAATATATTAAATAAAATAAAAATAAATACATCCAACCTGTGAACTGAGAGATGAAATTAGGAATCATGACATGAGGGATTAAACCTAGCGGTCACACCTAGGATGTGATGTTATAGATTGAATTGAGATCATTTTTGTGTGCACAATATTCTTCCTCAAAGTAATGCAACTGGTTGAAAGAGAGCAGATCAAGGAATACCATAAAAAATATGAAAAGGACAATTTAAGGGAAGTTCCATCATCAAGTGGGGAAGATAGAGTGAAATAGTTTAAGAAAATAGCTACAAAATATATCCTAGAGCAAGAAAGTGGTGCTATTGCTAGGCTCAGCTGCCATCTCTTTTTCCCAATGTTTTTGATACCATTCTACCATCATGCTTTTTGTCTAGTCAGAATTTGCATGGTATGTGGATAAATGGATCATTGCTGGACACTGACTGAATGATGATGTGACATATCGATATTTTAGGTGTTTATACTCTAGTGTATGAGATGTTATGATACTTGGACACCTAACATTTATAGTCGAAGATAAGACTTCTTCACTTTGATGGTTGTTTCATTGATCATTTGCAAAAATAAGCACTTCGCCCTCCACCTTTCTTTCTGGAGGTTTGAGAAATATATGAAGTTGGCGTGTGTTACTACAAATGTGGATCTTTATCATAGCCTTCTATACAGTCAAGGTTGTGTTTCAGACTTAAAGAAATTGCTTCCACTTGCAGGGCAGTGATGATGGGCCTCATGCTTCATGCAAATGGCAAGAAGCTTCTGAAACTGAAGAAGTATGGAGAGGCATTGGATGTGCTGGTCATGGCAAGAAATTATCTTTTCGGCTACCTTAGGTTTTCACTTTTAATTAATTTTATCATAAGTGCATAATAATGACCAGTGGTTGATGGGGATGTCATTATACCTTGGAATCAACGAAAGAAGCTTTATACTTTTTTCAAATAATTTTAGTGTCAATATATGATTGGTAATTATGAATCTTTTTCTCTTACATGCAGGAGTCTTTTGAAGTCCCACAATCAATGACACCCAAGAGGGGGGGTAAATTAGGTGATTACACATTTTTAGAAAATATTACCCGATTTAAAAGTTATGATGAATTAATAACTTAGAAACTCGGATCTGTTATATAACCAATTAGATCTATCAAAATCTGCCACACACAGCAGTTCCTTGGTACAATGGCGGAGGTGTGAATCCGAAGATTCTACTCACGTAAGGTGTTATCGTCTTGACAAGACTAACCTTCTCAATTCGAACCCACTTTTTGATATACCAAAGATCTAATGTAGAATTAAAAATTTATGCTAGATCTGAATGAAAAACACAAGTAGAGTGATAAAGAGTGTGCTAGCATAGAATGGGGGTAGAAGAGAAGGATCAAATCACACAAGAGATATCAATTTTTAGGTGGTTCGGATGCAACGACGACAACCTACGTCCACCCCTCACGATCTGTGAGGATTCACACGCTATCTTGTAAACGATTACAAGATCAAAACACACACACACACACACACAGAACTCCCACGAAGGTGCAAACGCACCGAAACACACACGAATCTAAAAGAAACCACACACATACACACACACGGATAAGAGTAGATCCACACACACGAATGTTTATGAATTACAAAGAACACACTCTTGAAGCTCAGGGAATATGGAAGAAGAAACATAATAGAAAAACCTTGATTTAAGCTCCCCCTGAGTAGGTGATGCATATTTTGGATGAAGCTTGAATCTCCACTTGATTTGGGGTTGAATGGCTTCAGATAGATCTTGAAAAGTTTGGAGTTGGATGAAGAATCCCTGGACGGAGCACTGTTCACGGAGGTGTTGCAGTAGCCTTCTTTCTCCCCTTGGTAGCCTCCTTGATCTTTCTTGAGTGATTAGGGTTTCTTGGCCCAAAGAGATGTTTTTACAACACTTGGGTGTTCAAGGGACAGGCCAAGACACAGATCCACAATTTCTGACATGTCTGGAGGCTTTGGGATTAAAAAATCTTAAAGAGATGCTTTGAACACGTTGAAGAAAACAAAGTCAACAATGGGGGCTTCGAAGGGTTCGGTCGACCGATGCAAGTTGGTCGACCGATGCAAGTCAGTCGGTCGACTGAACTGTGACAGTTTCTGTAACATTTAACGCTGGGAGAATCGGTCAACCGAACCGGTGCCATCGGTCAACCAAACTCTGTAAAATTATAGAGTTTTGAAACCTGGGAAAATTGGTCGATCGACCAAGCTTGATTGGTCGACCGAAATCTAGAAAACCTGCAGAATGGATTTGTTAGCCCAAGAAAGAATATCCATATGACAAAGCCTTTGTGTCCACATTTTGTTCCAATCATTTTGAGTTTATTTGACTTATTCTTGGCATTTTTTAAGCATGATAAGTTTGAGCATTAACTTGTGATGAAAATGGCTTTGTGGGCCTACTTGTGCTCGCACTTTTGCAATTATGAACGGTACCAAACTATTTGCCATTCTGGGGTTTTGTTATTATCAAAATCACCTGGAGAGACTCAACAATCTCCCCCTTTTTTATGATGACAAAACTTTAGATTATTAAGTGCATTGGCGTGCCTTTATGCAAATTTGGAACTTTGAAATCAACGCATTGTATCCTTGCAATTTCCCACACGGTTCTTGTACGAGGAGAAGTTTACACTCACGCATAGTGAGGGATTGCAGATGGGCTGACCTATCTTTCATCCAGCAGTATTTGAAATACATAGAATCGATTGGAGGATAGGCTAAACAAACATCCGCAAGGCAATCAATCCAATTATAAACATTTCATCAAGCCAAACCAATACAAACCATTCAATCATACTTGCCAAATAGAGAGGAAATGAGAGGCAAGAACCAACATGTTTGTCCAACACCAATTGCATTCATTTCATTTCATTTCAAGTTCATTACAAAGTACATGGATGATTGAGAATGCAAAACTCCTAGACACATGGCAAATGCAAATGCAAAACTGACTCAAATACAAAATACAATGAATGCAATGACTCAACCTACCCTGTGTTTACCATTGCGGTCCGAGAGGTAGAGAGAGACTCCGAGGGTGAACTCCCACCCGATGTCATTCCTATTCTGCAGGAGTTTGCTGATATTTTTCCCGAGGAGCTTCCCGAGGGACTCCCACCTACGCAGGATATTCAGCATGCCATCGACCTTATTTTGGGCTCTTCATTGCCCAACCTTCCTCATTATCGCATGAGTCCCACGGAACATGCCGAGCTAAAACGGCAGGTCGATGAGTTGATGTAGAGAGGATCTGTTCAGGATAGCATGAGTCCATGTGCTGTACCCGCTTTACTCCCCCCGAAGAAGGATGGCACGTGGAGAATGTGCATTGATAGTCGTGCCATCAACAAAATCACCGTAAAGTACAGGTTCCCTATTCCCCACATGGATGACATGCTAGACATGATGGCTGGTGCCACTATCTTCTCAAAGATTGATCTTAAGAGTGACTACCATCAGGTGAGGATTAGGCCAGGTGATGAGTGGAAGACCGCATTCAAGACCAAGGATAGTCTATATGAGTGGTTGGTCATGCCTTTTGGGTTGACCAATGCCCCTAGCACATTCATGCGACTCATGACTCGGGTTCTTCGACCGTTTATTGGAGTCTTTATGGTTGTGTATTTTGATGATATCCTTATCTATAGTCGCACCACGGGGGACCACATAGAACACCTTCGGTAGGTCTGTCTTCTCCTTAGGCGAGAGCAGTTGTATGCAAACCCACAGAAGTGTGCCTTCATGACACCCTAGCTTACCTTCTTGGGTTTTATTGTGTCTAGTACTGGGGTCTCCGTTGATCCGGAGAAGGTCCGGGCCATTGTTGAGTGGCCGGAACCCCGTACGGTTCATGATGTCCGTAGCTTTCATGGCCTTGCGACGTTCTATCGTTACTTTATCCGCGGATTTAGCTCCGTCACCGCCCCGATCACGGATTGTATCCGGAAGGGCACCTTTGTATGGACGAAGGCCCCAGCTGCCGCCTTCAAGGACATCTAGGAGCGCATGACCCAGACACCTATCCTTCGATTGCCTGATTTCTCGAAGGTGTTTGAGGTCTCTTGTGATGCGTCGGGTGTGGGGATAGGAGGTGTGTTGAGTCAGGAGACCCACCCGGTCGCATATTTTAGCGAGAAGCTGAATGACGCGAAACTGCGATACTCCACTTAAGATAAGGAATTTTACGTAGTTGTTCAGGCTCTTAGGCATTGGAGGCACTATCTATTACATCAGGAGTTTGTATTATACTCCGATCATGAGGCTTTGAGGTACCTCCATTCCCAAAAGAAGCTTAATTCGCGTCACAGTCGTTGGGTTGAGTATCTCCAGCAGTTCACCTTTGTGCTAAAACATAAGGCTGGAGTGGAGAACAAGGTGGCCGATGCCTATGGACGCACTAAAATTCACTTATTCAAGTGGTTCGTCTATTAAGTGTGTGGGTGTGCCAATCACAAAGTGACGACTTATTATGCGCTCGATCTAACTCAGTCAGGCGATTGTGTGGTTCGTGTCAGGACCAGAACCCGCCGCGCCATGAAGGTCATGACGTCATTTACATCCCCATACGAGGGAACACCCTTGATTAATCGCCGAGAATCAGGGCCTCATGGCCAAGAAATTAATTGCATGGGAAGGCCTATTAGGAAGCATTAAAATCCCCGTATGAGGGTGAGAAGAAAATATTCGCGGTCATGTCGGTCGTGTACTGACCAGTTAATATTCGGGCGAATGTCCGGCTCGAGAAAAGCGCGATCGTCACGGGGAAACCGGAATGCATGTGTGCCGAGGTACGGCAGATTTATTGTTCAGAAGGACGGAAAGCGTTCAGCTAAACCTCGGTTGGAGCGGTCAAAAACCAATAAATCTGTTGGCCCAGTGCAAGAGCAAGCTGCGACCATACTGCAGTGGGCCCCCCGCGGTCGAAGCAAGACTTGCATGAGCGTCATTAATATTTCCGATGCCAAGGGGCAACGGGGGATGTCCCGGGACCAGATCCCAGAACCAATATGTGTTCGAAGGGAGCGGGCTATAGGCTGAGGATGTGGGTCAGACAATAGCCATGATCGGGCGGACCCGGGCCCTAAGCGTGGCCCACGAAAGCCTTATCGATATTCCCACGTGTAGGGTCCGGGGATGACGAGAGCCGTCTCGTTCCATTTCGATTTTTGTCGGTCATTCGTGGACCACTTTGTGTTCGGACCAAGGTTTATATTAAAGGTACGACGTAGACGGAAACAATCCCGTACAAATGTACGCTGGGTCTACAGCAATTTCAATAGAAGAGCGGGAACAGATCCCAACGGGAATGAGTCCGATTTGATGAACTATCGGCCCGGAACGACGTCGGATCACGGCCATGTCGAGACTATTCCCGAGGTCCGAACCCGACTTGGAGAGGGCGGCATTGATATTCACTTTACACCGGGACTCGAGGAGAAACGAGGCTGCGTGGCAGGCTTCATTATTTTATTATCGTTTGAATCTTTTTATACTTCCTTTGTTATTATTTTTTTTGATATTTTCTGGTGAGTCTGCTGTTATTGTTTGCTTATTTTCTTACCATTTGTTTATTTATTATTTTTTTTGTTGAGTTCGTTATTATTATTACTTATTTCTTTATTATTGTTATCCATTTATTTTCTGGTGTGTTATCATTATTCATTTATTTACTCTTTGTTTATTTATTATTTATTGTTGAGTTCATTATTATTATTAATTATTTATTGTATTATTATTTATTACTGTTATCTTGAGTTTATTATTGTTATTACTTATTTGTTTTATTATTATTTATTTATTTGTCGTTATTTTTGTTGAGTTCATTATTATTATTATTATTATTATTTTATTATTATTTGCTTATGTATTATTGTTTTTTTTCGAGTTTATTATTATTATCACCCATTTATTTATTTTATTATTATTTATTTATTTATTATAATTTTTGTTAGGTTTATTATTATTATTACTTATTTATTTACTATTATTATTTATTTATTTACTTCCTAAATTTGTTAATATTATTTATTTATTTATTTATTTATTATTATTACTATTATTTATCCCTTTTGTGGGTTCGTTATTATTATTATTTATTTATTTTTTTATTACACTTGGGGCATGTGTGGGAGGGTCGGTGTAGGTGGACTGTGCTGGGCAAAAGGCTTTCCAGGTGTGCCGGACAAGGCCCGGGAGAGGTGTACCGGATGAGGCATGGACGGGTGCACCGGGTAAGGGTTAATGAAGGGCTGTGTGTGCCGGCCAAGGTAGGATTGGGGTGTACCGGCGAGGCCAAGGCTGAGGGTGGGCTGGTGTGCCGAGGTGACGCCCTAATGGGTGTACCGACTGGGGTGCTTGTGAGGTGGTGTGCCGCTGGAGGAGGGTACAAGAGTGTGCCGCTGGAGAAGGGGTTTAGGTGCTGGGGATAGTGTGCCGCTGGGAGGAAGAAGCAAGTGTGCCGCTGGAAGGTGAGCTAGGGTGAGGGCTAAGGGGAGGTCCTCTTGACTTATGAAGTTCAGATGGAAGGTTCTGGATGGCCAGTTTCTCAATTCCCCATTGGGTGATTAAGTCTGGGGTCGTGCTTAGCAGTCTGATTCTTTGAGTCTTGCGTCGTTCCGTTGTTTTGATTATGATGTTCTATCATGACTTGTTCGTTTATTAATTACTTCTCTTTGTTTTTTATCATGGTATTGCTTTTAATAAAAATTCGGCAGCATCTCCCCTTGACCCAAGCGGTAAGGGACATATAGGGAACGCACCCACATGGAGTGGCGAAACCCGACAATTTGAGGTGTGTGCCAGGGCAGCATCACCTTTAAGAAAACTTTGGAAAACCCGTAGAAAACCACGGACGGGGAACATTGGGCTAATGTGGCCTAAGGATATCCTGACTGGAAGGGGGAGAGTCAGGTGTGCCGGGTAGAGGCAGGCCAAGGGTGTGCCGCTCAAGGAGTGGGCCACCAGGGGAGGCGTGCCGCTGAGGCAGCCAAAGGAGGTGTATCGCTAAGTGAGAGAATAGGAAGGGTGCACCGCTGAGCAAATACAGGGAAGGCTGTGCCGCTAGATGGACAAATGGGAGGGGTGTGCCTCTGGGCAATCCCAGGGAGGAGTGTGCCGCTGGGCAGACCCAAGGAGGTGTACCGCTGGGCAGACCCAGGGAGGTGTACCGCTGGGCGAACGGAAGGAGGGGGAGGCTAACCTCGCATCATCAAGCTAGAGGCACTAATCATTTGTCTATGCAGGCCAATGACATGGGAGAACCAATGCAACAGAGAGTTAGAAGACTGGGGGGGAGAACACAAACCACGGGCCGATGGCACAGGAGAAACTAACAGGAACAACAAGAAGTAAATAAATAAATAAGGGGAAATTTCATTCATAGAGAACGTGATGACAAAAGCTCATGGCCAAAGGGCCAAATACAATGCAATGCATCCAAACGGAAGGGGGAGGAGAAACAAGGAAGAGACAGAGAGGAAAGAAAGAAAAAACAAAAAGTGGGGAGGGGAACGGAGCACATGCTCCTCCCCTCCCGGACCTCTCTCTCTCTCTCTCTCTTTTCTTCTTCTTTTTTTTTGCACTCAGGTGGTGGTGGCGGAGTAGCATGGGGGGGGGGGAAGCAAGAGCTCCCCTCCTCCTCCTCCTCTCTCTTCTTCTTCTTCTTCTTCTTCTTCTTCTTCTTCTTCTCCGTTCTCTGGGGAGCTCACCAGTGTCGAGTCCCCTCTCCCGAACGGGTGCCTCTCTTCCTTCTTTCTGTCTCTCTCTCTTTCTCTTCGTGAGGCTTTTTATATGCCGACGGTTGACGGGGGAGCCTCATGATGGCACTGCCATCCGAGGTTGACTTCGGTATCTTCCTTGTCAGGTGAACATCTCCCCCCCTCCAGCCAGAAGGTGACGCGGAGATAGGCGCTAGCTGGCTTTGAAGTGGCTGGATTGTGCGCCAATGGGTCTGCCTATTGACCGTTGTATCTTCTACCGGTGCATGCCGTTCGGGAAGATTTCAGCGATGTGCCACTGGGGAAAGGGTGCTGGGCGTTGAGGGCAGAACGCCCGTACCGCTGGGAGCTTGAGACCGTGCCGCTGGAGGGCTGAAGGGCCGTGCCGCTGGAGGTCCAGAATAGTGTGCTGCTGAAGGCTTGGAAGAGGTGTGCCGCTGAGGGCCTCCAAGGAGTGTGCCGCTAAGGGCCTCCAAGGAGTGTGCCGCTGAGGCTTAAAAGAAGTGTGCCGCTGGAGGCACTTCGGCGGCTTCTTTTCCTTCTTTTCTTCTTATCATCTTCCCTTCTCTCTTCTCCTTTTCTTTATTCCCCTGCGCGTGAACATGGGGTGAGAGTTTTCTAGTGTCTGCAAATGCCCCCCACCTGCAGGTGGCGCAAGCGAGGGATGAGAGAGCGGGGCCTGTGGGTGCAAACCGACTAAGAGATTTATCAACGTGACGGAGAGAGCTGAGGTGTGAGAACCGAAGTCTGTAGAGCAGGCCAGGTGGGCCGAAATTGGGAGCGGGCCATCGAGCTGAAGGATGTTGGAAGGCGAGCCACGAGGGCGGAGAAAAGGGTTTATTCCTTTAAAAGTCTGGACGGCAGGTCCAAATCAAAAAAAAAGGGGGTATTCGTCACCCGAGGGGATGGAGAGAAGAGTTTGTTGATTCAATGACCTGGACGGAAGGTCCAAGTCAATAGGGATACTCGTCACCCGAAGGGACGTAGAGAGGAGTTTGTTGATTCAATGACCTGGACGAAAGGTCCCAATCAAAAGGGATATTCGTCACTCGAAGGGACGGAGAGAAGAGTTTGTTTATTCAATGATATGGACGGGAGGTCCAAATCAAAGGGGTATTCATCACCCGAAGGGACGGAGAGATGGTCAAGTCGTTGACACGGGTTAGTGCCAGCGCAAGGAAAGGGGGTTGATTCATCACCCGAACGGTAGGCTCGGGCCAGGGTGAAAGGGTATCTCGTTCCTCAATGCGTCGGGGGTACCGGATGTATGAAAGGTTCCTTAATCTTTTGGCTAGACAGAAGGTCTGAACCAGATTGGAGAGAATCTTTTAGTTCTCTAGCCGGACGGCAGGTCCGATCTAGAGTGGGAAGATTCTTTTGTTCTCTAATAGGACGGAAGGTCCGATCCAGAGGGGAGAGTTACCAATCTATTTATCAACACCGACGGGCTGTCGGGAGCTGACGCGGTTCATTCATGGCCACGGGGTGAATGTCCAAGCAAGGGTCTTTTTGTTCTCTGGCTAGACGAAAGGTCCAAACCAGAGTGAAAGGAGTCTTTTATTCTCTAACCGGACAGAAGGTCTGATCTAGAGTGGAGAGAATCTTTTTGTTCTTCTGACTGGGTGACAGGCCCGGACCAAAGTAAAAGGACCCTTTTTGTTCTTCAATGTGCCAGGAGTACCAGCTGTGAAATCCGAACCCGGGAAAGTGGGCCTAACGGGCCAGAATCGGTGTTGTGGAACTAGGCCGTGAAGGCCGAAATCGGGGAAGCGGGCTACAAGAGCCGCAATCGGGAAGTTGGCTACAAAAGCCGAAATTGGGGAGCAGGCTATGAGAGCCCAAAATGAGGAAGCGGATTACGGAAGCCGCAATGGAGAAGCTGGCTACAAGGTCGAAGGGAAGTAGGCTATGAGAGCCGAAATTGGGCAAGGTGAGCCACAGGGGCAGAGAGAAGGATTTGTTCCTTTAATGGTCTGGACGACAGGTCCAAATCAAAAGGGGTATTCGTCACCCGAAGGGATGGAGAGAAGGGTATGTTGATTCAATGACCCGGACGGAAGGTCCAAGTCAGAGGGATATTCGTCACCCAAAGGGACGGAGAGAAGAGTTTGTTGATTCTGTGACCCGGACGGAAGGTCCAAGTCAAAGGGATATTTACCGCCCAAAGGGGCAGAAAGAAGAGTCTGTTTAATCAATGACCTGGATAGGGGGGCCATGTCAAAGAGAATATTCACCGCCCGAAGGGGACGGAGAGAAGATTTTGTTGGTTGACACGGGGTAGTGTCAGTGCAAAGAGAGAAGGTTGATCCCTTACCCGAACGGCAGGCTCGGGCCGGGGTGAAAGGGTGCTGAAAGGCGGGCTACGAAGCCGAAGGGACGTAGGCTATGAGAGTCGAAATTGGGAAGTAGGCCACGAGGGCCAAGGGAAGCAGGCTGTAAAAGCCAAAATTGGGAAGCAGGTCGTAGAGACCAGAGGGAAGCAGGCTATAAAAGTCAAAATCAGGAAACGGGCTGCGAAAGCCGAACTTTGAGAAGTAGACTATAGAAGCCAAAGTTAAGAGATTGGCGAGTCGTGAGGGTGGGAGGTAGGCCGTGAGGGCCAAGATTGGGCTCTACGAGCCAGAGCTGGGGAAGTAGGCAGTGATAGCCGAACTTGAGTTTATTGTATGCACATATTTTATTATTATTTTTATTATTATTATCTTTTTATTTTATTCAAGCATGCAGGCATTCATTAGTAGGCATAACATAAATATACGTAAGGTAGCTCCCTCTATAGGGGATGGGATAGGGACATCGCCCATAATTCGCAGACACGGTGCGGGCTAGAAGGCATAGTTGAGGGGTTGTGCATCCGTCAAGAGGATATCGCATGTCTTGCATGCACAGCTTAAATTCACGTATTTCACCCGAGGCAATTCTTTGTGGTATGGCAGTGCAAATGTGTGAACAAAGGGCCCTAACCATAGGGATATGCAGGTTTTCCTAGTGACACTCGAGGATCACTCTAGCGCCTACACATAGGTTTCAGGCTTTCGACTTTCGGTAGCTTCACACTGCCCTCATCTGTTTATTTTGCTAGCGGATTTCACCGTTCGATGCGAGTCTCCTCATGTGTCTCAATGGGGATTCCCGGCTACTAGGGTTCATCCTTATTGTGATTCGCTTCACCATTTCGCGCGAGTCTCCTCATTTGTTTCAGTGAGGATTCCCGGCTACTCGGATTCACGTTTCTCTCTATTTTCTTTTTCTCTCTCTTTTTTTTCCTCTCTTTTTTTTTTACAGTGGGGGTAGGCAGCTTTTTCCTCACGATTACCCTTCACGCGAGTGCAGGAATTCAAGTCTCCGTAGAGTGCTAAAAAGAAATTCGGGCAATCCCTATGGTTGAAAGCTATTGAACACATTAAGTGCGAAGTGTGGGAGCGTTACCTCAGGTTTATTTTGTGAGTTGGGCTTAGCAATTCAGCCATGACTCCTCCCCTTGACGTGTGCACCCGTCATAATTGGGTTCCCTTCGAGCGTATGCCGTGACCCACGTGCATCCGGAATCGGGGCATTATTATTTAGCAAGGAAACAAGGTCCTAGAAAATTTCAAGGAGGTGCATTATTCTATATTAAGCAAACATGCAAGCAGGGTAGCCAAGCAATTCTTATTTTTTTTTCTCTTTCTTTTTTTTTTGCGTAAGAACATACTGTCGTTACGTATATGTATCTTGTATGTGCATATAGAATCAAAGCAGTGGCCAAGGTGCCGAGGAAGGAGACCGCGAAGGGCCGAAAGGAAATTGGGGAAGCAGGCCATAAAAGCCGAAGTTGATATTGGAAGTAGACCACAATAGCCAAAATAATGAGGAGAGCGGGCTGCGAGAGCCAAATTATGGGAAGCATGCTACAGGAGCCGAAGTTGGGAAGCAGGCTGCAGGAGCCGAAGTTATGGGAAGCGGGCCGTGAAGGCCAAATTCTGGGAAGCAGGCCGTAAAGGCCGAACTCTGGGAACCAGGCTGCAGGAGCCAAAGATATTGGGAAGCGAGCTGCAGAAGCCGAAGTTATGGGAAGCAGGCTACAGAAGTCAAAGGCAAGCGGGTTACGAGAGCCAGAATTGGGAAGCAGGACACGAAGGCCAAAGGTAAGCAGGCTGCAAGAGCCAAAGTTGGGAAGCAGGCTATAAAATCAATGGGAAGCAGGCTGCAAGAGCCAAAGTTGGGAAGCAGGCCACAAAAGCCAAAGGTAAGCAGGCTGCAAGAGCCAAAGTTGGGAGGCAGGCCATAAAAGCCAATGGGAAGCAGGCTGCAAGAGCCAAAGTTGGGAAAGCGGGCCGTAAGAGCCGACAGATACTGAAAAGTAGGCTAAAAAGTCAAGGGATATCGGGAGCGGGCTGACAGGCCGAGAGATGTTAGAAGTAGGCTATAAAGCTGAAAAATATCGAAGAACGTGGTGGGACAGATGGATTAATCCTGATAGCGGGCCTTGGCCGAAATGGCCGAGCCGAAGGGCGTCGGGTAGCGGGATGTGAGAGCCGAAGAGAAGGGTCTCCTTTTGTTCTCTAGCTGGGGAAGGATCCAAACCAGAGTGAAAGGTTGATTCTTTAATTCTCTGGCTGGGAAAGGATCCGAACCAAAGTGAATGGTTGATTCTTTTGATTCTCTGGTCGGGAAAGGATCCGAACCAAAGTGAAAGGTTGATTCCTTAATTCTTTGGCCAGAAAAAGGATCCGAACCAAAGTGAATGGTTGATTCTTTTGATTCTCTGGTCGGGAAAGGATCTGAACCAAAGTGAATGGTTGATTCTTTTGGGTGGCCAAAGGCCGCAGGTAGAGTTGCTTGTTGGCTTGACATCGGTCGGCTTAACGCCACGTTGGCGGAATGCTTGTTCGGACGAAAGGCCGTGACGCCGACCCTACGAGAGGTCTATTCGTTGGATGGCTGGAGGTAGAGGGTGAAAGATCACGTCTGCCTCAAGGATCACTTTATTTTCTTCTCTTCTTCTTTTATGTGGAGGGCGAGTGGAAAGACCATGTCTGCCTAATGATTGTTCTTTTCTTCTCTTCTTCTTTTGTGTGGAGAGGCGGGTTCGAAAACCACGTCTGCCCCATGTGTCTTTTCTCTTTTTTCTTCTCTTCTTTTTTGTGTGAAGAGGCGGGTTCGAGGACCACGTCTGCCTCATGATTGTTCTTTTCTCTCTTTTCTTCTCTTCTTCTTTTGTGTGAAGAGGCGGGTTCGAGGACCACGTCTGCCTCATGACTGCTCTTTTGTTCCGCTCTTTCTTTCTCATTAATGCCCCCGGCCTGGGGTGTATTTCTCTTGATATGCCCCCAGCTTGGGGCGTAACTTTTCTTCTGTGCCCCCAAGCGGGGTGTCTCTCTCATGGCTTCTAGGCCCCCAGACGGGATGTAACTTTTGCTTCTTATGCCCCAGAGCGGGATATGTTTCTTCTTCAAATATCCCTAAGCCAGGGTGTATCTTTGTTTCTTATGCTCCCATAGCGGGGTAGAGCCCTGGCTTCTTATGCCCCCAAGTGGGGTATATCCTTTATGGTTTCTATGTCCCCAGGCGGGGTATGTTTCTTCTTCAAATACCCCTAATCTGGGATGTATTCCTTGTTTCATATGCCCCAGGCGGGGTATATTTCTTCTCCAAATGCCCCTAAGCCGGGGTGGATTCTCTTCATGTGCCCCCAGGCGGGGTATATTTCTTCTCCAAATGCCCCTAAGCCGAGGTGGATTCTCTTCATGTGCCCCCATGGCGGGGTGTATTCTCTTTGTGTGCCCCTAGGAGCGGGGTGTCTTTCTTCTTCAAATACCCCTAAGCCGGGGTGGACTCTTTCCTTCTTATGCTCCCAAGGTGGGATGTAGCTTCTTCAAATGCCCCTAAGCCGGGGTAGATTTTTTTTGTGGCTTCTGTGCACCCATGCGGGGTGTGTGTTTCTTCTTCAAATCCCCCCTGAGCTGGGGTAGATTCTTTATGGCTTTTATGCACCCAGGCGGGGTGTAACTTCTTGCTTCTTATTCCCCGGACCGGGGTGGATTCCGCTTCTTTGCTTCTGTGCCCCGAGGCGGGGTGTGTTCTCAATGGCTTCAATGCCCCTAGGTGGGGTACGTTCTTCATGGCTTCAATGCCCCCAGGCGAGGTATATGTTTCTTCAAATCCCCCCTTCATCCGGGGAGCATGCCTCTTTGCTTCTGTGCCCCCCCCCCCCCCGGGCGAGGTGTATTCTTCATGGCTTCTGTGCCCCCGGACGGGGTATGTTGCTTCATGGACACCGAGGTCGGAGTGTAACTCTGTTGCTTGTTATGCCCCCACGGCGGAGCGTATGCTACTGTTTCTTATGCCCCAGAGCGGGGTATATGTTTCTTCAAATCCCCCCTTCAGCCGGGGAGCATGCCTCTTTGCTTCTGTGCCCCCCCCCCCCGGGCGGGGTGTATTCTTCATGGCTTCTGTGCCCCTGGACGGGGTATGTTGCTTCATGGACCCCGAGGTCGGAGTGCAACTCTGTTGCTTGTTATGCCCCCATGGCGGAGCGTATGCTACTGCTTCTTATGCCCCAGAGCGGGGTATATGTTTCTTCAAATCCCCCCTTCAGCCGGGGAGCATGCCTCTTTGCCTCTGTGCCCCCCCCCCCGGGCGGGGTGTATTCTTCATGGCTTCTGTGCCCCCGGACGGGGTATGTTGCTTCATGGACCCCGAGGTCGGAGTGTAACTCTGTTGCTTGTTATGCCCCCATGGCGGAGCGTATGCTACTGCTTCTTATGCCCCAGAGCGGGGTATATGTTTCTTCAAATCCCCCCTTCAACCGGGGAGCATGCCTCTTTGCTTCTGTGCCCCCCCCCCCCGGGCGAGGTGTATTCTTCATGGCTTCTGTGCCCCCGGACGGGGTATGTTGCTTCATGGACCCCGAGGTCGGAGTGTAACTCTATTGCCTGTTATGCCCCTATGGCAGAGCGTATGCTACTGCTTCTTATGCCCCAGAGCGGGGTATACTTCTCTTCATATGCCTCTAAGTCGGGGCGTGTTCTTTTACTCTTTATGCCCCTAGGTCGGGGTGAAACTCTGTTTCTTCTTATGCCCCCCCCAAGGCTGGGTAGATTCTTCATCAAATGCCCCTAAGCCGGGGTGTAACTTTTGCTTTATGTGCCCCCGAGTCGGGGTGGATTCCTTCATGTGCCCCCGGGCCGGGGTGTAGTTATTCTTCAAGTGCCCCTGGACCGGGGTAATTTTTTTTGAATACCCCTAAGTCGGGGTGAATTCTTCATAGCTTCTATCCCCCTCCGTGGTGGGGTATGTTGCTTCTTATGTCCCCATGGCGGGGGCGGATTATGCTACTTCTTATGCCCCAGAACGGGGTATACTACTCTTCATATGCCCCTGAGCAGGGGTGTAGTTTCTTGCCTCTTGTGCCCCCATGACGGGGTAGATCCTTGCTTCTTATTGTTGTGACTCCTCTGTGTTGATGATGCTGACAATAAGCTTTACTTCATTGGCAACAGCTTGTTTTGATTGATTGGCAACTGTTCATATTTTTGATGAAATTGTCTTTATCAGATTGTCTGTGTGTTCCATGCATTCAGAGTATGTACATCTGATTAAATTGTCTTTATCAGACAGTCTGTATGTTTCATGCATTTGTGCATCGTTCACTCCATAAAGTCCATACATTGCATTGCAGCTGAGTATGAAGTCTGTACAGCCTGTGCATCAAGTCTATACATTGCCTCGCACACACACAAAGTCTGCACACCAAGTCTGTACAGAGTTTTTGCCTAGTTGACCAGCAAGTCTGTACATTGCGTGCACCTTACATCGGCTAAGTCTGTACAGCGTCCAGCGTCTCACTTAGCGTCTATATGCATCGGTCAAGTCTATACATTGCAGCATGCATTCACTCATAGTCTGTACACTCGTTGCCAGCAAGTCTGTACATTGCATGTGTCGCAGACATAGCAAGTCTGTACATCACAATTGTCGCAGGCACAACAAGTCTGTACATTGTGTGTGTCGCAGACATAGCAAGTATGTACATCGCATGTGTCGCAGATATAGCAAGTCTGTACATCGCATTTGACGCAGGCATAGGAAGTCTATACATTGGTATCTTTACCTACGTTGAACCTGCAAGTCTATACGTTGGGTGCTGCATGCTCACCAAGTCCATACACTAGCAAGTCTGTACATTGTCACAAGTCTATACATTCGTTTACCTTGCAGCATGCACGCACACATAGTCTGCACATTCATGGCTGTTAATTCCATACACTTGTTGCTGGCAAGTCTATACATTGCATTGCATGCATGTGTTCAAGTCTGTACATCACATAGCATGCATGTGTTCAAGTCTATAAATTGCTGCATATTCATCAAGTCTGCACATTGTTTGGCCATTGCACACGAAGTCTGTACAGCGGTTGCCTTCATGCCTAGCAAGTATGTACAGCGGTTGCCTTCATGCCTAGCAAGTCTGTACAGCGGCTGCCTTCATGCCTAGAAAGTTTGTACATTGTGTGTTGCTGAAAGTCTGTACAGCGTCTCACTTAGCGTCTCTGTACATCGTCTGCCTGCATTCCAAGTCTATACATTGCTGCATAACAAGTCTGTACATTGCTGCTATGTGTGTGCATCATTTAACAAGTCTGTACATCGTTCTGCCTGCACACATTTAAAGTCTGTGCACTGTCATGGTTGCTTTGTTGCCGTAGCAAGTCTATTCACTCTTGAGCACTTGTGTGTTTTGATGACTGATCAAGTCTGCACATTGCTTGCACATTACACAAAATCTATACAGCCATGCACTGCTTCGTTTGCATAAGTGAAGTCTATACATGCTTTAGCTTTGCATTAGCACAAGTCTGTACAGCCTATGCTCGCAACACAAAGTCTGTACATCGTTCATGCACACACAGTGCCTTAGCAAGTCTATACATTGTGCATCGTTCAAAGCAGAGTCTGCACATTGCTACATTCTAAGTCTGCACATTGTTTATACATTGCACACAGAGTCTGCACACTCACTGTCAGCAAGTCTGCACATTGAAGTAGCACGCATGCAGATTCTATACACTCATAACCTTAGCCATTGCATTATGTGCTTCAAGCATACACAAAGTCTATACAACCTCCATTGGTTCACTCGACCAAGTCTGTACAGCCATGCACTGTCTTGCTTACATGAATGAAGTCTGTACATCGTTTGTACACTGCACGCAAGTCTGTACACTCGTGCTGGCCTGTCTGTGCATTCACTAATGCAAACTGCATCTCATGCACTTAAAGTCTATACACTCTCTCCTGCACACCTGTTGTCAGCTTCGCATCTATTCAAGAGTCTGCACACTTGGTCTGCTTCACAAGCACCGAAGTCTATACACTCTTTATGTCTCCATCACAAGCACTCGAAGGCTGTATTCTTGTGAATGTAATGTCTGTACATTCATTCTCATTGTACACACTTTCTCTTATATGCACACTACATCTAGTGCATCAAGTCTGTACAGGCCATGACTCATTTAACGTACAGACTCGATGCATTTAGTACTTCATGTCAGTTAAGTCTCTACTGATAACAGTCTGTTATTACAGAGCTACTGCTCGAGGAGGTTAATGATGCACGTGATCCAAGAATAGAAAATGGCCCTGATCGTGACACGTGGAACCACTGTGCTGAAATGCCGCCACGTGGTCAAGGCGTTTGGGCGGGAATCGTGGAGAGCACTCGCCCTATCTGTGTTGCTGCTATATAAAGAGGACTTCTCCATCTGGAGAAGACTGATCGAAGCAGAAGGAGCAGAAGCAGAGAGAGTGCCTCTTATGCCCCTGGGCTGGGGTAGGTTCTGCTTCTTCTACCCCGCAAGGTTGGGCATATTTCTCTTCACATACCCCCAGAGCGGGATGTCTGTCTCTTTGCTTCTGTGCCCCCACAAGGTGGCGTGCATTCTTTACGACTTCTATGCCCCCAGACGGGGTGTGTCCCTTCTTTAAGTATCCCTGAGCCGGGGTGTATTCTTTTGCTGCTTATGCCCCCAGACGGGGTGAATTCTTCGTCAAATGTCCCGAAGCCGGGGTGTATTCTCTTCATGTGCCCCTGAGCCGGGGTGTATCTTTTCTTGCATCCTATGCCCCCATGGTGGGGTATATTTCTTCTTCATACTCCCGTGGCGGGGTAGATGCATGCTTCATTCAGGAGTCGTGGCCGTGCTTGGCCTTATCACTATAAAGCATTCCCCATAGCGGGCAGAAATTCATCAAGCTACAGTTGTGGCTTGTTGGATCTTCGAACAGTCACTCAAGGGACCCTCTTGTGCTGGATAGAGGCAGCAGGAAGGTGGAACGGACCGGGGCACTGTACCATGGACTTGGACCCTCCTAGAGCCAGGTGGGATGCCGGCCTTATTCTTGTTCTTTTGGTCGGCGATGCTTGCAAACTTTTCTTCCCTTTTTTTGTAATAGACCAAGGTGGGTACGCAGGAGAGCGCTCACCCCCCTCAGGGAGGGGATGAGTGGTTCGCTCCACCGCATCAATCCCACAGTGGTAATCATTATTCAGCACGGGTGTTGATGGATATGGCCGTACAACACTCTCTCGCAAATTCTTTCTCTTCCTTTTTTGCTTCTTTCTTCTTTCTTCTTCTTTTTTTTTCTTTTCTTCTCTTTCTTATCGCGAAAAAGGGGGTCTGATTTCCCCTCCCTTCTTTTCTCTTTCTCTTCTCTCCCCTTTTTTTATAACAGCCCCCATGATTCTTGGAAGCTGCATGTGCTTCGAAGCAGTGTCCTAGAGGCCACGAAGGCAGCCGCACCAAGTCTGGCTTTTCTCCCCATAGGACTGGCGAAGACAGCACCTGTAATTCATCAAAGTAGGCAAACATCGTTTATTAGGAGGCCATGAGGCCCTGAATCCCGGTCAAGAGATGAAGGGTGGTTTCCAGTCCCACCGGGCGTGCCAGACTTGTGGACGCACTAAAATTCGATTATTCAAGTGGTTCGTCTATTAAGTGCGTGGGCGTGCCAGTCACAAAGTGACGATTTATTATGCGCTCGATCTGACTCAGTCAGGCGATTGTGTGGTTCGTGTCGGGACCAGAACCCGCCACGCCATGAAGGTCATGAGTCATTTACATCCCCATACGAGGGAACACCTTGATTAATCGCCGAGAATCAGGGCCTCATGGCCAGAAATTAATTGCATGGGAAGGCCTATTAGGAAGCATTAAAATCCCCGTATGAGGGTGAGAAGAAAACATTCGCGGTCATGTCGGTCGTGTACTGACCAGTTAATATTCGGGCGAATGTTCGGCTCGAGAAAAGTGCGATCGTCACGGGGAAACCGGAATGCATGTGTGCCGAGGTACGGCAGATTTATTGTTCAGAAGGACAGAAAGCGTTCGGCTAAACCTCGGTTGGAGCGGTCAGAAACCAATAAATCTATTGGCCCGGTGCAAGAGCAAGCTGCGACCATACTGCGGTGGGCCCCCCCGCGGTCGAAGCAAGACTTGCATGAGCGTCATTAATATTTCCGATGCCAAGGGGCAACGGGGGATGTCCCGGGCCAGATCCCAGAACCAATATGTGTTCGAAGGGAGCGGGCTATAGGCTGAGGATGTGGGTCAGACAATAGCCATGATCGGGCGGACCCGGGCCCTAAGCGTGGCCCACGAAAGCCTTATCGATATTCCCACGTGTAGGGTCCGGGGATGACGAGAGCCGTCTCGTTCCATTCCGATTTTTGTCGATCATTCGTGGACCACTTTGTGTTCGGACCAAGGTCCGTATTAAAGGTACGACGTAGACGGAAACAATCCCGCACAAATGTACGCTAGGTCTACGGCAATTTCAATAGAAGAGCGGGAACAGATCCCAACGGGAATGAGTCCGATTTGATGAACTATCGACCCGGAACGGCGTCGGATCACGGCCATGTCGGGACTATTCCCGACGTCCGAACCCGACTTGGAGAGGGCGGCATTGATATTCACTTTACACCGGGTCACGAGGAGAAACGAGGCTGCGTGGCAGGCTTCATTATTTTATTATCGTTTGAATCTTTTTTATACTTCCTTTGTTATTTTTTTTTGATATTTTCTGGTGAGTCTGTTGTTATTGTTTGCTTATTTTCTTACCATTTGTTTATTTATTATTTTTTTTGTTGAGTTCGTTATTATTATTACTTATTTCTTTATTATTGTTATCTATTTATTTTCTGGTGTGTTATCATTATTCATTTATTTATTCTTTGTTTATTTATTATTTATTGTTGAGTTCATTATTATTATTAATTATTTATTTTATTATTATTTATTACTATTATCTTGAGTTTATTATTGTTATTACTTATTTATTTTATTATTATTTATTTATTTGTCGTTATTTTTGTTGAGTTCATTATTATTATTATTATTATTTGCTTATGTATTATTATTATTTTTGTCGAGTTTATTATTATTATCACCCATTTATTTATTTTATTATTATTTATTTATTTATTATAATTTTTGTTAGGTTTATTATTATTATTACTTATTTATTTACTATTATTATTTATTTATTTACTTCCTAAATTTGTTAATATTATTTATTTATTTATTTATTATTATTACTATTATTTATCCCTTTTTGTGGGTTCGTTATTATTATTATTATTTATTTTTTTATTACACTTGGGGCATGTGTGGGAGGGTCGGTGTAGGTGGACTGTGTCGGGCAAAAGGCTTTCTAGGTGTGCCGGACAAGGCCCAGGAGAGGTGTACCGGATGAGGCATGGACGGGTGCACCGGGTAAGGGTTAATGAAGGGCTGTGTGTACCGACCAAGGTAGGATTGGGGTGTACCGGCGATGCCAAGGCTGAGGGTGGGCTGGTGTGCCGAGGAGACGCCCTAATGGGTGTACCGACTGGGGTGCTTGTGAGGTGGTGTGCCGCTGGAGGAGGGTACAAGAGTGTGCCGCTGGAGAAGGGGTTTAGGTGCTGGGGATAGTGTGCCGCTGGGAGGAAGGAGCAAGTGTGCCGCTGGAAGGTGAGCTAGGGTGAGGGCTAAGGGGAGGTCCTCTTGACTTATGAAGTTCAGATGGAAGGTTCTGGATGGCCAGTTTCTCAATTCCCCATTGGGTGATTAAGTCCGGGGTCATGCTTAGCAGTCTGATTCTTTGAGTCTTGCGTCGTTCCGTTGTTTTGATTATGATGTTCTATCATGACTTGTTCGTTTATTAATTACTTCTCTTTGTCTTTTATCATGGTATTGCTTTTAATAAAAATTCGGCAGCATCTCTCCTTGACCCAAGCGGTAAGGGAGATACAGGGAACGCACCCACATGGAGTGGCGGAACCCGACAATTTGTGGTGTGTGCTAGGGCAGCATCACCTTTAAGAAAGCTTTGGAAAACCCGTAGAAAACCACGGACGGGGAACATTGGGCTAATGCGGCCTAAGGATATCCTGACTGGAAGGGGGAGAGCCAGGTGTGCTGGGTAGAGGCAGGCCAAGGGTGTGCCGCTCAAGGAGTGGGCCACCAGGGGAGGCGTGCCGCTGAGGCAGCCAAAGGAGGTGTATCGCTAAGCGAGAGAATAGGAAGGGTGCATCGCTGAGCAAATACAGGAAGGCTGTGCCGCCAGACGGACAAATGGGAGGGGTGTGCCGCTGGGCAATCCCATGGCGGAGTGTGCCGCTGGGCAGACCCAGGGAGGTGTACCGCTGGGCAGACCCAGGGAGGTGTACCGCTGGGCGAACGGAAGGAGGGGGAGGCTAACCTCGCATCATCAAGCTAGAGGCACTAATCATCTGTCTATGCAGGCCAATGACATGGGAGAACCAATGCAACAGAGAGTTAGAAGACTGGGGGGGGAGAACACAAACCACGGGCCGATGGCGCAGGAGAAACTAACAGGAACAACAAGAAGTAAATAAATAAAAAGGGGAAATTTCATTCATAGAGAACGTGATGACAAAAGCTCATGGCCAAAGGGCCAAATACAATGCAATGCATCCAAACGAAGGGGGAGGAGAAACAAGGAAGAGACAGAGAGGAAGAAAGAAAAAATAAAAAGTGGGGTGGGGAACGGAGCACATGCTCCTCCCCTCCCGGACCTCTCTCTCTCCTCTCTTTTCTTCTTCTTTTTTTTGCACTCAGGTGGTGGTGGCGGAGTAGCATGGGGGGGGGGGGGAAGCAAGAGCTCCCCTCCTCCTCCTCCTCCTCCTCTCTTCTTCTTCTTCTTCTTCTTCTCCGTTCTCTGGGGAGCTCACCACTGTCGAGTCCCCTCTCCCGAACGGGTGCCTCTCTTCCTTCTTTCTGTCTCTCTCTCTTTCTCTTCGTGAGGCTTTTTATACGCGGACGGTTGACGGGGGAGCCTCATGATGGCACTGCCATCCGAGGTTGACTTCGATATCTTCCTTGTCAGGTGAAGATCTCCCCCCCTCCAGCCAGAAGGTGACACGGAGACAGGCGCTAGCTGGCTTTGAAGTGGCTGGACTGCGCGCCAATGGGTCTGCCTATTGACCGTTGTATCTTCTGTCGGTGCGTGCCGTTCGGGAGGATTTCAGCGCTGTGCCGCTGGGGAAAGGGTGCTGGGCGTTGAGGGCAGAACGCCCGTGCCACTGGGAGCTTGAGACCGTGCCGCTGGAGGGCTGAAGGGCCGTGCCGCTGGAGGTCCAGAATAGTGTGCTGCTGAAGGCTTGGAAGAGGTGTGCCGCTGAGGGCCTCCAAGGAGTGTACCGCTAAGGGCCTCCAAGGAGTGTGCCGCTGGAGGCACTTCAGCGGCTTCTTTTCCTTCTTTTCTTCTTATCATCTTCCCTTCTCTCTTCTCCTTTTCTTTATTCCCCTGCGCGTAAACATGGGGTGAGAGTTTTCTAGTGTCCACAATGCCTTGAGTCGGCGAGCGTGTTTGCTTACCACCATGAGTGCCGAGGTCATAGGGTTAGAGAAGATGAGAGAGGCCTATGTTGACTGTCCTGACTTTGGTCAGATTTATACCACTCTCCCGGTCGGATCCACGAGAGACCATGATGATTATGTGCTTCAAGAGGGCTACCTCTTTCGAGGAGGCAGGCTTTGTATTCCCCGAACTTCTGTTCGAGACTTCTTAGTCTGGGAGCTACATGCGGGAGGTCTAGCCGGCCACTTTGGTTGGAACAAGACTATTGAGGCAGTTGAGCATAGATTTTATTGGCCGAGCTTGAAGCGCGATGTTGCTCACATTGTGGCTCAGTGACGTACATGTGCTACGGCCAAGATGAAGAAGCAAAGCTCGGGCCTCTATACGCCTCTTCCCGTGCCTGATGCCCCGTGGCAGGATGTTAGCATGGATTTTGTCTTGGGATTGCCACGTACCTCCAGGAAGCATGATTCGGTCTATGTGGTTGTTGACCGATTCTCGAAGATGGCCCTTTTTATCCCTTGCTCGAAGACTTCGGATGCTTCGAGGGTAGCCCACCTTTTTCTTACTCACGTGGTGTGCAAGTTCGGGTTACCTCGTACCATAGTGTCTGACCGTGATGTTAATTCACTGGTTATTTTTGGAAGACACTGTGGCATATGTTGGGTACTCACCTCAAGTTTTCCACTGCATATCATCCCCAGACATATGGTCAGACCGAGGTGGTCAATAGGAGTCTGGGAACTTGAGTGATAGCTTTCGAGTTCTTGGTGGGAACCCTTCACACGTTTGGAGGAAAGGGGTGGAGAAGGCTTGGAAGGTCCAGACTTGCACCTCAGACAACCTCGGTCAGGAGTGGACATAAACACTCCCGACAATACTCTACATGAAACGTGTACTAAGGACTCAAACTGACAGTGAGGGGCTAGTGGGTATGATAAGACTCACTTTTGAGACGTACAGAGTATCTGTGGTCTATTTAGGAGCTTTTAACTCAATTAGTATGAGTTAATCAAAACGATTCAAATAATAGACATCTTTTATAAATCGACTTCACGTCTATTTCAAACTTATAGGTGTTTTCCAACCGCCTATAATGCATGATAATCTTCTCCCTTTGATTATTCATCTTTAGAAAAGATGAATACCTAGAATGATTATACAACTAAAAAGGATTACCTTCTTAGTTTAAACCATCGATAGTGTTTTCTATTGATTCAATAACGCTTATGTAGGTTAAACCTCCTTGTTATATAGGTGTACTTCTATAAATGGTTTACGCTTTTATGTGGCTCTCCTAGTCCGATCCTTCAAATACTAACCACAACTCATGGCACCCTCACCATGAATGAGTCCATATTCCAATGACTCAAGCGAGGCCCCACCATCCCTAGTTCACCCCTGTAGACACGCCATTCCTGACGTCTCCTGAGTAAATCTCATATTACACTATGATACCCCAAGGCGGCCTTCACATTTTTAATTACTCTGGTGATTTCCTATTTTTATGAATTTTTTTACATTTTTTTGAATTATTCCGTAAAAAATCATGGAAGTGTCCAGGCGCCTGGACACCTCCATCAATGACCAAAAAATAATAAAAAAATAAAAATCATGGAAGCGTCCAGGCGCCTGGACGCCTCCATCAATGACCAAAAAAATAAAAAAAATCAAAATCATGGAGGCGTCCACTTACCTGGACGCCTCCATCAATGCAAAAATAATAAAAATAATATCAATAATCATAAAAAATAAAACAAAAATCAAATAAAAATATATATATTTATGGAGGCGTCCAGAGCCCTGGACGCCTCCATAAAAACAAATAAAAAATATAAAATGCCAGCCCTAGCATAAAAAGACAAATAAAAAATAAAATAATATAATTTTGGAGGCGTCCAGGTCCCTGGACGCCTCCATCAAAACCCTCACGGGCGCCGGCCACCGAACGACGGTTTGTCGTGTGTGAAAAAATCCAAAATATAGAGACGTCCAGTCAACTGGACGCGCCCATTTCTGAATCACGAGGCGCCGCTCACAAAACCACGCGTTGTGCCAAACCGCGTGCGACCGTCGTCGGTTTTCGGTGGACCTGTTTGAGGCGTCCGGGACCCTGGACGCCTCCACAAAAATATTCCAAAAAAATAAATAAAAATAGAATAAAATATTATTTCGGCCCTGATGGAGGTGTCCAGGGTCCTGGACGCCTCTACCCTCCGTAGCTCTATAAATAGAGGCCCACCCCCTCAGTTCTGGAGGAGCTAAGCAGTGATGCTATAGGCTGCCGGAGCCCAGAGGCTACGGAGTCATTCTTCTAACCCGTGGGGTCTTTTGTAGGTGGAGGTTCTGCCGGCTTCTCGGGTGCCCACGCTCGCGAGAGGAAGGTCGTCTTCATCCACCGCGCTTCTACGTCGTCCCCACGCTGCCGGAGCTCCGCCGAATTTCACCACCGGCACATCCAATAAGCCAACTCTTTCCTTTTCTTCGTAGTTCTTTTGCATTCATCATCTCGCATCCATCATCTCATTTTCCTCCTACTCGAGTCCGAGAGGGGTTTAAAAGATAACACCAACCAGGTGTGTGTCTTCCCGTTATTTCGTCATTTTTATTGCAAGGATATGAATACTACACATTCATCTTTCTAAGCCACTTGTCATTTGTTTGTCGTTGTTTTGCAAGGGTAGCCGAGGAAAGCCCTCTCCGTCGGCCGGCCGGAAGGAGAGGAAGAAGCAACCCGCCATCTCCCGCTCTTGAGGTAGGCGCGATCACTTTCTTATTTTGGGGTCTTTCGGCCCCTGGCGATCACATCTTTTCATCGAGGCCGCGGCGAGTCACTTCCCCAATGGCCGTTTAAATTTCTGTTCTCATATTCTCTTTATATCCTGTTATATTCTGCTCATATCATCGAGGCCGCGGCGAGTCACTTCCCCAATGGCCGTTTAAATTTCCGTTCTTACATTCTCTCTATATTCTGTTATATTTTGCTCATATCATCGAGGCCGCGGCGAGTCACTTCCCAATGGCCGTTTAAATTTCTGTTCTTATATTCTCTCTATAATCTGTTATATTCTGCTCATATCATCGAGGCCGCGGCGAGTCACTTCCCCAATGGCCGTTTAAATCTCTGTTCTTATATTCTCTTTTATATTCTGCTATATTCTGCTCATATTCTCGAGGCCGCGGCGAGTCACTTCCCCAATGGCCGTTTCAATTCTTGTTATTTAATTTCTGCACCATTCCCGTCCCCCCGAGGCCGCGGCGAGTCACCTCCCGCTATGACCGTTTGAACCTCATATCTTGCTATATTATACTTGTCCCGCTCGCCCCGCCGGAGCAATCTCCCGTGGTGGCCCCTTCTCTCTTTTCTCTCATCTCTGTGTTGCAGCAAACAGCAAAACAAACAAAAAAAGAGGAGCCCGCGCGCGCTCCGCTTCCTCTTCCCCGCACCATCGAACTCCGAACCGCGTGACGTCGCTCACAGATTGGCGATCACGGTGGGACCTCTACTGCTTCCTTTCGGCTACCCTTGCAAGTTCGGCACCGTCCGTGCCTCTCCACCTTCGCGCCCGCGCGCGCCCCCGTTGTGCTCACGGCAGCACCGTCAGTTTTGATTGGTTCTTTGTTTATTATATGTCTGTTATTTCTGTTGTTTTCCCACTCCATATATCTGTCAGCATTCCATTGCATACATCCATTCCTCTTTTCTATCCTTTTTTTCATTTTTTGAGGATCACCCTTTCCCGGTGAAGGAAGGACTCTCCGTTTGAGAATTCCTCTCAACGGACTAGAATCTCCTACACTGGGACCTCCGTAAGTCCCCGACATCGAAGAATCTCCTCTTCGTTCACTGGGCTGGTTGTACCATTGAAGTTCCCCGGAGTTAGTCATTTCATTCGTGGTGAGACGAGAGACCCTAGCTGACACGGCGGTGAAACAAATTGGAATTAGGGTCCTTCCTATTTTGTGTGAACTTCTGATCTGGTTAAAAACACAAAAAAATTATCAAAATCAAAACAAAAAAAAGGGACGTAAAGCATTCACTTGTATGTTAATCCATGCTAATTGTTTGCTCGTGTATGTTATTACGCTCTCAAAAAACATGATGGATGGCTGAATATAATTACAATTGTTTCGAGGCCGACGCCTTCCATTATGGGCCTCAAATGTGTGACCCAGGTCACGACTCTTATGGGGTCTACAACTCAGACTGGGGCTATCATCCTGACCCACAGGTTCATCCCATGGACGTTGGCCCGTCCTATAAGTCCTCATATGGAATACGGGCCACTGTTAGTGGAGCTTCCCCCTCCACTAGTGTTCCCTATGCCTGGGATTTCATGGCTTCTCATGTCGACTCTCTCAGCTCTCAACTTGGAGCCTTACAGGCTGTTATTGAGAGGAAATTTCTTCCTCCTTCCCCTCCTCAAGCCAACCCCCTTCACACTTTCATGAATAACATCACTAAAATGGAGAAGGATTGGAAGGAGAGAAGAGATGAGTATGGCATTGAGAATATGAGTGAGCAAGAAGTTCTCCCAAGTTTTAACGATCAAGTGGACGTCGTCTGCCCACCATCCATTCATCACACTAATCCATACGGCTCTCCACCTCCACATCCACATCTATATACGCAAATTCCTCCATGTCAATATACGTCACCTCATCTCATCAACACGCCTCCACCACGGCGTCCATTTGAACTTGATGATCATAAAGAATTGGAAATGGCACATGATGAAATTTATGAAGATTTTGAATATACACCTACTCCGAGTTTTCTTCGTTTCCCTCTTCCACTGCTCCCACAAGAACCCCCTGCTCAGGATGAAGCCACTAGTTCTACCCCTGCTTATGAGTCATCATGGTGTTACGATGACGGGTTTACACCCCAACAACCCGCATCAATGCACCATGAATCACCTTCTACCCTTAACCCCCCACGTATCACCAAAATCCGACGTTTCCTACGTACCAAGCCTTCTACTGTCACCCCTTCAATTGTACAAATGACCCCCACACCATTGGCTTCCACTGAGCATTCCACTAACTCTTGTTCCCAACCGAGTAATCCTCCATCGTCTCCACCTAAAACCTCCACTAGCCTTGTAACCCCGAATCCAACCATTCCTATTCCTCCACTCCCCTTACCTAAACCCGTGATTAACACAGAGCCGGGCCCATTGATTGTTGCACACGAGCCAACCTCGTCTCCTCTCGAGAACAAGGAGAAGCCCGTCGTGTCTCAACCCCCCCTTACCCTTCCTATAGCCCCCATCATTGAATCTCCATTACCCGTTGAGCCTGTTGTCTCAATCTCACTTCCTTCCACCACCTCTCGGAGTGGGTGTCTTTCTACAAATACATGTGCCAAAGATGATGTTCAAGAATCGGACAAGAAGAATTGGGCCACGGCAATGCAATTCAAGATCCAAGATTTTATGTGCCGAATGTCGATTCGGGTTCTTGTGCCGGTCACCTTTGAGAAGGCCGAATTTCCATCTGCACCAATGCCCATCAAGAATGACTCTCAGGAATTGGTGCTGACCAAATCAGGGGCCAAAATAACCACGATCACATTACTCATTGGCCAACATGCTTTCAAGGCTCTTATTACCCCTTGTTCGGTCATAGTCCAACTGACTAATCAAGAGAGGAGTTTCTCCTCCAGCATGGTGATGACACATTCCACTGCAAAGGGGATAATGAACTCTGTACTCGAGGGCAAGTCAGGGCAGTTCTTACTGGAAGCTTTTGACATCATGTCTACTTCCCACCAACTCCCATGCGAGGGACGAACGCCTATGCTACCCAGCATGACCACGTGTGATATTCCAACAGCCTTGAGTAGTGCCCCAAAAATGAAGCTCCTTATGCCAAGCATCCAACTTCCAATGATAGACACCGTTCATCTGCCACGGGAGTTATTTCCAAGGGAGCCATTTCATGTCAAGATTCCTACTTCACAAGCGGAGCTCTTAAATCTTTGTTTTGATATTTTGCCAAGAGAGTTACCATTCATGTATGAATGTCCAAAGGGCCTTATTAGAAGTCCGTCAAATGAGAGCCTGTGGGCCCTGACCATACTAATGGACCCGATTGGTCAGAGAAAGAAGAGGCCTTCTGCCTGGGCACATCATTGGGATCGGCCTGCAAACCCAAAAGGCCAAGAAGCCATGTTGAAGGTTGAGAGGCCGCACTATGAGAGAGTATCTGCCAAGAAGAGGGAAAAGCATAAAGTGAAGCCTGAGGACAATAAATCCCTTGCTGAAAGAGCCCACATCAGTTCATCCACTTCCTATCCCAGTTCATCGCTGCTCATGCTGCTATTCAGCTTCTTTTTATGGGCAGTCCATTGGTTAAGGAGACGCCTTTTGTCACCTAAATCTAAGCCATCAAGCTCCTCTGCTCTAGGGTCCCTGAACCCTCACATTCCTCGTTGTCCGGAGCTTCCGGATCCCTACATTCATCCCTGTCCGGAACCTCCGGACCCCTCCCTATTTAATTCCATGTCTTTATCCATCTCTCACCCCCACCCGGAACCTCCAGATTTCTTATCTTATTCCCCATCTCTCTCAGGGCATCGCGCCCCTCCTTCCCATATCCATCCAGAACCTCCGGATTTCTTATCTTATTCCCCATCTCTCTCAGGGCATCGCGCCCTTCCTTCCCATATCCATCCGAAACCTCCGGATATCTTGTCTTATTCTCCATCTCTCTCAGGGCATCGCGCCCTTCCTTCCCATATCCACCTGGAACCTCCAGGCCTCTCCTTCTTTCGATTTATCCTTTTGTTCTTCCAAGTCATCACGTCCTTCATTCTTTTCACCCCTTTGAATTGTCTTTTTACACACCTCCCAGGGCATCGGGTCCCTCATGATCTTCTTCCTCCGGAACCTCCGGATTCATTTCCCCATGATTCTCCTCCTTTACGTCCGGACCCTTCGGGTCCGCCTCTCTCGATTCATCAATTTCTGATTCCTCCCGATCCCACTCCCGGGTTCGACCCGGTTCCTTCCACGTTAACTTCCTCGGGCACCTGCCCGTTCTCACACTGTTTCCGAGGCTTTAGTCCTCACTGATTTTTTTGATTTCTTCTCATCCTGTAAATTCTTCTAGATATCTTTCACCTAAATCTTGTTTTATCCCCCACTTATTTAAAATAAACCGCCCTAGTTGGAGGATTGTTGTATAGGAGGAGCCTTACTGGTATTTTGTTAAGATGTCTTGGTGACGATGAGGTCTGGAAATGTGTAGAGGAGATGCACTCGGGTGTGTGCGGTGGCCACGTGAATAGTCAGATGCTCGCCGAGAAGATCATTCATCAAGGCTTTTATTGGCCCACTATGGAAGAGGATTGTGCTGTCTATGTCCGTAGGTGTGTCAAGTGTCAACTTCACGCCGATAAAATCCATTCACCATCTTCCTCACTTCATTCAATATTCTCCCCGTGGCCTTTCTCCATGTGGGCATTCGACATTATTGGTCCCCTAGGTGATCCCAATTCCCTCACCAAGCAGAAATCTTTCATCCTTACTGCGACGGAATACTTCACCAAATGGGCCGAAGCCGAAGCTTACGCGAAAATCAAGGCGTCAATAGTCTGCAAGTTCATCATGAAGAACATTCTCGCCAGATTCGGCGTCCCAAGCACGATCGTCACCGACAATGGGCCACAATTCATTTCTCAGGACCTCTGCAAAAGGTACGCAATTGCATTGCATCATTCATCGCCATATTACCCACAAGGTAACGGCCAAGCGGAGGCCACCAATAAAACATTGCTCAAAATCATCAAAAAAATATGCGAGTCTAGTAAGTTTTCAGACTGGCCAGAAAAGCTTATCGAAGCTCTATGGGCCTATCGCACTTCAATCCGTACCCCCACCGGGCAGACTCCATTTGCCCTCACTTATGGTATGGAAGCGGTAGTCCCGTACGAGACTCTGATCCCTTCTCTCAGGGTACATTTGGATGAGGAATTTCCCCTCGACGATCGTCGTAATTCACTCCTCTCCCAGTTGGAACTCTTGGATGAGAAGCGGCTGGCCGCCGCCGAACACGCGCGTGTGTATCAAAATAGACTCGCTCGCTTTTACCAAAAGAAAGTCGTTGAGAGAAAATTCAAAGTCGGTGAGATGGTCGTAAAAAGAATTTTTGTCAAACCTGGAGGGCCGCGTTCTAAGCTCCAACCCAATTGGGAAGGACCATTTGTAATTCAAGCCGTGTACCTTGGCAACGCCTACAAGCTAGTCAACACCGAAGGGACCGAGTTATCCCACCCTTGGAATGGGCTTTATCTTAAGAAATACTACCCTTAGCACGAAAAAAAAAATGATGAAAAGATTAAAAAAAAAAAACATCAAAAACAAGGAAATATTGAAAACCACTAAAAATATGGAAAATTCAAAATGCCGATGCCTGGCAGGCACCATATAGTTAAGTCCCTGCATCTAACCTTCATGTTAGGATAGGGCCCATTAAGGCTTGGTAGGCACCGGGTCTTGATTTGCCAGAACCGTGGAGACCCCTGTCCGACCACGTCGGCCTATGCTCGCTCGAAGGAAGCTAACATGTGCTCACTTATGTATTTTATTCAAAAAAATCGGTAGCATCACCTACGGTAGGGCCACACCTAGAAGATCTCCGGAAGCTGTAATCTTTATTCTTTTCTCTTCGACCAAATGAGACAGTCGGCGCCCTTAAAACGCTGAGCATGAGAAACCAAAACTCAAACCCCAAAGGCAAGAGTAGGACCCATTTCCTCGAGCATCGATCAGAGCACGAGAAGAGGGCAGTGTCCCCGCAGGCATACGAAGAGGGAGCCCACCAACGTCAAACGACTATATCTCCCTCACAGAAAGAAATACAAAATCAAAATCAAGAGAAAAGCCTGGTCGTGACCGTGCCTGGTACGATAAACGGAACCCCTCAAAGCAAAAGTCTGAATCCACAAAGGGGGGGCCGTGGAATGTAAATGCTCGAGATTTGGTCCGAAGTTGTCCGAAAGGAAAGAGTTAATGGGCCCTTATTCGCTCGCCGGGTTAACGGCTTTGCCGGTCCTCTCAGGAGGTTTATCCCCTACGCTCTTCCTTCTCCCTCTAAAGATGAAGGTTCGATGGAGTTTCTAAAAGGTGAAAACTGCCCAGGGTCTGCGACCTTATTTTAATATACACATTTTGGTTGCCTACTTTGAAAAAGCAAAAGCTATCGCTGCGAAGGAGTCTCCGTGTTTCTGGCTGGTCAAGACCCTCGTTTACCACCTTGATGTCTTCTTGTTTAACCTCGGGCTTAGGCCAATGCAAGCGCGTCACCTATGGGTGCGACGGCGTCTGATTCCGGGTCAGCGTCGCGCGGTTGGTCGTTAGGGTTCCAGGGTGTTCCATCATATACCATCTAGAGTTATGAGGAAACAGACCCGGGTCGGGCAAATCATCTACCTCAAACACCTTTTGGGTGAATCCCTGTGGTCGGAAGCAACTGGGAGCCTAAGCATGGCATGACGGTATTGTCATCAGGGTAAGTCTTAGCCGGCGGGATCGTCATTCGAGGGGTCTAGAGGCCCAAATCAACCTAGATGTGCACTTAAGATACCTGGGAGGTTAGTAAGAAACCCCTGTCTCACGTAGGTTAGGTGCCATTTGGGTGCTTGCCGGGCGTTAGCAATAAAAAAAATTGAAATGATAAAAGCACAAAAAAATGGAAAAGAGAAATGTACATATTTGCAAACAAAAAAAATCTTTTTATGATGAAACAAAAAAAAATATCAAATATAAAAAAAAAGAAAACAAATCAATTTTACATGATTACATTTGCGTGCAGCATCTCACTTTTTAATATCGCTTGTATTCGTGTGCTTGCCTGTCGCATTTATCATCACCGCATTTTTCCCTTGCCTTCGTTAAATAAAGGCTTGGCCCCTTGACCAGTTATCAAGGACAGTCACAGTGACCATTTGCTTATTGAGCAAGGGGCCAAGTCAGAACAGAAATTCTGATTTGTTTGTTTCAGTGATATGTGCAGGGATTCAGGTAACTGAAGCAAAGGTGAAAAACAAACAAACCAAACCTTGTGTTTTATTCCAAAAAAACCAAAAAATTTACATCAAGTTCCGCCCTCTCTCTCTGCATTACTCGTCCCACTACTCTCCGGGCAAAACACTCTCAAAGGTTCTACCCAACTACGAAAAGCGGTACTCCTGCCGCTCTGTACTCCTCTTCCTATTCCCACATCCCGGCGTTGATCCACGGAAGCAGCAGAGAAGCTACCAACACGAAAGCCACGCTCTCGTGCTTTTCGGTAGCGCTCCTCACCATCTCTCAGCCACTGTTCAGCAAGACCAAGGCCGATTCGGAGTTCGAATAGTTGGGCCTCCATGGCCCTTCGCTCCTCCCTTTCAGCCAAACTGTTGGCTCTTTCTCTCTCTGCGTTTCTTTCCCTCTCTGCCCGTTCTCTCTCACGGTCTTCCCTCTCTAACTGGAGAGTGATCCTCAGTTCCATAGCATCCCTGGATGAGTCGTCATCAGGATGACGCCGCAGTTCCCTCTCCAGTTCTGCTATCCTAGCCTCCTTATGCGCAGCTTGGGCAAGCGCTTCTTCCGTCTCCTTTTCCTGCCGAGTGTACCATCTCAGATACGCGATAAGGCGTAAACAAAGAGAACTCAACGCTGAAACTTTTACCTGTATACGGAGCATTCCTTCTGCCTCCGCAGCACGCTGCGTGGCGTGAGCAAGTTGCTCATGAAGCGAGTCAAGTTCTGAGGTGGGAATCCACAAGCTGGAAGAGGCACCACCTACTCCCATCGCTGGGGAGGCTGCGCCAATCTGGGCATGCTGCGACCATGTGAATTAGCAGCCAACATCTGGAATCTGGGGTTTTAACTAGGAACGTACTGTACACCTACCAAGGCGCTCGTAGCTCCGCGGGCATCGCCCAACTGTTGTTCCATCTCTGCCAAGCGAGTTCGTAAATTCGCTATCATGGTATCCCGGACATCCTGCAGCCTTACAAGTCAGCATTTTTACCAAAAAAAACCAAGAAAAGGAGAAAGAAGAGAAGAGAAAAAGGGGAAACCTACCTCCACAAGTCCCCGGGGTTGGAACCGTTCTGCGTACTTTGTCCTATATAGATGCAAGTAGTCCTCGCTGCCCGCGCCTGTGATTCTACAATCGTGCCACCCCGTTGCCAGTCCTCATACTGTTCGGGGAATCGCACGCGCCAGTCAATGCAAGTCGCCGGTCCCCGCGTCTTTCTCCCGACACGAGGTGGCGCAGCTGAATCCACCCATTCTTGAGCCAGTCCTAAAGTCCTCATAACTAATCGTAGCCGAAGCGGCTCGATTTCATTCAGGCAGTGCATCCATAGTTCCCGTCCGAACCGGGCACGACTTGCTAGAACCCACGGCTGGTTGGCATCGACCATGTCTGAGTAGGGTCTCCAGTTTACCATCGCCGTAGGGAACTCCTGTAGCTCCCGCCTTAACACCATCAGTTGGTAGGTTAGGGGTGCCGCACTCATGACGGGTTCCCACCGCCTGGCTAGCGGCACCATCACGGGTCGCCAATGTCGAGCTCTCCCCATAGGGAGGTAATAATAGCTCCATAACTGCTCGGCGCAGGTCATCAGCACCTTGCGAAAACAACAAAAAAAAAATACAAAACAAGCAAAACCAAAAAAAATACCTGGATGAATGGTGTGAAACCACTCACAGTCATCTCACGATCCGTTTCTTGGAATAGGCCTGCAAACAAGTGTGCCAGCATGGCGGCTCCCCAGGCATAATACCCTACTCTTTCAAGGTCTGACAGCAGCTCTAGGAAGCAACATTGGATACCATCCCCTTTCGAGCTCAGTACCAATCTCCCCAAAAGGAAGAGGAGAAATCTCCTCAAATCTATGTTACATCTTTCCCAGTTGCCGAAATCTGTGCAATACACGGCACGGCATCCTGTTTCTATCCTTTCCATGAACTCTTCTGAGGATTCGTCATCCCGCCGACGAGTGTCGGTGAGCCCTAATGCATCCATGACGGACGCCCTAGATACCGACCTGTTTTTCCGACCATCTAGGTCCAAACCCAGTAACTTCTGGGCACCTTCTCGGTAGTCCGCGTAAGTGACTCCGGTCACTGCCTCGCCATCCACTTTGAGACTCGTAATTCGGACCACATCTTCCAAGCTGGGCACCATGTGCCCCCATGGCATCAGAAATGCCCGGCTCACTGGGTCCCATCTCTCACACAAGGCTTGGATCAGGACTAGGTCAAGCTGGATCGGCTCGATCCGAAGGAAGGTACCAAATCCCATCACGTCTAGCCTCGCCTTCTGAAAATCTGGGAGGCCCCTGTACGCTGCTACTACCAACTCCCATAAGATTTGTGATTTCATCACAACCTACGCATACAAGGAATGGGGGTGAGGTTTGGTCAGAAGAAAGGAAGAAAGAATGAGAAAAGGGCAAGAAAACTTGGCTTACGAGTTGTGATTGGGCCCTTTCGCTGAAGTGCCCTTCAAGGTCTGAAAGCCTCCTTGAACTACTACCACTGGACCTGCTTCTCTTCGAGGAGTGGGAAGATTCGCCCTCCATCCAACTCTCAAAATTTTGAACTCCTCCTCTCCCGTGAGAACTTGTGCTCCTCGAGTGAATCCTCGATATACCTGGGAAGATAAAAGGGACACGAATTTATAGAAATGAAAGGAGTGCAGGCCAAGATTGCCTCCATCACCTGTTAATGATAGCCATGCGGTCCCGTGTGTCACTTCACCGCACGCACAGGGTGATTGATTGGACGAAGAATATGACGACTAGCCCCCTATGTTGTCTAGGGATACCCTATCATGTTTTGGAGGACGTCCGCAAGATTTGACATAACATCCGGGAAAAGGGAACTAGGGCCGTCAGTATTGATTTCGACGGCAGATTCCCGTGGAAAATGGTCACAACAAGACATGATTCTCCGCTTGGAGCGGAGTCTCGGCAGACCCATCACATGGGAACAGTGCAAAGGAGGAGAAGCGTAGGGAAGAAGGAACGCACAAGAGAACAAACAAGCAGCAGAAAATCAAATCACTCCATTCATAATTCTACATAAGCTGTCACAAACACTACAATCATAGAGAGGTGGCGGGTCCACTAGCTCGCCAATCCTCACCATCACTCATCTCTCTGGGTACTCTCCTCCTCTCCCCCGAGGTGAGGGTCCCTCAGAAGCCTCCGGGATCCCCGTGCAGTAGCACCTGCCTCGCCTCTGGGCGCCTGCTCCGCAGCAGTGACTCGCTGCTCCTCCCCTGGCGTGGCAAAGAAGCCACTGGCGGCAAAGCGACCGGACTGGTGGAGTCGCTCCCCAAACTCTCGCGCTCTCTCGTAGCGCGTCTCCATCCCTCCTAGCCTCTGCACGACGGCCTGAAGGCCCAGCTGGAGCTCCCTCACTTGGGCCTCCAAGGCCCTCCTCTCGGTCAGATCCCGCTGTCGCTCGGACCTTCTCTCGGCTTTCTCTCTCTCTGCCTCTCTCCTCATCATCTGCAGAAGAACCCTTAACTCCAGGATGTCTGGAGAAGGTCTCTCCTCACCGCGATGCCGCAGCTCCGCTACAGTCGCCACCCAGGCGTCACGCTCCTCTTCCGCCCGGGTCGCGCGGGCCACCGCACCGGCAAGTTGCTCCCGGAGGGAGGTAATCTCGAGAAAAGGGGCCGAGGAATTGGAAGATCCGCCAACCACTCCCACCGTCGCTGTCTGCTGGGCACGCTGGAACAAAATAAACAACGGCCGTCAGTGAAACTCCAAAATCTGAAGTTAAAAGTGCGGCACATAACTTACCAGGAGCGACAACTCATGTTGAGCGACGGCCAGCTGCCGCCTAGTCTCTGACAGTTGGGCGCGCGAGCCGCCGATGCCACGCGTGTCCCCAGCTTGGGGAAGCCCCGCGTAGCTCTCTCTCTGCCGCCGCAGGAAGTCGGCACTGTCCTGCACCAGTATACCCCCTTGCTGTCCAGGGAGACGTACGGGCCACTCCTCGAGCCTCGCCTTGCCGCGACTCTCCCTCCTGACGCGGCTCGGCTTGTCCGCACTCGCCCACTCATCGGCCAGACCCAGGGTCCTTGCCATGTCCTGCACCAAGAAAGGGGTCCCACATCAGTCAAAAGGAACGCGTCCCCTGTCTAGGACGCGTCCATCATTTGAGTGCAACACTCGCCGAACCATTTCCCCCTCGCGCGGCTCGCTTCAAAACCCAAAATGAATTAAAAGAGGAAGAGATCGAAGGACCTACCGGACCGTGTTCACCTCCTCCCACGCCATCGGGCCCCTCAGGTCCCTCGGGGGCCCGGTGCGGCCCTTCCTCCTCCATGGACGCCGTTCCGTGCTCGGGCGCGTCCCTTCTCGGGCGAGGAGTCCCTCGTCCCTCTCCACCTTCACCGTGGTCAGGCCCACCGAACTCCATCGATCAAAAGAGGAGGAAGACGAGAAAGGGGGCAAGCAAGTTTCGGCAGAAGGCGGGCTCGTTTGCGGGTAAGGCACGGGAGAAGAAAGACCACCCGTCGCTTTAAATTTGAATTCAAGGATTAAGACGCGTCCTCGCGCCTGGACGTGCCCAAAAGGGGGAAAAGGAAACAAGATCCCTCCGTGCGAGGCGTAGTTCCCTGCTGTTTAAGGTAAGGTCTCGTGAAGCGTGCCTCGAAACAACTTGGTGCAAGAGAAGAAGTGTAGGAAGGGAAGATCGCTACAGGACAAAAAGTGTCACATCAGTTGTCATTGTCAAGACTTTGTCTGGATCTCCTTTGTACTGTGGTGCGATTCTGCTGTGATTCTGCTACTTTCTGATGTTGCTAACCTTTGCTAATCTGTGCAGGTTTTACTAACGGACGTCTTTGTCCTGTCTCCCGTCCCACCTTTCAATGGTTGGTCCCACCATGTCATGCATCATAGTATACGATACCTACGCTACTAGAACATGTCAAGGACCTTGCGACCCGAAGAAATCTGGGATTTGAGTTCTCCTTCAACAAAAATAGTGATGATCCCGGAAGAATTTGGGTTGTACGGATAGGCCGTTAACTTGTGGTAGCATGAGGATGACGGTTCCATTCAGTGAGTTGGTGCGCGGATAAACGGGCCCCAGCCCAGTATCAGCTCACCGAGTCGGCATCCTGACCCGTTCTTCACAAGTTGACAATATTA
Source organism: Amorphophallus konjac (assembly GCA_022559845.1). Lineage (NCBI taxonomy): Eukaryota > Viridiplantae > Streptophyta > Magnoliopsida > Alismatales > Araceae > Amorphophallus > Amorphophallus konjac. The sequence continues at coordinate 233,643,453 of CM040123.1, forward strand.
TCCTTGGCTATTTTCTATTTTAGTTTGTTTTAAATTTTTCTTTGAACCCAGCATGCATTCATATAGGACTTTGATTTATTGCAGAAGATCATTCAAGTGATTCGATTGTGAAAGCCGTTGTGCTCCAATTCCCACAAATATGAGATATTCCACTCCGAATGAAATACTGAGTTTCCTTGAGACGGCCCCGGCGCTGCTCTTCCAAAGGAGACCCTTGTTTGGACAGACCCTCAGATATTCCTTTACCTTTTTTGACCCACCTTGGCCGCAGCACTTCCACATTGGCTGGTAACCGCTCCCCAAAGGTGAAACCTCCGGTTTATGACCCAGGTACTTCCACACCGAGAAGTTGGTCTCCTTTTGTTTCGTGCCCGAGCGCACATCTCACCCTCCCTTATTTGATCTCCGTCCAAGCAATCGTCAATATTTGAAAGACCTTCTTCAAGGTCGCCTCATTGAAACTCCAGGAAAGATTCCAAACAGTAACGTCAAAAGCGTGTCTCATCACACCTTGGCATCAACTTATCAGTCCACTCCCACTTCATTTCACTCCACTTCGATACCATTCCACTACGTGTCGCTCCCTTGCAAAGCAGATGCCAAGGCGGGGCAGCTGTAGACACGCCATTCCTGACGTCTCCTGAGTAAATCTCATATTACACTATGATACCCCAAGGCGGCCTTCACATTTTTAATTACTCTGGTGATTTCCTATTTTTATGAATTTTTTTACATTTTTTTGAATTATTCCGTAAAAAATCATGGAAGTGTCCAGGCGCCTGGACACCTCCATCAATGACCAAAAAATAATAAAAAAATAAAAATCATGGAAGCGTCCAGGCGCCTGGACGCCTCCATCAATGACCAAAAAAATAAAAAAAATCAAAATCATGGAGGCGTCCACTTACCTGGACGCCTTCATCAATGCAAAAATAATAAAAATAATATCAATAATCATAAAAAATAAAACAAAAATCAAATAAAAATATATATATTTATGGAGGCGTCCAGACCCCTGGACGCCTCCATAAAAATAAATAAAAAATATAAAATGCCAGCCCTAGCATAAAAAGACAAATAAAAAATAATATAATATAATTTTGGAGGCGTCCAGGTCCCTGGACGCCTCCATCAAAACCCTCACGGGCGCCGGCCACCGAACGACGGTTTGTCGTGTGTGAAAAAATCCAAAATATAGAGACGTCCAGTCAACTGGACGCGCCCATTTCTGAATCACGAGGCGCCGCTCACAAAACCACGCGTTGTGCCAAACCGCGTGCGACCGTCGTCGGTTTTCGGTGGACCTGTTTGAGGCGTCCGGGACCCTGGACGCCTCCACAAAAATATTCTAAAAAAATAAATAAAAATAGAATAAAATATTATTTCGGCCCTGATGGAGGTGTCCAGGGTCCTGGACGCCTCTACCCTCCGTAGCTCTATAAATAGAGGCCCACCCCCTCAGTTCTGGAGGAGCTAAGCAGTGATCCGATAGGCTGCCGGAGCCCAGAGGCTACGGAGTCATTTTTCTAACCCGTGGGGTCTTTTGTAGGTGGAGGTTCTGCCGGCTTCTCGGGTGCCCACGCTCGCGAGAGGAAGGTCGTCTTCATCCACCGCGCTTCTACGTCGTCCCCACGCTGCCGGAGCTCCGCCGAATTTCACCACCGGCACATCCAATAAGCCAACTCTTTCCTTTTCTTCGTAGTTCTTTTGCATTCATCATCTCGCATCTATCATCTCATTTTCCTCCTACTCGAGTCCGAGAGGGGTTTAAAAGATAACACCAACCAGGTGTGTGTCTTCCCGTTATTTCGTCATTTTTATTGCAAGGATATGAATACTACACATTCATCTTTCTAAGCCACTTGTCATTTGTTTGTCGTTGTTTTGCAAGGGTAGCCGAGGAAAGCCCTCTCCGTCGGCCGGTCGGAAGGAGAGGAAGAAGCAACCCGCCATCTCCCGCTCTTGAGGTAGGCGCGATCACTTTCTTATTTTGGGGTCTTTCGGCCCCTGGCGATCACATCTTTTCATCGAGGCCGCGGCGAGTCACTTCCCCAATGGCCGTTTAAATTTCTGTTCTCATATTCTCTTTATATCCTGTTATATTCTGCTCATATCATCGAGGCCGCGGCGAGTCACTTCCCCAATGGCCGTTTAAATTTCCGTTCTTACATTCTCTCTATATTCTGTTATATTTTGCTCATATCATCGAGGCCGCGGCGAGTCACTTCCCCAATGGCCGTTTAAATTTCCGTTCTTATATTCTCTCTATAATCTGTTATATTCTGCTCATATCATCGAGGCCGCGGCGAGTCACTTCCCCAATGGCCGTTTAAATCTCTGTTCTTATATTCTCTTTTATATTCTGCTATATTCTGCTCATATTCTCGAGGCCGCGGCGAGTCACTTCCCCAATGGCCGTTTCAATTCTTGTTATTTAATTTCTGCACCATTCCCGTCCCCCCGAGGCCGCGGCGAGTCACTTCCCGCTATGGCCGTTTGAACCTCATATCTTGCTATATTATACTTGTCCCGCTCGCCCCGCCGGAGCAATCTCCCGTGGTGGCCCCTTCTCTCTTTTCTCTCATCTCTGTGTTGCAGCAAACAGCAAAACAAACAAAAAAAGAGGAGCCCGCGCGCGCTCCGCTTCCTCTTCCCCGCACCATCGAACTCCGAACCGCGTGACGTCGCTCACAACCCCCACACCTCTCACTCATAGGACATCAATCTCAAATTGTGCCCCTCCCCTCATTTCACACCACGATCCAATCCTACTATGAGGTAGAGGGTTGGGATGATATCCTCAAGGGTCTAGAGTGGCAATTAGACTTGACTTGCTTGTTGACCCTAGGGGCGGACCGACCCAAGAGCCTTGACCTCACCCATCCATGCGTCGGGTCTATCACCTCGGTTCGCACTGCTAGTTGCTACACTAGCGACCTCCTTTTCCTTCTCCCCATGGTGGAAGAATGCATCTCGGTCCACTCCCCTACCATTGAGGTCCCAAGGACATTGGCCAACCCACCCACTCACTACACCGGCCCAATCATCCCAATAGATAAGGAAGACCCACCTTGTGAAGACCTTGAGGACATAGAGCACTTCTCCCTAGGAAGCCCAGTCCACGACCCCTTTGATCCCTTCCAATGGGAGCCTAGTTACCCATGTGAGCCACCCACTTTACCCACAACCCACCTTTCCCTACCCCAACCAACCATGTTTGACCAAGTCCGCCTCTTCTAAAACTCGGGCCACACAAAGGGAGCCATCACCATAGGAAACATATTCCTAGGAAGCAAGGAAGAGCCCCTCTCCATATTGCCCACCTTTCTAGATCCCTTCGACCCTTTCACATGGAAGTTCAAAGGCCGTCCCACACCCATACACATGGAAGTCATCTTTGGGATAGGAGTGCATAAGTCTTGACACAACACACCACTTGGCATGATTAGAAAGTTGGGTCCATTCATTCACATCACCCACATGTCAAGTAGGAAGCATGAGTGGTCCCTATTTGGGTGTAACGGTCCTCCCCGATTCAGTATTGATGTTATGTATGCTAGGAGCCTTCATGGATGGCCGGGTCCTCCGGCATTCATCACACCCACGCATAAGAGGGATACCTATGGATGCCCCGGTCCTCCCAAATCATTCAAAGTCTTCATAACATCAATGCATGATAGGTCTATATGTGGTTGTCCTAGACCACCTTTGCATACCACACATTTTTCACTCACACTGCATCATAGTGCATGGCACATGCATCCAAGCAAGCATCAAGCAACAAGCGGTGAGAATCACAAGAAGCAGGCAAAAGGTCGTGAGCGCCACTTGGAATTTCAAGTTGGCAACTTGGCGATGATGACTTTGGAGTGGGTCTACCCTAGGGTCACCTCCAATTTGAGGGCACGAGGACTTAGACCTTGCCAAATTCCGAGTGGCTTTGGCAACCCGGTTTACGGGTTGGACTTACCGATGGGTTTAGGGATTCACCCCATTTCCCACGTGGCGGATCCGGCACCCTATATGGGCACCGCGGTGGATCCTAGTGAGTGCTTTGAGCCTATACCTTCCTATAAGAGGGACACCCCCGGAGAGCCACCACAAATCAGCCTGAGAGCCTGATGTGTGCACACGGAAACAATACTAGGCAAGCAAGGTATCATTGTCAGCATGAGGGTGTGTCCGTGCCACTTTGAGAAGCTGAAGCGCCATCCCCCGGCCATGGACGCGGGGTTGATAGTGGACTCTTCCCCGAGCCTAAGGAGGTCGTAGCCGGTAACCTCCACTCGGCACCACCTACAGAGTCCCAGGGTCCTCTCCCCCTCATAAAGGACGTCCCTTCCCCACTAGTGGGAGAAGTTTTACCACAAGCCTCACCTTCCTATCATTATTTGGAGCCACCTCAGCCAGAGCCACCCGTGCCTCTAACGGGGAAGCTAATCCTCGACGAGCCACTACTTAGCTGGCTTAAGAAGGGCTTGGTCCCTAAAGCACCTTGCTATCCATCCATGGACCCCGCACTACAAATAGTGCCCGCCAACTCCTTTCACACCACCTTCCAGTCCTTTTGCTTTGTAAAAAAAGTGGAGGACCTTATGAGAATCTTAGATTGTCAAAGGGAGTTGACATTTATGTTGGCCTTAGGGTCTGACCAACCCTATAGTCATAGCTTCACGCACCCAGCTTTGGGGTCCATTACCTCTATGTGCACCATGAGTCATATCACCAGTGAGGTTCTTTTGTTCCTCCCCATTCTTGACGAGCTTGACTCCTGGGAGGAACCTTGTCTTCATTGTTATACCACTGTCCCATCGGCCATCATGATGGAAGGTGACCATCTGCACCTTGAAGAGATCCGAACATGGGCTAGTGTAGTGAGGGAAACCATCGCGAGGGGTCACACATTCTTTGATCCCTTTGATCCCTTCCCTAGTGAGCCTCTTGACCCACCATCTCTACTCCACTTTGTCAAAGGAGTCCACTATTACACCCCTTCCACACGGGTCAGTCAACCCATACTTCGGAGCTTGGTTAATATGGAGCCCGTTCATCATGCACCATCACATAGGTATGATGAAGGAGGTGGCTATGGCTCTCCTGGATCTCCCAAGCCCCACACATTCGATAGGAAGCCAGTGCATGCTAGGGACATTAAAATGTCTATGAGTCCCCCATTTCGCCAACCTCCGGTTGCGTCGAGTGTATGCTAGTCACACATTCGGATGTCCTGATACACCATTGCATATGTATGGGTCTGCATAGCATTAGGTTTGTCTAGGACATAGAGTGTGCTTTTATTTATTTGTAAAGTTGTTAGGAGTCTGCACATGCAATTGTCGAGTGCATAGGGAGTTGCATAGTCGTGTCAAATGCCAGCAATGCACGATGCAATGAGTTGCTTTATGCTCAAGGCACCACCGTGAGTTCCGAGAGGATCAATATGTCATGATCAGGATCAAACCTGAACGGTTACCCTCGGGAACCGTGAAAAAAATTGTAAACTCATAGTGTCAGTCCCTTTCGAGTGTGAGGCAATCGGGTCCAAATGTGTATGTTGTAGACTTGCACGAGGAAGAGTCTGGGATCAGCTCTAGCTTCCATGTATCGGATCTAGTCACCTACATGGACCCAGCGGTGATTCCCAGTGAACCTTTCGAGCCATCTCCTCCCTTTGAGAGTGACCTCGCCCCTGAGTGTCCACCACTAGTCTCATTCCCATAGTAGCGTGAGCATATAGAACATATACGGGATGAGCAGGTGAAGACTACTAGGACTGGAGCGTACCCGTGCTACCCTGAAGGGGTGTAAACCCAGCACTTGGTAAAAACTCAGCAAAATTTGGAATGATTTTACTGCATGAAAAACTATGACGGGAGACCATTTCTTACATGCTATGACCGATAGTGTAGCTGGCTTGGCCTCACCCATCACACGTTTAGCACATAGAAATAATTATGACCATATATGGGGGCTATTCATTAAGGAAGGGATATTGAATCGTGCATGCATGAGCTTGTACACATGTTGGATAGTGAAGCAGAGTAATGACACCTTGCGGCGTTGAATTAGGTTAGTTTAATCTCAATTACAGACACAGGGGGTATGGGATGAGCTTGGGTGGAGACTCATCATAAACTCATCATGGTGTGGTGGAGTTTCTCTTACCCAAAATAGTTGAGTAAAAACAACTATTAAAATGGTATTTAATATTATATCAGAACCTACGATTAAATTGAAACTATAAGTGATATCATCGCCACTCACTACAAATTAATGTCATATTAGCACTAGACCCAGGAGCTCGACGTTCCAGTCATCATCCTAGAGGCGAGCAGCTTCATACCCAGTCCAGGGTCGCAGGAAGCAAGCAGCAGTGGTTTGATGAGGCAGCCATGACATTCCCTCAAGTCTTCAGGTGGCGTATCTTATATCGACAGCAACCACGTCAAGTCAGCTTCACAACTGAGGTGGTCTCACTATCTTCTGACTTCGGGGCTGCCCGGAGGACCCATCCTCGCCAGACTGCGCGTTTCCTCCCAGGCAGATGACCAACAGCGACTTGCAGAGGCTTCCACGTCCAGCACCCTGGGATTCTTGCGGCACTGTTTGGCTGAGGGCCTCTCCTTTAAGTCTTCTGCCATCTCTAAGAAGCAGAGCAATTTTTGAACCCCGGAGTCCCGAGTTCCAGATTTTCTCCCCAAGGTCTCCGTTCGAAGAATACTCGGCCACGATCGCAGCGGTTCTAGTACCGCATCAATCGGACCCCGGGAGTGCTCGTGGCGCCGTCGTCTTCCTGCAGCAGTAGTCTGGGAACAGTCAAGGCCATAGCTGTTCGGTCCTATTCCAGACCCTGTCCCAGCCACCGTCGACGCCAGAAAATTCCCCAAAAATTCAGACATCCTCCTGGGCCAACTTAGGAAGTTTTGGCACTAGTTTCATCCTCACCTAAGCTCAGCAGAGCCCGTGGCAGCGCTGTCACCGACTGTCTGTCACGTTGTTCCAGAAGCTGCCAGCACCGACGTAGCTAGGCCATTCGGCTTCTACCTTAGATTCCCCCACCCCGCCTGGACGGCTTAAAGCCCCTCCCTACGGGAGGTAGTATTTTCATGTGATCCCACAGTCCCCCACCCCTAGTCCACCCCCTCCTACGTGAGGAGTAGTGGTTGTTAATTAATTTTACAGGTTGAAGCTTCTTCGGCTCGGCGTGCGGGTAAGCCCACGCTTCCTCACTCGCCCTCGTCTCTAACCGGGATCGGTGTCTTCACACCGATCAGGTGAGCCTCGGTTACCCCCGTGCTGTTCTTTCCTTTGCTGGTTTAGTATCGCCGCTAGTGCCGTCAGACGGTGAGTTGAGCGCCCGATCCCGAATTGCTAACATTTGTGTGACTACCGCGGGTGAGTTGTGAGGGAGTCATTACAACCCATGCCCTCGGCGTGCTGGCCGCCCATTGGTTTGGGCAACCCAGACCCTTAGGGGTTCAATCTCAAGCTAGCCAAACCAAGAAGCAGCGAGGTCCCACTTCGGACCCTCTCCACTATCGTCGGTTGGCCTACGGGCAATTGTGTACGCTATGCGAGTGAGCGCGCCCGAGTGAGTCTACCGTCAAAGTTGCATGCTTGCGGGTCATAGGTCCAAGGGCATTGGTCGAGTGGCTGCCACCCCCAAGGTGCTGTCACATCAAAATCACTATGCACAAAGCAGGACAATCCTTCGACTATTTTGGGTACGTGTCCGATACTCTACGGTTCTTAAGGAAGAGATCCTTTTTATATAGCTTTCTGTCAAGTTATCTGGTAAATAAGTGCAAATGGCACAATGAAAAAAAATGATGAAAAAAGAACACCGTGAAAAATGTCCCGAATCTTAGTAATCGGGCCTACTTCACCTAACAAGTGTTAATGTATGCATTAAAAGGAAAAGGGAACCTTGATTTGTGTAACTGGGCATGCTTCTCCTAAGACAAGAGTCGAGGTTGGTGTTAAACAGTGAAGGGTAGTGTAACATCATGCGTGTATAAAAAAATAAAAAGATCCCAAGGGGACAAATAAATAAGGCAGACAAAAGCAATTGTGTTTAATGCTCTGATATAAGAGGTGCAGGGTTGAAAGGCACTTATTTGGAATAGCAAATGAGGGATACAATTGTCTAAGCTATGGATTTGGTAGCTACACATGCACAAGTGCTAAGTGAACTTTGATTTGAATTCTTGATCATGTACTTTTAATTTTCTATATAAGGCTAGTATGTGTATTAATGATTTTGGATTTCGAATCTTTGGTTAATTCTATGAAGGAAGAGCTATATATGAAAGTATGAACTTTGTAAACTCTTGATAGTCCTAAATTATAATCTATTTACATTGCTAAGGGACTAGCAATGAGTAAGTTGGGGGGGGTGATGAGTATCACATTTTATGTCATAAGTTGCACCACATTCATCATTCTTGAGCATTTAATGAGCATAGTTGCCAAGTGGGGTATAATCCTGGTGATTTTTTGGATTATAATTTAACAATATGAGCATATAATTTTGAGCGACCAGGTACCAAGTGAGTAATAGAAGATGTTAGTAGGTGGCTTGGCAAAAAGAGCCTCGAGCTATTATAACCCTGCCCTGGGGCGAGGAGACGAGCCGTGATATTGATCTAAAAATCACTATTTTATGCAGATATGCTACATGAACTACAATGCTGGATATCAAGTAATTGCTAGGGTGCTAACTTCCAATTTTTATGTGTCAGTGGCTTTTCAATTGAGAAGTGGCGTCCTGAGTATGAGGATTTACTCGTCCAATCCAGAGCTCTCACCCATGCAATCTCATTAATAGAGCTAATTACACACATGCATTACCCTTCCTCAACTGGACGAGATGGGCCGCACTAACAGGAACTGGGCTGGGTTTAGCCCTTGGGAGGTCAAGGTTGAACGGCTGCTGACGGGCCGCCCTTCTATATGAACGGTTAGGATAGGGCCGCACAAGGCCAGAAGGTTACAGAATCGAGGACAGGACCAGAGCCGCTCATTAGTTGAACGGTCCACTCAGGGCTGCCTGTAAGAAGTATAGTCCATTACTGGCCGCACAACATAGGGCCTAATCAAGAGTTAGAATTTAGCCCAAGTGGGCTCCCGGGCTACCATAGGCAGGGTGGAACTGAACTAGAGTCCAGACCACTATCTACTGGTCGGCCTAGGGTCTACTGGACTGATCAAAACAGGATTTGGCCGAAGATAGATCAAGCATAATCTGCCAAGACAAATTGGCATCTGCCAGGGATGAACGGTCTCCATTGGCCCATTCATTGGTATATGCGGTCTATCAATAGCTGCGCAAGTCTCTGTTAATCCAATTCGGATTAACTCAAGTAACAGCGGTTCGATTGAGTCTAAATCAAAACTAGGGGATACAATGGTTCAAGATTAAGGTTATCACATATATGAACCTAATAGCCATTCAATTATAATGGATTCACAATTTAAAATTTGACATTCATTGGAAAGATGAATCAAGATCAAGCTCAATTTAAATAGATCAGCAAGAATTATTTACTGTCATGAATTACAATTTATTAGGTGTGTTGCTAACATGCAATTAACCATTAATCTACTAACATAACATACTGTAATGACAATTAATCTGCTCTGTTACAGATGTGCGGTCGGTTCTGGACCTTACATCCCAATGAACGGTCACATACTGACCGCACACGTCCCCTCAGATCCGAAGACCTGCTGGATATGGACGGTCGGTAGTGTGCCGCATGGATGGATGTGCGGTCTGGAAATGGCCGCAGGAAAGACATGCGGTTAGGGCTAGGCCGCACGTTCCAAGGACAGAAACATATATATATAGAAAACTATAAACGGTCAACATAGGGCCGCCTGTCTGGATGTGCGGTCTATCGTGTGGCCGCACATGTCCAAACAAGTCGCCGCCCCTTCGCCGTGCCCGACTCCGGCGATGTTTCTAGGGTTAAATTTAAAACACTAAATTCGCACGATATAAAGCATGGAATTTAAGGATTTTACTACCAAAAGAAAGAGCATGAAAAATTATACAAGATGCATGAATCAATTTTATGTTTACAGCCTGAAATCATAACTTAATCGAAAAGGAACAATTATAACCCAAGATGTGACATGCTTCTACTAAAACCTAAAATTCTCGCAGGATACTTGATAGAATTTAAGGCGTTCTACATCAATGGAAAGCTAACACGATGCTGCTTCTAACCATATATTATTTGTAGGGTTTGGCTTGCTATCACCTACCTGAATCGGATGAAGAAGGAAGGAGAAAGAAAACCAAGGACGCCGGTACACGCAGCCACTAATCGCTCGAGATCTCCCTCGGTCCAACTCCTCTGTAGCCGCCGCTGGTTCTAAACGATTCTAGGGTTAGAGAGCTTCATTTTAATAGGTCACACACCTTCTGGAGGCTTCTATGTGCGGAGTATTCGTCCACGCAAGTCGGGTCGATGTGAACGCCATCGCAAAGGTTGACTCGATCCAAACTCCACCGAATGCATCTCCTAGGGTTAGGGTTTCGAGAGATTAAGAGAGGGTAAATGATCCTCTCATCCTGACCTTTGATTTGCCACCGATTTGGGCTCATTTGGTGGAGTATTGGGCTCGAATTTGGTGTTTCAAGGTATGGTTAACTAAGTGTTCAATTTGGGCTTAATCCCCTAATTCGGCCTACTTACAGATTTTATTTGGGTTGGCCACAGCAGATAAGTTTGTTCAACATGTTATCCTCTACAATAATATAATTTTTATGGATTTTTATGAAATGGTCAAAATCTAGCTTATTCTATTTATTAAGGGATTATTCTAATTAATTTCAAAGACATTTCTAATTAATTTCTAAAAGAAATCGGGGTATTACATCATTAATCTTACTAGCTCCCTTTTATTAGCCAATTACTAATTAAAAAACCCAAAATTTTATATTGACATTAAATCAGTCTAAATTTTTTCTGAAGAAACCATAGGGTCAACCATGTTTTAACTGATCTTTTGGAAAGAGAGATTTTTGTTGAACATTTCAGTATAACTTCCCTTTTTTACTCAAGGAAACATGTTGATCAAACACCAGAGTCCCTGGTTACTCATAGCAGTTTACCTTTATGTTTCATATTATTTTTGTTGAACAGAGATAGCATTCATTATCATGACTTGACCTCTGAATTTCTTTGAGACAAATGATCAGTTTCTCAAATAATATGCCATTGCTCTGCCACACTTAAATTTTTATTTAATGGTGTATTCCCAGGTCTTTTGTCAGAATTTTCTTTAAACATTACTTAAGGACCATATAAAACTTGGATTTTCTATCAGATTGGTTTATTACTAAGGACTTTCAGATTTTTGATGTCCTACTGAGCAATTTCCAATTTGGACTATTTTAAGACCATTGAGGTAACTTTTAGGGTTAATTGAGAGATTTTAGGATAAGATTTAATGTTCATACACTAAAAATCACACCTCAGTTAAGATCAGCAATTTGTTCTTAGTTCAGAGTGATCTTAGTAGTTAATTATTGAAAATAAGTAAAGGTGACAGTATTCAGATATTACTCCCCCAGACTAGCACATTCTATGAATTTCTTTGAAGACAGATGTGAATAAGGGAAGGAGACAAAGAACAAAGTGATGTAGGTGAAGACCATTCATGAGCAGTGTTGAGACTAAAGGCTAGATAGCATTAATCCAAAAGCACACCCTGAATGACCATCAACATATAACCACCCATCTCTATAAACCAGCAAGCATTCAGCCTTCTGGGAAATCAGTGTATCTAAAAGCCCAAAACACAACCATTTGACCTCTTCAACAGCCCCTGGAGCTTCTTGTGGAGCTTCTTCTTCTCTTGGTTGTTCAACCTCCTGATCATTGACAACTAACTCATCAATTTCTTTATAAATTTTGTTAGTCTCTTCTATCACAATCTGTGTAACCATCTCAGATAGTAATCCTTCATCTGCTTCAATTTCTTCTTCTCTTTCCTCTTCTACACCTTGTGTATCAGCCTCTTGTATTTCTGTTTCACTAGGTTGATCTTCCTCTTGTTCTTGCTGAACAGATTGATGTTCCTACTCAGATTGTGCTCCAAATTTATCAAATATCTCACTGATATTTTGATCTAGTTGCTGTACAATTTGGGCATCAGTTAAGTCCAATTCATGGATTTCTTGTTCTAGTTGAAGATCCTTGAGATTCTTCTCAACAGGTTTATCAGCATATTCTTGGTCTTTTTCAGCTAATATAGGAAGAATTTCTTCTTGAGGAATCTGAGGAGGCTGTTCTGACACTATTTCCACTTGAACTTTCCTCTTCTTCTTCAAAGGAGCATGCTTTTTTGATTTATCCTTTCTTTGAATTTCACCAGAAGGACTCTCTGAGTCAGTCTCTTTCAGCCTCAAGTAAGTTTTAATAAAATCCATGTTGTACACATTAAACTTTGGAATTTCTTTTGAAGGCTCATCTTCTAAAGCTATGTTTGCCTTCTTAAAAATAGCAGTTAGGTGAGCTGCATAGGGTAAATGTCTTATAGACTCTTTGCAAGTTCTCATTATCTGAATAATTGTTTCAGGCAAGCAAACTCTGATTCTCTTCAGCAGATAGTATAAAACAAATCTCTGAGTGTTGGTCAGTCTTCCTCTCCCTCCAACTTGTGGAGTGATCATAGCAGTGAGAATGTGATGCAGCAATCTCTTGAGAGGAGAGAATTTTTTTTTTTTCAGAAAACCTTGCCTAGAGTTTGATGGGAGAATGCTCCCCTTGCCAGAGGTAAGGAGATGAGCCACTCCACCATCAGACCCCTAGGAGGTAAATATTATTGCTAATAATGAAAGATGATGTTACATCACTCGAATACTAGGCAAGCCTAGCTTGTCTAACCGAGCCTCTCCCTTAATAATAGAGGGTAGCTCATTAAAAGAGAAAAAAACATTACATTTGGAATTACAAGCTAACGAAGCCAAAGAATCCGTGACTTTATTCCCTTCTCTATAAATGTGGTTGATCCTGTCATGCTGAGTAGTTGATCTCCAGATATCACGAACAAATGAAAGAATAGACCATGGACAGTGAATCACCTTATTGATAATCCTGACAAGAATATGAGAGTCACATTCGAGGTAAGCAGGCCGATCATTGATAGTATGCAAGTACTTGATAACATCAAGAAGTGCTCTAGCCTCTACAATGAAACTGTTGGTCTGACCATAGTAGTGAGAGTAAGCTAGAATGACATCACCCTTGAAATTTCTAATGACCCCTCCTCCTCCAGAGACCCCATTTTGTTTGCAAGCACCATCAGAGTTGAGTTTAAGGAAGGGCCAAGGGGGGCATATCCATTTAATGATTTTCAGCTGAGGAGCATTAGGAGACTGAACAGCAATGCCCAGAGACTTCATAAGTTCTTTTTTTTCCTTGTCCGATTCCTTAAGATTAGCAGCCGCACAGTTCTGTATAACTTGGGAAATGATTTGATGTAGAATGCTGGAATATGATATGGATTTACCTTCATACTTAACTATATTCTTGGCTTTCCATATGTCCCATAGACCATACCCAATGACTGCAAGCATAAGATGTCCATAACCTGATTTAGGAAGGATTCTGTTAGTTATCTGCAAGATGAAAGTTCTAATTGAGTTGCCTTCCAGACGCAGTCCAGCACTTCTGAAATGGGACCAGATGTAGACAGCAAGTTCACTTTGGAGAAACATATGATTCATATTTTCCTCATGGTGCATCTGACAGCAGGAGCATCTAGAACATAAAGGAATCCCCAATCTCTGGATATTAGAATCAACAGGAAGACAGTTATGCAAGATCTTCCACACATGAATAGATATTTTGGTTGGCAGCCATTGTGACCATAACCGAGCCCACATAATAGTAGAGTGACCGTTGTTATTATCAGCCAGAATCTGATAAGAAGAAGCAACTGTGCATTTTCCGGAGGATGACAGACTCCATACTTGAAAATCAGAATCTTGAGTCAATGTGGTATTCTCAATAGCTAATTTGATATGAGGAGGGACCAGCCTATTCAGCAAACCAGAATCTTCACTAGATGGATGAGACAAAAAATCTTTCACAGTTACATTGGGATTTGGAATAATGTTATCGGGAACAAATTCTGATAGACAGTGTTCACCAATCCAAAAATCATTCCAAAAGTTTGTGCTGTTTCCATCTCCGACAACCACCTTTTTATTTTGAAGGATAATGTTTTTTGCCTTGAGCCAGCTTCTTCTAGTGAAACCATTCATGTTTTTGAAATGCACTTCTCGAAGATGGGTCTGACCAATATACTTAGCTCTGAAATGGACGGCCCACAAGGAATTAGAGTGCAAAGCCTACCATAGCATCTTGACTCTTAAAGTAGTTTTCATATGTCTGAGGGACATGATGCCAAGTCCCCCCTGTGTGATGGGCCTACAAATGTTCTGCCAAGATCTCCAGTGCCTTTTATTACCATAGTGGGAGCTGCCCCAGAAGAAGTTTGCAAAAGACCTCTCGAGAACTTGATGTGTTCTTGAATGCAAGGGAGAAGAAGAGAGGGAATAAATGGGGATCGAAGATAAGACATGCTTTATCAGAATTAGCCTTGCACCTTGGGATAGAAGTCCTGATTTCAGCCAGATATTCTTTTTGGGTCGACTCTCGTGGGATTTTCAAGAGTTGGTCGACCCTCGTGCCCCTCCCGTGCGGGTAAAAAAACTACAACTTCCAGGGGTCGACCGGGGGTGGGTTCAAGAATCATGTTTGCATCTAAAAGTTTATTCTCATCTGCTCATCCGAGAAGATGGTCAGATATTTGCATGTCCTGGGAGAATATGACAGTAAGCAATTATACTATGACCGATCGGGTATTATTTATAAGTACACGTCAAAATGTCCTAGAACCACTGAACTGAGGCGGCCGGCATATAAGAAAAACCCATCATGATCTGTTCGAGATGCCAAGACGAGCACAGAAAAATGTCATAAACGGTTTATATGGAGTGTATGGATCGGAATTAAGAAAACCTTGAGTCAATATAAGACGGCTTGCCTATTCTTATATGGTATTTAAACTATCTTTACGTGATATCCGTATTAAGATCACTAAAAGAAGGTAATCTTGTTCACGAAGAGACAACTCCATGCGGTCAATATGCTTTTATGTTTGACATATAGACCATGCATTATACTCTATTTGATTACTAAAGTTGACTTTAATGACTCTAACTTAAAATATGGTGACAATACCCTTTGATTAAATTATCTAGGGGTTCACAGGATAATTAACTTTATGGACTGCTATAATATGAGAGGTCTATCCTTTCTGGGAGACTAATATAGAAATTATATAAGCAAGAAGGTTAGATTTCCAGCATTGGTAGAAAAGGAATATTATATCCTTATAAATATAATTAAGAAAATAACTTTGTTTTAAGATAAATTACGACCCAATAGTTAAAATGCCCATAGTAACAAATGAAAAGTTAATATGATTATCAAGATTATCAACCATTGTGTATCCTATATCAATCATCGTATAAGTCAATATACAAGTTATAGTCTATAATTGTAAAATAATTTAGCTAAAATTATTTCATGATCAGACCCTACCCTCCCTTCTTCCTAACTGTAGATTCATTATTCATGATTTAAGTAGACATACAATGAACCGTCTACCTCATTTAGACGCCTGGTTTATAGACTTATTTCCAAGTTAATATATACGCGCTTTGAATCGTATATATAGAAAAGGTTTAATTGACTTAATAATTTGACAAAATTATACATACTGGTAGGGTCAATATTAATTATTATATATACTCGTAGCCTGACTCGTAATATTATTACAAGTTGATTAGGATTGTAGTGCACAGTCAGATCAGGTATTGCACACGATACGCTTTCAGATTACAAATTAATTTTCTATATAGATGACATATCCCTGTTTATAATTTTGTTATAAATAGAGAATTCTTTTACCCGCCGGTGCCCTCAACATTTTCCACGGTCGCCTGCAGGAATCCTGGAGCCGTGGGAAGGACAGGACCGGCGATAGGTTCACAAGGGCCTTCCCCACAACGCACACGTCCCTGCTCTGCTCTTCTGCCTGCACGAGATCAGACGGCAGGTCCCCCGCCAGCAGCGCTGCCGGCCGCAATAGAGCGGAGAGATCGGCGACGGTTGCCAGTGCAGAGATCACCGTCGATGCAGGCCTATCGGGCAGCTCCGGCTCTGCCTTGAAGAGCCCAACAGGGCTAGCATCCAGGTGGGGAAGATGACTCAACCCGGGCCTATGAGATCTGTTAAGCCCGCATCCCCCGATCCACCGGGTAAGTCGCGGGTGGATGGATCGTAAGAAAAAACTTGTTACTTATTCACATCATTGTGACAACTCTTGGTTGTAGATTCATATAGAAAAAAAACACCAACTCCGAGCCAGACTTTGACCAGAAGGAAGACTTGAATGAGAAACTGGCCTGCAACCGATATGGGGAAATTTCATTTAGACATGTATTTGTTTTGTGAATATGGTCAATGTCAGGTTTCATTAGTAATTAAGAAAGTAAAAAAATTATGAGAAAATGCAAGCAAGTCAGAGTCCCTGAGTACACATTTCATCCCCTTTCCTAGGAAGATACTATACAGTAAGGACATCATTATTATATCTTTTCTAGAATATCATGTTTAGTCACTTGTAGATCCTTACAATAGCATGGCATGTTAGGGACCCTTGAAACACTAGCTCAGTTCTTCAAAAGCCGAATAGCATTTCTTGTGATATTGTATGGGCCCTGGAGGTTTCTGTTTTTCCTTTGCTCCCATCAAATGGACCACGAACTCTGGTACCAATATTTTTCACCATCTCCTTTGACTGTTTATGCTGTTGGACAAGAACGCAACCACAGGGACATAAGTTGATGGTGCTTTTTGAAATCTTCCACCACATTTTTAGGGATCTAACAGTGTAAACCGAACAGCTCATTTAAGGTCAAAACTGATGAACAAGTGATCTATTGATTCCTTCAAGAGAACTACAAAATACGCAGAATTCCTTAATTTCAGTCCTGTCAAGTTTTGCACTGTTGCATGCGGGTAATCCCCATGAGCTACTTTAGAAAGAAGATGCACAGTTTTCTTGGAATCAGCATAGGCTGGGCTGCAAATGGTACTGGGTGGCTGAGGTTGGGATCTACGCTAACCCTAACCAAGGTTGGGTGTGTCAAACCTAGCCCTAACTTATGGCCTCAGCCTCCAAATTCATCCAACCTGTGTAACCCAAGGAGGGAAGGGCGGCGGGAGATAGACGACCAGGTGAGGTCAAAAGAAAATGGTTGTCCAAGATACATGTGTGGTCAGTGCTAAAATTTTATGGAATAGCGACTGAGCTCTAGTCACCAATTAATGAACGCCCGTCTGAAAGGGCGCACATTCAACATACTCCGACACCTTGACAGGCGCCAATTCATTTGATGAAAATAAGAAAAGAAAAATAGCTGAAAAAGAAAGGAGAATGAACGACAGTTCACGAAGTCGTTAATTCTTTGGAAAAGAATGAACGACCATTCAAGAAGGCACCATTCACTGTATGGAAAAGTAAAAAAGCTGAAGAAGAAAAATATAAAAATAAAGAATGAGCGCCCTTGTGCTCGGGCGTCCATTCCGTGGGAAAGAATATGCGACCGCTCATAAAGTCGCCCAGGAGGGAAATCCTATGGTTTTACGATTATTGATGATTATTCTATATTTACATGGGTGTTATTTCTATCCAATAAAAATGATGCATTGATAGAGTTTCAAGTGTTTTGCAAGAAAATCTAAAATAATAGAGGCTACCTTATCACCACCATTCAAAGTGATCATGGTGGGGAATTTGAAAATCATGAATTCAG
The DNA here is from genome assembly GCA_022559845.1 of Amorphophallus konjac. NCBI lineage: Eukaryota > Viridiplantae > Streptophyta > Magnoliopsida > Alismatales > Araceae > Amorphophallus > Amorphophallus konjac. The sequence goes on from CM040123.1 coordinate 233,661,358, forward strand.
CAATTTTTGTGAAGAGTAGGGGTACACGAATAATTTTTCATCACCAAGGACGTCCCCTCAAAATGGAGTGGTGGAGAGGAAAAATAGAACATTAATAGACATGGCACGGACCATGTTAAGTGAAAATTCTCTTCCAAAATACTTTTGGGCTGAGGCGGTAAGTACATCGTGTTACATCATCAACAGGGCAATGGTAAGGCCCATTTTGAAGAAAACTCCCTATGAGCTCTACAAGGGTAAGAAACCAAATATTTACCATCTTAAACCATTTGGATGTTCATATTTCATCCCGAACATTGGTAAGTCCAACCTAGGTAAGTTTGACGAGAAAAGTGACAAGGGAACTTTCCTGGGTTATGCACTTAACTCTAGAGCTTATAGAGTGTTTAATAATCAAACATTGGTTGTTGAAGAAAGTCCTCATGTGTTTTTTGATGAATCTGAACTAAAACTGACTATTCAAATTAGGGATGCAGGAGAAACCCCCAAAAATTCAACTAATGCTGGAACATCTAAAGCCAAGGATGAACCAAAGGAAGGAATATCCAGCAAGAGTGAAGAAGATGAAGATCCTTCAATTGAAACACTGTAAGAGCAGCAAGTGTAGCACCCCGACTTGCCCAGCACCTCTACGTTCTTAAAGGATCATCCAGCTGAAAACATAATCGGTAATCCTCAAGATGGGGTAAGAACTAGATCATCTCTCAGGCAAGTAGAAGAAGAGGATTTGATAGCCCTAATCTCACAGGAAGAGCCAAAGGATATCCATGAAGCTCTTCAAAATGAATCCTAGATCCAGGCTATGCCTGAAGAGTTGCACCAGTTCGAAAGAAACCAGGTGTGGACTCTAGTGCTGCGACCTAAGAATCAATCCATAATTGGAACCCGATGGGTTTTCAAAAATAAGTTAAATGATATGGGATTAATTGTTAGGAACAAGGCCCGGCTTGTGGCCAAAGGGTATAGCCAGGAGATGGGCATTGATTTGGATGAGTCCTTTTTACTGGTTGCTCGTCTAGAAGCAGTCTGGATTTTATTGTCTTATGCGTGCTCATCTAACTTCAAATTATTTCAAATGGATGTTAAATCTGTGTTTCTAAATGGGTATATCAAAGAGGATGTCTTTGTAGAACAACCTCCAGGTTTTGAAGACCCCAAATATCCACAACATGTGTACAAGCTCTAGAAGGCCTTGTACGGACTGAAGCAAGCACCACGGGCATGGTATGAACGGCTCATCTCATTTCTGATTAAAAATGGTTTCAAGAGAGGTAAGGTTGATCAAACACTTTCACAAGGAAATCAGGTAAAGATATATTAGTAGTTCAGGTGTATATGGATGACATAATTTTTGGAGGTACTAATAATGCGTTATGTGATGAATTTGCAGAAATTATGCAAGGAGAATTTGAGATGAGCTTAATGGGTGAATTAACATTCTTTCTTGGACTGCAGGTGAAGCAAACATCTTAGGACATTTTCATAAGTCAAGCCAAGTACACAATGGAGCGGTTGAAGAAGTATGGGATGGCTGAAGCAAAACCTTTGTCAACTCCAATGGCCACAACCTCGAAGTTAGACAAAGATGAAAATGGTAAAACAGTAGATCTTACACTGTTTTGAGGTATGATCGGATCGCTACTGTATCTTACAGCATGCCGCCCTGACATTCAATTCAGTGTATGTCTTTGTGCCCATTTTCAGTCATGCCCTAAAGAATCTCATTTAACGGCTGTTAAAAGCATTTTTAGATACTTACTTGGCACAATAGATTTTGGCCTGTGGCTTCCCATCGGTAGTTCTTTTGATTTGATTGCATACACCGATGCGGATTACGCCGAATGTATAGTAGATCGTAAAAGTACCAGTGGGTACTGTCAATTTCTTGGTGGGTGTCTAGTCTCATGGGCCTCCAAGAAACAACATTCAGTAGCTCTCTTAATGGACGAGGCTGAATATGTAGCCACCGGAAGTTGTGGAGCCCAAGTACTTTGGATCAAAAATCAATTGCTTGATTTAGATATTGAAATGAAATGTGTGCCAATCTTGTGTGATAATACCAGTGCAATCAGCTTGTCAAAAAATCATGTTCAACATTCTAGGACCAAGCATATTGATATTCGTCATCACTTTCTTAGAGATCATGTTGGAAAAGGGGTCTTTGAATTGAATTTCATTGACACACACAATCAGCTAGCTGACATCTTCACAAAACCCCTAAACCAAGATCAATTTAACAAGATAAGAAGAGAACTTGGGATGTGCAAGGGTGAGAGCATACATGCATAGGTTTGCACTTAGGATAAGAGTTGCATTTGTAGAAACTCATTGGTGGAACATATTTTTTTTAAAAATACGTAGGCGTGCCAGTCATGTAGGTGACAAATTAATTGTGCGCTCGATCTGACTTGGTCAGTCAATTGTGAGGTTCGTGACGGGACTCAAAACCCGCCATACCATAAAGGCTACGGCGTTAATTACATCCCTCCGAAAGAGGGACAACCCTTGATTAATCACCGAAATAGAAGGACCATGGGGCCCGTAGAATATATGAAAGATGTATTTGCATGCAAGCACACAACATGATAATATTTATTCATTAAACTGGCATTGACATCCGAATTCTAGTACATTCTCGAGGCAATGGCCTCAGTTCAGTGGTCTCAGCTACAACCTCTCATAGTTGCTCACACTAAGTATTATACCTCAACCTAGGCCAGCATTGTCAATAATTAGCTACACTATTGTTTTTACAGTCTGGGCAGACAGGGTTGCACCTCAGACAATCCCTCATGTTCTCTGAGACAACTTCTATGAGGCCTCAATACGTCTTGGAGAAGCCATGCGTAAGTAGAAACGGTCAAACTAGGCCAGCATTGTCAAAAATTATGGTATTGGTGATGTCTCCTATAAGACCGTGGATATTGCAATATGGGTTGTCTCTTAGATACCCTATTATAAGATTAATTGAGTTTAGCATGGCTTTACGAGGATATACAATCATAGTTAACTTTTATATTTAACTATACCTAACTATATGGACTATCAGGTTCTGCCTAGTTTAGATAAGTGTATAATAGGAGAATGAAGACGGTTGGTTAAATAGACTTATCATAACAGTAATTATTTAATCAATCTAACCCAGATTTATAACTTGTCTATAAACAATACCCTTTGATTATGATTGGTCAAACATGGTTGGTTGGGGTAGGGAAAGGTGGGTTGTGGGTAAGGTGGGTGGGTCACATGGGTAACTAGGCTCCCATTGGAAGGGATCAAAGGGGTCGTGGACTGGGCTTCCTAGGGAGAAGTGCTCTATGTCCTCAAGGTCTTCACAAGGTGGGTCTTTCTCATCTATTGGGATGATTGGGCCGGTGTAGTGAGTGGGTGGGTTGGCCAATGTCCTTGGGATCTCAATGGTAGGGGAGTGGACCGAGATGTGTTCTTCCACCATGGGGAGAAGGAAAAGGAGGTTGCTAGTGTAGCAACCAGCAGTGCGAACCGAGGTGATAGACCCGACACATGGATGGGTGAGGTCAAGGCTCTTGGGTCGGTCCGCCCCTAGGGTCAACAAGCAAGTCAAGTCTAATTACCACTCTATACCCTTGAGGATATCATCCCAACCCTCTACCTCATAGTAGGATTGGATCGTGGTGTGAAATGAGGGGAGGGGCACAATTTGAGATTGATGTCCTATGAGTGAGAGGTGTGGGGGTGAACTAGGGATGGTGGGGCCTCGCTTGAGTCATTGGAGTATGGACTCATTCATGGTGAGGGTGCCATGAGTTGTGGTTAGTACTTGAAGGACCGGACTAGGAGAGCCACATAAAAGCGTAAACCATTTATAGAAGTACACCTATATAAGAAGGAGGTTTAACCTACATAAGTGTTATTGAATCAATAGAAAACACTATCGATGGTTTAACCTACGTAAAGTTAACTTTAGTAACAGAATGCATTTAGTTGACATATAGTTGATACACGGATTCCACCCAGAATTGATTAAATAATCGAAGCCCTTACATAAATAAGTTTATGTCGGTGCACATTTGTGTTTTCATCATCACCGTCGGTGCACATTTGGTGATAGCCTTATCAGCGTCGGAGCACCTTTGGTGATAGCCTTGTTAGTGTCAGTGCACATTTGGTGTTAGCCATATTGGATTCCGTGCACGTGTAGCATAGTCGGTGCAACTCTTTGATAGTCAGAACATAGCGTAGATGCACATTTACTTTAGGCTCATTACAAAGTCCGAGCACATCTTCCAGTCTTCATATAAAGTCGGTGCATGTCTGCTGGATAGTGTATAACGTCGATGCATACTTACCTTAGGCATGCTACAGGTCTGAGCACATTTGCATTGACACCATTATGTCTGTGCTAGTTGAACTTAGTATAAACCAAGGTCAGTGCATGTTACATGTGTGGTCAGTGCTAGCATGAAAAGTCGACTTTAAGAGTCGATAGTCTATTTTAGATGTTCGGTTAACCGTGTTTGATTAATAACTCGGTTTTTCTTTACTAAAACTACAGGAATTTGAGGATGCACATGATCCAATAAGTGACGCACGTGCTCCAGGAATTTTCTGATGGGCTCAAGATCCGTGGAACCAATGATTGGGCATTTTCTATGAATTAAGTTAATTCAACCCTTGTTAGGGAATATCTCTACCGCATAATGATTGGTCTACAACAATTATGAATTAATTTTTTTAAATTTGGCTTATCTATGAAATATTGTAAAATGTCAAGAAAAGATTACAATTGTTAAATACTAATTAAAAAAATCTGTTACTCAAACCTTCACTTTTATTAATAAGGAGAATAACTCAAATACATCAACTAGTCAACTCTTTCAAATCTACTTGACTCAATAAAAATGGAAAATTACATGAACTCGATCTGGACATTATCGACTCCTAAGTCTTCACTCTCAATTTTATGTGGCTTTCATTCGCTCTCAGACCCATCACTTGAATAACTTAAATCCGAATCCGAACTACTTACATCTCCTGAAAAGATTGAAAATAGGTAATGAGCACACTTGCCCAGTAGGTATCTTCGCATCAACATGATTGACAATATTAAAGTGATTAGCATTTTAGCTCTAAGGAATAAGGTAAATCATGTGAAATGCGATAAATCACGTGAATAAAAATAAGTAACAAGATACGATCAAGTTAAGATATGATTGAGTAAGAATGATCAATCATGAATGTAATATGGCCTTTCATGAACAAGAATGCACTAGCAAATCAAGCAAGAATGTACTCTTCACTTATTAACAAGTACTTCGTGAATTTCTGTGGATTACCACTTAGTGGATAATCCGTGGATACCCGTGGATATTTCACTTATTTATAAAGAAAGTACTCTCAGCGCAATGCGACGCCAGTAGCATCATACCCCATGGTTTATAATAGTATGTTTCCGACAATCAGCCGAGGGGACTAGCATAGAGCCCTTGAACACAATCAGTGCTCGATCCGCATCTTCAAGTATAAATCAAGCTACTTCCACGCATGTAAATAATGTGGCCAAGAATATACAATTTCAATGATATATTCATGATAAAGTAACCAAAAATATGAACACTTGTACAAGGAAATAAGGAATTCCAATAAATACTTTAGTGACTAGGTTATGCCATGGAAATAAATCGGCATCATAACGGTATGTTCTTTATCTTTTCATAAGTTATCTTAGACATCTTGGAATAAGGTCACAAGTCCTAGACTATCATTAGTCCATCTAGGATCATAGGAATATTAACCCCTTTGGGTCAAAACTCAGGAGACTTAGCGGTCTATAACGGGGCCGTCACATGACTATAGCGGTCTAGTTCTGGACCGTTAAGTACAAAACTGTTCGATATTTGAAAACATGCTCTCTGGAGTCTTAGGCGGTCAAAGGTAGATCCGTCAAGGTCCCTTTAGCGGTCTATATAAGGCGTCCTGAAGCGATCTTGATCATATACAAAGGTGAAAACTCCACAGAAAGGTAAACACAACTGTATCCTTCTAAAGAATACAAAGAGGATAACTCCAGAGACATCTTGAAAACATGTTGTCTCTTCCCTTTGGCCATATACAAAGGTGACAACTCCAGAGACCTACCTCGATGAGGCATCTGGGTCTGAGGTTGCTGGAGACCCGTCTCGGCGAGGCGTCTGGGTCTGAGGTTGCTGGAGGCCTGCCTCGGCGAGGCGTCTTGGTCTGAAGTTGTTGGATTTGCCCCCAGAGAGGCACGTTGGCTTGAAATCATATTCGGCCGACCCTTGCGGTGTATGGCCAAATGTTGATGTTGCCGGCTAACCGTCATGGTGGAATAGCTGTAGTTGAAATTTCCTGACACTTAAAGAGTACAACAACCAAAAATGATGTTAAACATATAACCATCGAAGGGTGGTGGATGGTACCTATTAGTGTGCTGGTTGACCGCCGAGATGTATCGACTGGGAATCCCGCTCGGCTGATTACTGAGGTGCATTGGCTGGGACCCACGATTGGTTGATCACTGAGGTGCCGCCGAAGGCATTGTTGCTGGCTGACCATTGAGGTGTGATGATCAGAGAATGTGGTAGACCGACCCTTGGGGGTGTGTTGGTCTAGGGTCGCTATAGACAGGCCTTCGAGGCATATTAGTCTGTAAGGCATCTTGACTGGTTCATGTGGTTGTCGTTGTTGATCCGCCTGTGAGGCGTAGTGGCATATTGCTTGAGGCTGGGAACTGGATACTGGGGGTCTGCCTGAGTAAGGCGTATTGGCCTGCTGTTGGCAACTGGAAGTTGGAGGCTAGAAACTAGATACGTAGATTGGAGACCGGCCTGACTAAGGCATGTTGGTCTATTGCTCGAAGCTGGAGGTTAGAGACTGGAAACTGGAAGGTAAAAATTAAATACTGGGACTAGAGATTATGACTCAGATACTGGAGACCGCTGGAAACTAGGAACTGGAGGCTAGAAGCTGGATGTTGGTACTGAAGACTGGGATTTGGATACTAGGTACTGGAATTGGAGACTGGGTACTATGGTAAAGTTAGCCCACGTTCAACTCTATACGTAATTATACCAAGTAAAAGTCCGATAATCAAGGTTGAATCTGATTATAGATAGAAACAACTATTTGAATAATACTATTTTAAAAATAATTATGACTTCTTTTCATCATAAATAGGTGTACTTCATCGGACTAGCTAGCTAATTATCGGCCATACAATAATTAAAGGGATGCGGTCAATTACCTATAAATCATAGCCATCTTGCTCACACATCCTTCTTGATCGGAGACCGTCTACCCTTTGTCTCTTCCATGCTGGGTCATACGGAGCCTATTCTCCTTTATACTCTGTTGTTATTCAGATCTAAGATTCAGTCAGCATATGTCAACCAAGGTTTATGTCCCATAGCAATGCATACTAAGTTAGCCCCAGCCCTGTTTGTAGTCTATATTTCCTTCAATTCCATATCCACTGAACAAGGCATAAAATATGCACTAGTCTAGATGTTAAGACATGAAAGAGAATAGCCTAGGTATCTGATCTTCCATCTGATCGGGATCTGGAACATAGTTACCATCTCAAGAAACAAAAGCAACAAACGGCACCAAAATGACAAGGGGAAATGAGAAATGATCGTACATATTTAAAACATATTTAAATTAATCAATTTGCATAATTAATTCGTCGTTGTTGTAATCTTACGTTTTTCAGATTTGTAGTCATTTTAGAGACTTTTAATAACTATTAATTTATAGGACAATCACATTACCTTCTATTTGAATGGGGTACTTTTTTAGTAAGGAACATTTTATAAATTATCTCATCCACCTTCATAAAACTCCCAACCCTAAATCCCTGATGGATAAAAAAATGGGGTAAACTCCTGCAGAACTGGCACTTGACTATGCCATCACCGCCATCCCCATCACCAACATCATCTCCCAGACTATGCCATATGCATTTGCATTTCCACCTATAATTTTCTGGCCAACTTCCATGTGTTTCTGAAATGAACTGATTGCATTCCTCAAACTTGTCTCCTAGGAAATGCATCTCTCACTTAGGCAACACCGCAGCATTTCCCCACAACTTTGATCCAGACTTTAGAAGAACACTGTAATATAGGTTTTGGATCCCACTTCTGACACCTTGCCAATGCCAGGGCATTCCCAGGTGGGTTCAGCATCCTCTTGATTATTTTTTATTTGTTATGGTTAATTCCTGCTCTAGAGAGATCTTTGCCTTCCCTGCAGCCATTCTATCAGCAGCCTCTTACCTATTGTGAGGCAATGCAATCCCTTCAGTGGCAGAGGGTTATGCAACATGAGCTTCAGGCTCTTCAGCAAACTTATCTTGGGATTTGGTTCCACTTTCATCCAGCAAAGTGTATGCTGAATGGATTTACAAAATCAACACCAAGCCAACTGGTTCAATTAAGCAGCAAGGCTTAAGTGGTGGTTCACTTTTACTTGGATGTATGGGATTGACAATGGTGAGACCTTTGTTCTTGTGACCAAGATGAATCTTGTGTGCATCTTCGTTACAGTTGTTGTCATTATGGCTGGGCTTTATATTAATTGGACCTGAAGAATATCTTTCTTTACCATGATCTTTTTGAGGCAGTCATTACGAGTAAGATATATATATATATATATATATATATATATATATATATATATATATATATATATATATAGGTTGAAGAGCCAGTAAAACTATTGATGAGATAGTTTGCAACCCATAACTGATGCACTCCTTTGCCAGTAAGTCTCTTGAAGTCCAATGCACAAAGAAGTTGACGAAAAAACACCAAAGACTACACTAACTTGATTAATGTAAGAGAAAATGTTCTCGACTTAAAATTTCTTGAATCTTTTTGGAAAAGGATTGTGCAGGTGCAAATTTCATGATCAGAGCATAGAAAAACACCTGTTCTGCAAGCTTGAAATTGTGGGTTCGCATGTATTCCATACCAATGTAGAGTTTTGTTAAATGACACCTGGAATAAGAGAATAGCAAGATTTAACCTAGAAAATAGACCATAGTATCAAAACTTTTCCTGCATTATTCTCAACTCTGCCAAGATACCCAAAAAAAACACAATTCATGATCACTCATTCGATAGCACAGAACAGCGTGCTTGAAAGGTCAGGATTACCTAGGACTACTACACAAAATATGCTAGGTAGAAAGGACTAGACAAATCAAAGTGATATAAAATACTGCAATAGTGAAGAAAAGAGAAGAATCAGTGGAAGAAGAAATAAATAATAATTAAAGAGTACAAAAGTGGTTATCAAATACAAATAGGGTCTTTTACGTATATACCACTGTAATCTTTAGTTTTTGCAAAATCCCCGATTCACATGAATTGTCAAAAATACCCCGAATACATCCAAGCAATTGCATTCATACACTTCCGGTCCTTATGCCATTAACTTTGGAGGAATATTCCTACACAAATGCTACAAAAACAGCTAATAAACGCAAAGCCCCTAAAATATCCTTAGGACCATGTGGTCTCATCAAACCCCCTATAAAACTTAAGATTCGTCATTTCAACACTTAAATTGCACTCAGGTTACGTTGAGGATATAACTGCAACTATTTGGATTATTCAGGGGTATTTTTGACAATACATGCAAATCAGGTGAATTTATACATGAAAAAATTGACGATTACTGAGGTATCTATGTAAAAAAAACCCTATACATATATGGCACGAAGTCATCCAGTGGGGCATACGCCAATGAGATCCAGTCTGAGAACCTTCAGTCCACATGTAACTTGAAGATGCAAAAGAAATTTCTCCAACCAAGCTATGATAGAGATGAAAAAGGGCTGCAGAGATGTGAGAAAGGATATTTTTCAGTTAACTACTACATCAGAACATTTTGAGGACAGGCTGCAAGCCAAAGACTAAACACCAGCTGAACAGTTTGAACTGGATCAGACCAGATAGGAACCAGCCAGGCAGTCCAGTTCCGATGGTGAGGAATTAGCAAGAATAGGCTTGATTCTGCCCAAAACAGGGTCCCAAGCCTGAACCAGCCAGGAGCAGTCCAATTCGAAAATCCATTTTTTTAGTTCCTTTGCTTTAAGGTTTTTGTGGGCAAATTTAGTATTATCTGAGGTAAGGCTGCAAGTTTGAGCCCATCAACTTGATCCCGCACAAATCAACCCGAAAAGTGGGCCAGGTTGAACCCAATCACTGGATGTTGCTGGTACTGGATTGAAAGGAAACTCACCAGGGCTTCCCAAAGGTCGGATCAGATTGAGCATTCAGGTTATTTAACCCCCCCCCCCCCCCCCCACAAAAAGCCAGATTGGGAACCGATCTCCTATGTGCAAGACCTCACCTGGTGGTCTATCTCCCGCCGCCCTTCCCTCCTTGGGTTACACAGGTTGGATGAATTTGGAGGCTGAGGCCATAAGTTAGGGCTAGGTTTGCCACACCCAACCTTAGTTAGGGTTAGCACATGAGAAGAGGATGAATGCGGCCGATCACGTGTCCGTTTATCAAAAGAGAGTTTCACGTTATTTTCAAAAGAAGGTAATCGAGCGTAAATTTCAAGTAGGAAATATGATTTTAAAACGAAAATTCATTCGGTCCAGAGGTCCTAGGTCGAAATTGCAACCTAACTGGGAAGGTTTGTTTGTCGTTAGAGAGTCTTTTCTAGGGAACACGTATCGCTTAGTCAACGCAGAAGGTGAGGAACTGTCTCACGCTTGGAATGGGTTGTATCTTAAGCGTTCCTTTCCTTAGAGTCAGGCTAATGAAAGCCCGATAGCAAACTGTCCCTTTCCTCGATCACGAAGGAGGATCCCGAGTTTGGCACATCACACACTTCACGACATCCCTGGTCGGGTTCCCCAGTTATGTAAACACCGTTTCTCCTTGGCCATGCTTGGGGGAAGTCAAAGTCCCTGTCCATTTCTCTCCTCGGTCGAATCTAGGTGCAAGAGGTGTATAAGGGGGCGATGACCGATCTAGACACTCTGATGAGAGGAGGTCTCAAATAGGGACAGTCTGTTATGATCTGATTCCACATAAAAAGAAAAGGGCCAAATCAAAGCAAAATTAAAAGTTCATCTCAAAAGCTCGAAGTTCAAAAGTCAAGGCTCTAAAAGGAAAATATATAAAACTAGGCATGGCAAGAGTGGCAGTACAGTTCCCCGCGGGACGTTATGAGCCCAGACGTATGCGTGCCTAGGATGGATAAAGGTTCGATGACGAACATAAAGCACCGGCACAACAGACCGAATCTCTGAAATGGTTGTCATGAGAGGGACTCAAACTCCTAAAAACCTCTATACCTGGCCTAAGCTTACCCCCTGAATTCTATTTTTCTTTTAGGGTCAGACATTACCCTGGGTATGGCCTCGGTAGAAGCACCGTCATACAAATTGGCCCTGGCCAGGGATTGTCACCTCAAAAGCACGCCGACCTCAGGAGATTCCTAATGATACATGTAGGGCTCTTGTTGTCGGGACGGAATTTGCCTCCAAAATCTAAAAAAATCAGATATTTCAAAATCCAAAAAAATCCGATATTTCAAAACCTACAAAAAATCAGATATTTCAAAATCCAAAAAAATCAAATATTTTCAAAAATCCAAAAATACCATCATCATTGCATAGCATGTATTTGCATTCATTTTCGCCTATTTAATAAGGCTCCACCCCCTGACCAAATATCAAGAATTGGTCATTCTCTAACTTGCTGCAGGTAAGGGGTTGAGCCTAAGAACATATCTAACTTGTTTCTTATTTTAAGTGTGTGCAGATACAGGTCTAATTCCCCCAGGATTCGAAGCTCTCAACTTTCTCCATCTCTTGTCCCTTGTGGTCCTTTGTTAGACCGCTAACCATACCCTCGCGGTCGTGGAGAAGACCGCTATTCTCACCCGAGGACCTAATTCTCAGGTTTCCCTATTTCTCCTCCTTAGCGGTCCTTCTATAGACCATTTATCCTTTCGTAGCGGTCTAATGGCGACAGCTAGCCATTCCCGAGAACCAGAAAACTGAGTGTTTTCTGAGCCCTGTTCTTAGCGGTCTATCGCTAGACCGTTTTCTTTACGTAGCGGTCGTTTGCCATACCGTTTACCAGACAGAAAACTTTACTTCATGCAATTAATCATGCTAAAACACAAGTCCATTGCACATCATTTCAAACAAACTTCTCATTTATTCATCCAAGGTTCATCATACATCATGCTATCAATAAAAATGCAAAGTTCACATCAAAATGATCAAAATACATTCAATTTCTTGTCTACGCAAGGACAGATTTTACGTAACTCCTTCACATAAGCACAATATTCCTCTTCCTTCTCTATCAACTCCGCTTGAAAGGTACGGACGCGGCTGATCTCCCACATGGTCAAAGCACTCCGGACTGCCTGCTCATCCTCCTCGGTCTCAATCTTCCTAGCTTGAAGGGGAGGGTAGTGTGATAATGCTAGAACCTTAGTGCGAGGTAGCCCGATTTGCAAGTGGAAGGAACGGCCTCCTTTCGAACTTTGTGGTTGGTAGGGGACACACCTCATACATAAAATCTCCGATAAAAGGTTGGCGTTTTACCCCAGATTGTATCTGCATACTAGTATGAAACAATTGCATATAAAGTTAACTTTAAACAATTGCCAGGATTGTAGATATTGGAAGCCGTTACTCGAAGAGACAACTCTAAATGAGTTAATAGATTGCAAGATTCAACCGTCTCGAATTTATGATATAGCGCGTAAAGAAAACGGTCTGAGGAGAGTCTTATCCCCAAAATTATATATTATCAAAATAAGATAATTGTCCCTGAATAGTGGGTATGATAAATAAGTTTAAAATATTTATCTGCTAATACTATCTTGTAAGACTTTTTGAAAGACTGCATATCCCTCATTTAAATTATGCAAGGTTGTCGAAAAAGTATGATCTACTATTTTGATACACGGATTCCACCCAGAATCTTCGACTATGAATAATCAAATATCACATGGAATATTTATAGTAAGGTTTGTTTTCTGCTATAATCAAAGGGTTATAACCTTTGATTAAAGATATAATTTAAACCTTAAAGTAATACTGTACCCTTTGTTTTAAGATTTCATCTACATATCCGTTCATACCCTTTCAGTCCAATAATGTCGTGACCCTCAATATATATACTCGGGTAGACCCTAACTTAAAATTATCTTAACGCTCTGATTATCCAAGAAATAGATTCAGAAAACATCTTCCAGGGACAATAGATGTTAATCCTATCATACCCACTATACGGATTCAAATAGACGGTTCATAAGTGAGATAATTACGTATAGAGTTTAATTTTACGAAATGATACAACATAATGTACGTAAAGAATATTAAGAAAACCTTGAGTCAATATAAGACGTACGGAGTATCTGTGGTCTTGGAGAAGCCGTAATCTATCCTTCCGTGATGAACGGAAGGATAGACTTTCACTTTTATAATATAAAAGCTCAAACTGACAGTGAGGGGCTACTGGGTATGATAGGACTCTATAGTCTGATGACATTATATCTCGTAAAACAGGAAAAGTCTGCTAACTTCATAATAGAAGACCGATTGGGTATAGGTCAAATCTCGCCCGGTTATAAAATTGGTGCATGTTGGCAATAGTGTTCATGGCCAATATGTTGTGGAAAGTGGGTGTAACATTAGATATGAGCAACTTGACCTATTCCTCCTCCGAATATGACCCGGCACACGGACGGCCATCTGCCTCCATCTGTCGGCATACGTAGCAAAGTCTTCATCTACTTTCATCTTCTCCGTCACAAGGTCTGTGAATGAATATTCAGGGCCGACCCGGTCCTGGAACCTTTGAATAAACTTTTCTTTTACCACCTTGAAACTCTCGGCATCTTCTAGTAGCAAAGCATAGAACCACTCCAGTGCGACTCCATCTAGTGACCGGCGGAATAAATACGTCATAAGGCGATCATCATACTGAAACTATGCCGATTCATACATAAAATCCCTCACATGAATGAAAGGATTGTTGTTCCCGTCATACTTGCGGTATGTGGGGAGCTCAGATTGGGGAGGGAATCGGATATTGTGGAAGCTGGGAACTGGAACCTCTGCCAAAGATTGTGGGCCAACCCGCTTTTGAAGGAAGTCGAGTTGCTGTTGGATGGCGGCCCATTTATCAAGGAGTTCATGCTCCCGAGACGGAGTAGGTGGAGTGAAAGGAGTAAGCTCAAGGCGAGGAGCCGAAGGGTAGACAGAAACAGGTGGTGGCCCATAAGAAGGGTATTGGGCCGGAGGATGACCCAAATTAGATTGAACATGGGATGCCCCTTGCTGAGGACGAGCAAAATAAGCCGGGCGGCCGACAAGGGCTTGTGGCATTGATGGAATGGGCCTATAAGACTCTGTCTGGGGAAATGAGGGAAGAACGGTCTTCCCTTTATCAAGAACTTTATGGGCCGAGCCAGAGGATTGGCCCGCCTCCAGACTGGAAAATCGAAGGACCTTGGGCTGAATCGGGGTGAGATCAATAGGAATGGGTGGAACCCCGGGCCCATCAACCCTAGATTGAGAGATGGAGGTAGTGGATAGACCATGTGCAATCGTGGGAGATGGGGCACCGGACCCCTGCAAGGTCTGATAAAGGGCATGAAGTTGGGCCGGATCCAACTGGGCCATCATTTGCAAGATGTGACTAGTAGGATTATTAGAGGAGAGGGAGGGTTGTGCACCCTCCATGGAGACAGAGGATGGAGGAGGGACGGGCCCTTCTCCAGATGAAATTTGAATGACCCTGGACGGGTCCTCTAAGAGACTGTGGGGAAGAGATTCCTCTTGGGGACGGGGAAGATCGTAGGAAGACATGTTGGACTCGAACAAGGTATTGGCATAAGACGTGAAAGAAGAATTGCCCCTAGGAGATGAATCTAAGGAACGAAAGCAACTGCACATGCAATGTGGTACCTTAAAACAAAGCAACCAACACAAACAACCACAAATAAGTAACTAGACAAGATGACTCCAAACTTATGCAAATAAGAGAGGGATAATAGGCACCCAAGGAAATATTCCAATTAAGAAAATGAGTAATATATCACAGGTTCACACTAAAACCCTATATATTAACTTGATAAGGGTATGAGAAGTAAGTTATGTAATTTGTACAATTATAAACTTAGAATATCAAACAGACCAGCATAATGATTGGTATAATATTGTTCATCTGATTACTTTAATTGTTATAATTATTTTACTATGGGATAATAGTTAAATTATCGACCCTAAATTATAGTATCAATACAAACTATTGAAAATCTGTTTCTTTGAAATAGTTAACTTTGATCAATTATTCAAAAATAATATTATAAGCTATATGGGGATGAACGGTCTATTTGGACGGTCAATTATTAGGGCAAGACCTACTGGGGATTATTTCTGAATAATTGACCGTTCATCCCCATAATATTATTCCCTTCTCATGTTTTACCGTAATAAGGGGCATATTATTACGGTCTATGAATTACTAGGCTAGTAAGATAACATTGTAAGTCAAGGTGCAAAGAATTATAATCAAGAGTTGAAGCACAAAGACGCTCTCTCTCCATATAAGTCTCTCCCCTACATGCATTCAAGACTTTCCCCTTTATACATACCAAGTCAAGATAATTACCTGAAATATTTAACAGACCAAATATGTCCAATCATTGGTTTCTGGTATTAGTAACTTAAGTGTCTGCTTTTAATACAAATTGACATTGTTTACATCCTCCTATTTAATTACTATGATTATCAAATATATCTACCAGAGTTACTCTGTCTCATAGTGAGCTTATCTCAAAATTACCCATGTGAACCACCATATTACCTATGGGTTATCATCTCAACCAATTCTTGGAGATGTATTCAATAATGATTAAATAATTGTTTGAGATACTACAAAAGCATTCCACCCAGAAACACGATGATGATTAATTGTTTGAGTTGATAATGTCTTCTCCCAAGGTCTGATTGCTACTCAAACGAATATTAAGCCACTCGAACATTAACTAAATGAGTAAAAGATGCTACACTAAGTTGAGGACCATTCCTGGAATCAATTCCATTCATCTTTTCTATGAAATTTAGCATGACAGCACCACTGGCATCGACCTAGACCTTGACCTTATACATAAGATAAGAAACCTTGCATTGACCTTTGTTCATGAGCTATTCAACATAGCACAGACTTCAGTGCATAGGACCCCATACGGGCAACGACCTTAGTAAATACTAACGTCGACCCTAGTTCATGAAATAATGCAGACTAGCACCGACTTTAATGCATGACTCTATATGCTGACAAGGTAACTTGCACCGACCTCACTAAGTAAACAAGGCAACTAGGACCGACCTCACTACATGAGCAATGCAACTAGCATCGACCTCACTTATGTAATCATGGCAACTAGCACCGACCTCACTATATGAGCGATGCAACTAGCACCGACCTTAAGTATGCGTGAGATGCTACTGGCACCGACCTTAAGTATGCGTGAGATGCTACTAGCACCGACCTTAAGTATGCATGAGATGCTACTAGCACCGACCTTACTTAGTGAAAGACGCAACTAGCATCGACCTGACTTGATGGAAGATGCAACTAGCATCGACCTGACTTAATGCAGGATGTCACAAACATCATCCTTAGTAATGAATGTCCGAAGCATGCATCGACCTTATGGAGATTAAGACCATGCTATCACCGTCCTTATGAACATGCAACACTAAGCTAGCATCGACCTTATGACCATTAAGAATGCTCATGTATGCAGACTTTTTGACAGAATGACTAAACAACTATGTATAGACTCAGTGCATGCATCGACCTTAGCTTATGCATAACATCAAGCATATGAATCATGTAAACAAGCACTTTATCACGAACATGATTCATAGTGTGTTATCATCAAAACTAGATATCCAACATTCTCCCCCTTTTTGATGATGACAACTATGAGTCATGTGTATTCATTTACAAACTCAATCATTCAATTTAAGAGAAAACAGTATGCACTTTTCTTGACAAAAAGATCTACATTTCATTTCATTTTTCAACAGTCATCACAATACATGAAATGAAGAGGAACATCATCCAAAATGATTATATGACATGACAATCTTGACTATACAAGAATGCACCAAAACTTTGTACAATAGTGAGAAATCTGTCTGTTGTCTTTCAAAGTCCAAGTCCCATCTGATTTCAGCAGATAAATGCAAATCCAACAACTGTCACAACATCTCATATCAGTTCTTCTCTCAGCCAGACACAGAATTATTCAAACATACAGATTACAACATCATTCATACATCTATCCAGAGCACAGCAAACATGACAGAGCACAGCAAACATGAGCAATCATGACTTAACAAAGATCAAACATGACTCAACAAATTTATCCCCCTTTGTCATTATCAAAAAGAATAACTCAAGAGGAAATATATAGCCTGTTCAGAACCATCAAATATCTACTGCAGATGTGCGAGAGACTGCAGAGGTTCTACCAGCTGAAGAACTTCTATGACCTCTTTGTACTGCTCTACTTGCAACTGTTATAGGTGATGTTTGACTAGAACTGCCCTGATGTAATAGTGGTAGGGCTCATGGAAATGCGTGAGAGATTCTTTCCACTTTAGTGCCCAGTGCTGCAAATTTAGCACTTAGTTTTTGGTCAGTTGCTTGCACTTGGGTATGAAGTTCTTTGACAGAAGATGTGAGGTCTGCAAACCAGGAGTTCAACATTGTAGTTACATTTTCTAGTTGGGTAGTTTGTTGATTGTGAATATTTGCCATGAAGGTAGAGGTACTGGTAGTCTGTTCAGAAACAACATTTCGGAAGTTGGCAGATAAGTATTGCACCCTTTCTTGTACTATATCCAGCTTTGTGTAAAGATTCCCCAACTGAACAATGATCCCTTGCACTTCATTTGATATACTGGTTATCCTTTGGGACAAAGAATGCTATTCTTGACGAATAATATTTATTTCATTTCTGATTCTTTGTTGTTCTTGTCTAATGTCAAACGCACATACTAGATTTTCTGTTACTTTGAATTAAATTTCTGATTGATTTCTACTTAGATCATTCATTATTGCTCCTGCTTGTTGACAAAAATGTAACAATGAATCTAAAAATTCATACAGTCTTTTATCTGAAACAAACTTATCTCTGAAGAATTTCTCCCATTGGGTGTTTACAGTTTGTTCCAGGTGAATCAGTCTTGTATCATTCCTTTCTACTGCCAGTCTTAACTGCACAAGAGATGAATTCATGATGCTAAACTGAGTCATCAATAAATTTACTAATGTGGGATCAGATGATCTTGGAACAAATTAAAAAAACTCAAAATGTTGTTCAATTCTTGATTAGCATGATATGTGCGTAAATATGTCATCGAGCACAACAAGGGGCGACACGAAATCATATACACCCGCTTATGGAAGATCAAGTGTTTGAAATCTATAAAGCCTTTTCAAAGGCACTTTGGACAAGCCTTGGATGTGCAGCGTGAGGCCATTAGGTCTTTTAAACTGAAATCCCACGGTAAGTCAAGCCGTTGGCTCTATTTTTGACGAGTGGATATTTTAACAAACACCGCATGGGCCGCATGAAATGACATGCCCGTGGGGTTAAATCCATACAAAGAAAACATTGAAGTTCCCGTGATATTTCAAGTTAATTCTTTACAACATGAAGTCAACCCGGCAGCAAGTCGCCGTTTGGGGAATTCTTAACAAACAAAATAAGAATCTCCACGTGCGCCAGAAAAGGACAAAACGGGATGAAAGTCCGGGTCCTTTTTATAGAGTTGACAAAAGACTAAAAGGGGGGGGGAGACCTCTCTCTCTCACTTCACCCTGGAACCGGGGGAACCCCCCGGTCCGCCTGCAACCGGGGGAGACCCCCCCGCCACCGTCGGCAACCGGGGGAGTCCCTGCGTCACTAGGGGACCTCCCCCCCCCCTCCCCGCCGTCCGAAAATCACAGCGGTCTGTAGCAATTGTCTTTTATTATGTACTGAGTCTTATAAGACAATGGCAAATTCACCACATTAAGGAGAGAATTAGGCTTATTTAAATTATCTTAATTTCTAATCTCCTGATATTTTTTTGGGAAGATGTTGTGTGAGAAGTCCGTCCTAACCGTGAGGGGGAGTTCTGAGTAGTCTATAATTGTACAAATTATGAGTAGTTAACTTGTAAAATGTCCAATCATTGGTTCCAGGGATCAATATGTTCATAGAAAATTTGGTCAATTTCTTGGTAATCCTGGGCAAAGTTTATAATAGTTAAATATTCCCCATCACTTACGAAAACTTTGGTATATAAGATAATCACCTTACGAAAACTTTGATAATTATTTTTCATCCTCTTCCCTACATTTTCTCTCTCTACGTTCTTCAGCAATCTTCTTCGTCTCATCTAGATCTCCAACTTTCTCTTCTTCCATAACTTCTAAATCTCTATAGTTTTAAAGTTATTCTTCTTCTAATCTCCCTCTATTTTTAATTTGATTTCACTGTGTTTTTACTTTTCCTCCACCGCACCCTCTTTCTCTCTTTCTGTTCACTCACATTCACGCACACACACATGTCTTTTTATTGTTATTATTTTTGAAACTCTCTTTTCTTCCTCTATCTATCTATCTCCCTCTTCATATTTCTTCGCATATCCCAAGGCGGATCTTCTTCATTTGGTCCTCTCGGTGGCGTCTACTTCCAAAGCGGGGTGAACTTCCAAGGCTCGGCACGGCGTAGACGGTGGCACTACTCTTCATAATCTTGGCTCTTATTTCTCCCCTTTCTCTTTTATTTTCAAGTTGTAATTTTTATTTTCATAGAGTTGTACTTGCCACCTTTTTTTAGTAATAAAATTCATATTTTAGAAATTGTGTCTTTCTAGTTCTCTTTCTATCTCTTCCAAATTTCTCTTCTTTAACCTTCTCATATTCTTTAGATAGATTTATTTTCATGTAATTTTCCTTTTTCATTAGTTTAATCTCACTCAAAATTCTGATCTTTCAAATATAAGAATTTTCCAACTTGATCATAAATAAAATATTTCCTCATCATGGGATCGACATGTTCTTACCACTTTACTCTAATTCTAATCTTTTTAAGTGAGTGAGTCTGGTTATTTTTAAATTGTGGCACGACTTTTCAACGATGAGTTTAGTGGCTATCAGTCCTCCCCGTTGGCCTTCCTGCAGTGAGGAAGGTAAAGCAGTTTGTCACCGAACCCTCTTCTTCCGTTGAACGGGAGCCGGTGCTATCGAAGGGAAGTCCTCATATTTCCGCTCCCCTCTAAAAAAATATTGAAGCCAGGTGCCCATCCTCACGCGCCTCTTCTCCCCGGGCTTACGGCCTCCTAAGTATCGTACGAAGAGCGGCAAAGAGTACGATATGCCTTCATCAGATATCAGTAGGCGTAGTCGGTCAAGTATCGCCCCTCACTGTCAGTCTGATCCTTCAGCCAATCCGGCCAGCAAACTTCCTCGTACGGCTCACCGTCAATCGGGAACTGTAGAGTAAATCATGAGGCTATTCAATGACAATGCTGGATATCAAGTTAGCCCCAGATACAATCTTGGAAGGCCCTATCACGTGGTAGCTAGGCTTCATTCCGTGTATCAAAAACTCCTTGGAACCTCCCCTCAAGGCTTGTACAAATAGAAATTGATTCTAGTCTCCAGGGTATGATTACGCATCCTTCTTAAAATATCATGTTAAAGGGAGATCAAGAGAGGTTGGTACTGACAATGCTGGAAATCTAACCTTCTTGCTTAATTATAGTTTACCGTGTAGTCTTGCATAATATTATAAGAAGGATGAGAAGGGGAGACTACACGGTCCGACCATAATAATTATAATCAAAAAGATTGTAATTATAATCTTAATTATAATTAACTAGAAAGTTATTATGGAGTGTATGGACTGGAGAAAGTTATAGGGTAGGGATAATCTCTCACAGCCTGACACGTGGACCCCAAAGGAGCGCTGCTTTCCAAATTCATTGGGCGGGAAACGTGGTTTCACGTGCCCATATCTCGAAAGCCTTTATATATATAGATGCTGGTCGCATAGAAGACTCAAAGAGAGAATAGAAGACTAGAGGGAGAGAATAGAAGACCTGAGGGAGCATAGAAGTCTCAAGAGATATATTCCTTATATTAGCCTGAGAGAGCCATCCTTACGAAAATCAGCAACTTCACGTTGCCCTAACTCACTGGAGGCAATTAATATACAATATCCTTCGATCGGTAATAATGTAGAAATATATCTGGCTTCCTATATTAACTATTGAATATTATGGTCCAAGTTGGAAAGGGGTAGCTAGCTTGTAATATGGTGGTTATCTTTAGGGACAATAATTGTCGTATCTCAAATTATGGTGGTTCAAAAGATATCAACTTGTAAAACAAAATTCCAGCATTATATTCTTTGTCTGGCAAATTTTATGTATACTCTAATCTATTACCAGCCTCTATGCATTATACTCTATTTGATTGTGGCCAGCAATATTCCAGCATATAGTTGACATATAGACCATGCATTATACTCTATTTGATTACTAAACTCATCATCGTGTTTGAGATACGGTTAATAGAGGCCGGTAATAATGTAGAAATATATCTGGCTTTGAATCATATGAGAAGGTATATGTCATAAGAGATGAGAAGGTTACATAAACCTCTAAATGAGAGAGAGAAGGTGGCTTGCGTAAGTAGAAGGGAGGAAGAGAGAGAGAAGATCACACAATTCTTTCAACTCAATTCAAATTCTTCATTCTTCATTAACTCTAAACAAAGCCCTTGGCATCCTATTTATAGGGAGAAGCCAGGGTTACAATTGTCCACAAATGACCATAACAAATTAGAAAAGACTCCACTATCTTGAGGGGTAAGCATAAGCTAACTATGACCTATAACTGAGCTAGCCTCAACAATTGGCCTTTTGGGCCTTATTTAGCTGGCACATTAAGGCTTACATGACTCAAATGGAAAAAAAATAGACTCAATTAACACTAATTGCTACTAATATGAGAACTATAAGCAAAACCAATAAATGGAGGCTCCAATGTGCCTCGCTAGGTCCACCCGGGATCTTCTGGGGCCGGATGTCCCCATCAGTAAGTTGATTGAAGACTGGCTCTTGGTGAGGCTAACAGCTCACCGAGGAGTGGGCGAAAGGCTGTTCTGACAGGTGGGGAGGGAATGATTTTCTCGTTATCGGCTCTACCGCCCTTTCGGGTTTTCACTAGAGCTGACCCCCTTTATCTTTTTCCGACGCGCCCTAGCGGATTTTCACGTCGAGGGGTTTCCCAATTTTGCCTGAGATGCTCTCTCGGGTTTCCACCTCAGCCGGGTTGCTAGTGCAGGTTACGGTGCACAGGCGGAGGCGAAAACTACCTTTTAACCTTGAACAAATCACTTGACCATCGGGTTTCCTGCTCCGATGGTGGAGCGTCCCGAAAGAGCAGAGGAATCCTCTTCCTCTGAGCAGGTCGATTATGGTGGCGGCTCCAGTGATGAGGAGTTCCCACATGTCGACACAGAGACTGAGGATGTCAGGGCATCTTCGGCCTATGAAAGTGATCACCTGACTTTCAGCCCGCCCCGGTTGTCATGGAGTGGTCCTGGGCCGTCCGGCTCACTTGTGAGCGAAGGGGCTGGGGCCGCAGAGGTTTCCCTTGGAGATTTGAGCCTAGTACCGGCTGAGGTGAGGATCCTCCCGTGGTCGGCGCTTGCTGCCCTTCCTTTCTTTTCTTTTTAGCTTTCTGATATACATATTTCTGGTGCAGACTGAGATGGTGCTGCCAACCATAACGGTGCAGATACCCCTCCCGGCTCTAGGCGCGGGTCACACATTTTTCTAGTTAACTTGTAAATATCAAGTTTCATATTGACTTATCAAGTCAATATAATCACCGATTATATGTGTGCTCCCTCGCATATTCCAGTACTATGTTTATAATAACCAATACCAAGTGATTGGTCAATAATTTGTAGGAGCTAAACAGAAAGGATAGACCTCTCATAGCTACACGGTCTATTTGTTTGTTAGAATGTCAAACAAACCCTACCAATAAGGTTATATAGACCAGAAAACACAGATTAAGGTATGAAATAATTGATACATTTTCTCATCCTCATCGGAAAGTGCTCAAGTTCATACCCATAGTCCTTGGGAGACTTAAAATGTCTGACCATAATCATACATCAAGTATTCATAATTAAGATGATACCAATTTTGGTATCGTAAACTTACCCCATCCTGATCTCATTGGTTAGAATGTACCATTTATGCATAGTTTAACTATGATTGTATATACTTTGATTAATTGTACATCTCCAGACCCCCATTTGGAGATGTAAAGCATATTTAGTCCCTATAATCCGACATCAAAGCGTAACTTTGGAACACAATATCATGCATAGGACTAACCTTGTCGACACCCTAAGAGGGCATTATTACTGCATCGACCCCCCAGGCAGGACCTACCCGGGGTCGCGGACCCCGGGTGGGTCCCCCCCGGGGTCGCGCGCCCCGGGGAGGACCTCCCCGGGGTCGCGGACCCCCGGGTGGTCCCCACCCGGGCCGCACGCACCCCGAGGGGGCCTCCCCGGGGTCGCGGACCCCGGGTGGCTCCCCCCAGGGGTCGGGTGGCCCCGGGCGGGTCCGCCCGCCCCGAGGCAGTTCCGCGTGGGACTGTCCGCCTCCGGGCCGGACCCGTACGGGTCCCCCCGGTCCCAGACGGGTCTTCTCCTGCTGGATTATAATAAAAGGGGGGGGGGGTCTCTCGGGCTTTGAAGCTTCGAGTTCTCGCCGTGTCTCGTGGAGAATAGCGAGAAGGAGCGCCTCCTTATTCGTTTGTCGTCTTCCTCGTGCCGTAGGCCGCTGCGGGAGGACGAGTTGTTGTCCGTGCTTCGTGATACACGTGCGAGGGATGTTGTGCTTGGTACGTAGACCTTTTCCAGCATTTCCTTCGTTGTTGTAGAGGTTCTCCTTGCTCGTAGTTACACGTTCAAAGGACGGAGACTTAATCCCGTAGGGATTTTAATACAACCACACAATCCTGACAATCATTGTGGCTTGAGCTTGGCTTGTGGCCATCCCCCGAGGGGTTTAGATTGTAACCACATGTGGGCTATAAAGCCTTAAACTTAAGAATATCCGACGGGACGGCGATACGCCGAGTAGAGGACCCCGTGTAGGAATGTCCTATCGGATGGTGATACACCGTACCGAAATCTTGTCACATGCGAGATCAAAATCCCAAAAATTTAGCATGATAAATTACGGGGTGCAACAGCTACGTCATAATCTTGCTTCATAGATTTTGACTCCCAGAAGTCCTCTAAAGGTGAAGCTCCTTGTCTAGAGGATTTCGCAAGGCAAGCTGTCTACTTGTGATAGGATTGCTCTGTTTCTCCAGAGTCTTCCTACGGTGTGCCGCTTGTATGGAGAAGAGGATGAGACGCTGGATCATTTCTTCACATGTTGTTCCTTCTCACGGAAGGTGTGCACTAAAGTCACAAGGAGGATACATTCTAGGACCAACATGCATGGTAGTGTTCTTTTGTTGATTGGCCTTTCGCACAAAAGATGGAATCTCAAAGGGGAAATAGTTGTTTGGTGGTTGATCCTTCGTGCGACTTTGTGGGTGCTATGGGGTGAAAGGAACAATAGATCTTTCAAGAGAGAAGCCCGAGCTGTGGATAGTGTGATTCTTTCTATTTGTGAGAGAGTGAGAGAGTGGGCGAACCTCCTTTGTAATGTGAACTCTACCACTCCGTCTTGGAGTGGGGGGCTTTTGTATAGGGATTTTTGTGATCTAATTGCTTACACTTGTATATCCCTTTTTTCTTTTAGTACAATAGTGATATTACCCACTTTCAAAAGAAAAACCCCCAAACTCTCTAAGGATCACATTGTGCCCCTACCGTCAACTACTGCTCACAGTGATTAACTCCAAGTGAGTTAACATGGGTCAAATGACTAACCTACCCCTAGATAACACACTCTCCCTACCCCTGGTCAAAGCATACCCTCTCTCTACCCCCTCTCTCCTCATCTCTCTCCCTCTCTACTCTCTCTCTCTCTCTCTCTAGTTCATCATCCCCGGTGGCGGCGAAGCTGGCGATCCAAACGGCAACCACTGCCTTGGGGTCGGCGAAGAGGAGGAGAAGGGTGAACATGGCGACAACCCCAGGCCCAGCCGCTCGTAGGCGAGCACGAAGACCTCCCAGGAGTCAAGCTCGTCAAGAATGGGGAGGAACAAAAGAACCTCACTGGTGATATGACTCCTGGTGATATGCCACCTCCGCCTCATTCGTAGTAACGTCGGGAATTGACCTGGTGCGCTGGCTTCTATTGGTTTGCGACGTACGCTGGTGTTCGTCCGAGGATGGGATGTTCCCGGATTTGCCGTTAGATCTGCTACTGCTGCCACCGTAGCTGCCTTCCTTCCTGTTGCTACCGTTGCGCTGTCGAACGGAGGTGGAGACATGGCTTCTCCGCATTGAATGCTCTGTTGCTTCAGCTCTGCGCACTGGACTGATGCAAAAATAGAGTGTCGCCAGTGGGATGGGATCGCTTTGGGTTAAACCGGTGCGACTAGGGGGGGCGCAGGTTCAGCCCAGATGCATTAGCGCGCCGGTTTAAGATGTTCCCATGGGGCGCGCTGGTTCAGCAAGAGAAGGGGGGCGCGCCGGTTTAAGATGTTCTCTGCATGGACCATATCATGTTTAACTATGTCCCACTTAATGAACTTAGAACAGGTGTCATAGCTGGCCTTCTCGATGTCTTCTTTAAGAGTCCTAATAATTGCTTACTGTTATGATCGGATTAATGTCTTGGTTAAGTCTGCTAACTGGAGAATTGCTGGGCTTCTATTATCAATCTTTCAGGAGTGAGGGGCTAGTGGGTATGATAAACAAGGATATTACATGCCCTAGCTATAGAGTATGACATGTCCGATATAGAGAATATATAGGTTAACATATGCCTGAACAAAAGTTGAGGCCTCACCAATGTACGTATATAAAAAACTTAATAGTTGAATAACAAAATTATACATCTTGAAAAAAAGTTTACGATGAGAAAAATTACAATTTTGAAAATAAAGTTTAATGCAAGTTGATCCAAGAAATAGATTTGATTGTTTGATGCAGAACCTGGGTATAACTCCATATTTTGGATATACTCGTATGTCATTACAAGTTAAGATGATACCAATTTGCATTAAACTATTGGTACAGTCTAACTATGCATATAACTATACCAATTTAAAGAAGACCTTGTGTTACTATGGGGTCTACCCGATTAACTCATTTTCTACAAATTAATACCCATAGTCAGACATTATTAAATAGTATGACCGTGTAGTCTGAGTGTGGATTACACAATTTGTTTAGACTATAATTATAGGGATTGGTTAAATGACTCCTGATAATCATTCGGAGTCTTTGTATTCGGAGTCACATTGCATAAACTTGTCGGATGTCTCCCTACAAGTTTATAGACATCCTCATCGGATTGAGATGATAACCAAACACTCGGGTTCGTTAGGGTCGATTACCAACTCCGAGCTGTGAAATAATTTGAGATACAATAATTGAGTAATATAAACTCAATTGATTAATAAATATCAAGTTTCTCTATTTTTTTTAGCCACATTCCTAGCGGAATTTTGACAGCACCTCCCCCAGACTCGGAGTTTACGGGGTATAAAATAGCGCCTACGAAATATTCTGATACGACCTCCAAACTGCGGGTGAGCTAGACACAGCTGCCCGTTGACCCAATGGTGAGCATAGAAACCCGAGGACTAGTCTTCGAGGGGTTCTAGGGGCTCACGGGTCGCGATTTCTGAACTTCTGGGACGTGACCCAGCATGTCGTCGAATATAGGACTATAACTGTTCACTCTAAGTGGGATCCCGGGAAGTCGCACTATGAAGAAGTAGGCTTCAGCTGGAGGCCCGGAGTGTTAAGAAATCAAGCGCAGGAGGGGAGCGTTATTGGCAACATATGCATGCTACAAAAAAAAAACTGCATCGGAAGCCCACAACTTAGATAGAGAGAGGAAGAAGGACATGCTCAAAAAGAAGAACAGACGGCCTCCTTTCATTCACCGTAGATAACACAGAGAAAAGGGGTAATCACGACTCCCTTTTTTTTCACGAGAGAAAGAAGCACAAGGGAAGAAGAAGATGGAGATGCAACGGGGGGACATAACTTATGCTAGAGCAAAATTCGTTCTTTTCCTTTTTATTGCAGAAGGAGCAGAAATACAGGTGGACTGCCTTGTGGTAAGGGATAGCCAGGGAAGGAAAAGAACAAAAAGAAAAGGGGAAAATACCGTTGGGGGAGGGAGACTAAGCATGGGCTTCTCTCCCCCCCCCCCCCCCTTTCCCTCCGATCTAAGGATTGATCGGCATAGCTTATGAGTGTCATATGATATCACTTATATTCTGCAAACCCTACCAATAAGCAATCTGAAAGCATTTCTTAGCAAAAACCCGAAATCTCCACAGCTCCTGGAGAGTGTTCACAGCTATTTCTCTCAATTAAGTGATCATCACAGAAAACTTTGAATAGTGATTATTGTATTTCTCTCAATTTAGATAATTGATTATCATATAATTATTCCATATTATACCAATCATTATGCGGGTATATAGGGTTCCAGAAGAAGTATATAACTCACTTGAAGTAATATATCACAGTAATCAAAATAAGGTATGCCGATGCTATAATATTTGTATTATAATGAGGAAATCGAGGTGCTCTCTCTCTGTCTCTCTCTCTCTCTCGCCACACCAGAGAGCTCTCCCTCACTTCCTCATCTCTCTGTCACGTCGGAGATCCCTGCTTTCTCTCCCTCTCTCTCTCACACTCTCTCGTGGGCGCCGAAGAGGACCGTTACGGCCCTCTCTCGCTCTCTCCCCCCTCCATCGTCAGCCCGATGATCACCCCCGGCCCCCCACCTGGAGATCCTCTCTCTCTCTCTCTCTCTCACTCTCACTCTCGCTCTCACTCTCTCGCCCGCACCGGAGAGGACGCTGTAGGAAGGGGTAAAATGGCCCAAGCGTATGGGCCGTTACCTCTGTCAGGATGGAAGGTAATCTCAGGGGCATGGCTACTCGGGTTAAGGGACTTTGGGGGTTTACGGGTAAATACCATAAAGGTAGGGGTATAAGGGGTAATTTGTGAAGTTTTCAGGGGTATACAGGTAATTTTCTCGAATAAAAAACAAAGTATACTTGAGCATCATAACAGTGAGAGGGGATAAAAAAATGAGGAGAGACTGAGAAAGAGAGAGAGGGAGAGGGAGTGGGAAGTGAGAAGTAAAGAGGGTTGGAGTGAAGAAGAGAAATCACACTGCAGTCCGGAGATTTAGAGAGGAGATAGCTAACTTTACAGGAAGCAGAGAAGCAAGAGAGCAGAAGAGAGTGAAGGTGACGCCAGTACAGTAAGATTTGTGCGGCAGATGCTTTGAGAAAGGGCACTGGGATAGAGGGTGTAGGAATGCAGTGAAGTGCTTGCATTGTAGAGGTATTGGTCATTGTAGGTGAGCCCGTAAGGAGTACCACATGACAGAGGAAGTCAGAAAACAAGCTGAAAATAGAAAGAGCAGCGATCACGAAGCCAAAATTCAGATGGAACACTTGAGAAAGGGGAGAAGGCAAATCACTGTAGATATCCCTTGGGCTCCATCTATAATGGAAGGAGAAAGCTGGAAGCTTGTGGGGTGGTGTCTGTCAAGGGAGAGGTGGAGCACAAGATAGAAGCTGTGAAAGATTTTCTGAAGCATACCTGGAGATTGAGTTCATGGTGGATCAGAGAGCTGAACAGTGAATACTAAGTGTATGGCACTTGGACACAATTTTCACTTCGGCTACCCAAACTCCTACTTTAGACTGTCTCATCAAGTCAGCAGTTGAAACTCACCTGATGGACCTGGCTTGGTTGACTGAGAAGATCCGATCACTTAAATAATTATACCAATGAGAGAGACAGCGGTATTAAATTATCAAATATTATAGTCCAAATATGAATATCCCATATTATAAGCATACAATTATGGTAATAGTTAACTATTTAAGCATTGCTTATAATATAAGGAAATATGAGAGGGTATATTTAACCGGGTAGAAAAGGTATGTAAGCTTCAATTATGTAACACATATATATTAACTATCACTCCTAAGCATTATATTTCATAGTATTACTTGTAATAACAAGAAATAATATTATAAGTTATATGGGGATGAACGGTCAATTATTCAGAAATAATCCTCAGTAGGTCTTGCCCGAGGTCAGTGTTATGTCTTGTGCACGATGTTCTAGTCGTGTGTGTGGTCGTATCTAGAAGAGCGTGCATGACACTCAACTCGTGTATGCTTTAGGGCGTCTGTGTCTGTCTAGGTTCCTTCTCAGCTTTTTGCCTGTCTGTGCATTATCATGAATGTTTCTGTTTTTATCATTGGAATTGTGTCTTTTATGACCAGCCAGCCAGCAATCAGAAGTTTGATGGCCTGGCTTCCCACATTCAAAACACACAAGAGATTTACCTTTGAAAGCAAATTTATTTCTATCAAAAACATTTCTTTTTGTAGGGAAGTTAACAAGTTTAGAGTTAGAATATTTCCTTCCCTTTGAAAACCAATAGTCATTCTCAGAGATAACATGGCCATATTCAACCCTCATTACTATTCATGCAGCTACATTAAGCCTGGCCGGATTGGCTGAGGTTTAACCCTGAGAGTTCAACCGTTTTAAATGGTTCAACAGGTACTGCACGTAAATTCAATCATTGGAGGACATGCAGTGACAGAACTCTCATGTGCAGTGTCCAAACCGATCGGAGGACATCTATCTATGGTCCTAGAACAATGATTGAATCCGTATAGTGGGTATGATAAACTATGACATTTCTTATAGGTTTAAAGCGTAAAGATATGAGCGAATAGAAGTTACCATGATTTCGTAACTTGAGATTCAAAGCCATATACGTACATCAAAAAGGGAAGAGTTTGAATATTAGTTGACATAAAAAGGATATCCCTTTAGGGACAATACCAAGGTTAACTAGCTTATAAACCTAAAAAGTTTGTGACATGAGACTGGAAGGTTCCAAAATTTGTTAATTAATATAGTAGATCAAACTATGATTGGTGAAACGCTCATAGTAATAAATATATAAAATATGACCGTGTAGTCTTGCACAATCCATTCATACCCTTTCAAATTAGAAGGGTAATTTTGATATACTGATAACCATGAGAGTCTACATCGGCATATATAGAAAATGCTACAGTAGGTTACAAGTTAAATAGTATCAATATTCATGAATATTAGAAGTAATTATTCCGCTAGGGTTAACTTCGATCATATTTAAAGTATCTAAATCAAGTATAAATTAAGCTATGAAATAATCCCCAGGCTTCTCTGTAGTGCCACTCATCTAAACGTGACAGTTCCTTCCTGAGTATGAATAAAAGTATAAGAGAAAAGTCTGATCGACATCATAATAGAGACATCCAAATGGTATTATAAGTTCCCTTTCAAACCAGAATATTAATGTCATAATATTATAAACGGTTAGGCTAAGAAAACCCGGGATAAATACTAACATTAATATAGACCAGTGCATGTCATTTGAATGAGTCATTCTCCATGAGAGCATGAACAAGTTATTATATTCAAACCTATGAAAAGGATTTTCCAGTCATTCGGCTTTGAATCAAGTACACCTATTATATAGAACGTGAATTAACTGTATTATAAAAAAGATAATGTCTAATTAATCCTATAAGTCCAATAATAAGTTAATATAAAAGTTATATGCTGATCCTGTCTTCCTTGCATATAAACCTGAAGTACACTATGATTAAGGTTATATGAATATATAGGTGATTATATATAGCAGAAAACATATTGAGTTATACCAATGTCTATAAATAATTACTGACAGGGCCAGGTTCAAAGTTATATCTACTTAAATAGAAAGCCCAGTCCGTGTATTCGGAGTCACATCGCATGATGAACGGGTAAAATTAGGCAGAATTTAACTTTTCATTGTCTGAGTATCCCTACCCTGCCGATATATAACTGTTCCCCATTATTAACTTGTCTCCTGGGCATTTTCTCATCCTTTTGAGAGAGAAATTGACCAAATATACGATGATGATATTTGGTACTGCAAGAAAAGTCAACAATGAACCCTAGCGGAATAATATTATGGACAGAATATTTCCTATAGGTTAATTGTAAAATGTCTGAGAGAAATTAGTATTAATTTTATGGAATATATTACCATAATGTGGACTAGCTAAATTTCTATAAACTTTAGGGTCGTAATTGACCAATTATCTCCACGAAATAATTTTATATAATGCTGTGTTTACTTAACCTTATAATCCAAATTATATGACCTAAAAAGTAATATGACATTATCCTTCTTTCTCAGACCAGAGGGACAATACAAGGTTCCAAAATTCCTCTAGCCTCTCTTGCTTAATTCCAAAGTTTACCAATAAAGTTTGCGAGGAGATTGTACAGCGAATATTATCTCTCTCTTCCTCATTTAGACTTCTTAATTGGGCAGACAATAATTATGACTTCTATGAGGTCATAATTACCGCTAGAATTTCAACGGGTGGATTCACTTGCAATATCTCGGTGTCCTCAGTCAGCTATCCGGGTGAAAATCGGATACCCACACTCCGAGAGCTTCAACATATATTGCAACGTTTTATAATACTTAGTACAAGCTAACCAAGGCGTAAATGGATTTTTGAGAAACAGTAGGACCAGATCTACATAATCTGATTATATAGTGAAGGGTAGTGATGGCGACCCCTGGTGTCAGGTATTCAATCACTGAAAAAGGCTAGTACATTCTCGAGATGTTCTTACTCATGAAAGGTCATATCATGTTCTTGTGACATTCGTGCTAATTCATACTTGCTCATCCTATTATCTTTGTTACTTTGGTTATTCGCATGATTGATCGTATTCGCATGATTTTACCTAAATTCTTTAGAGCAAAAATGTTAATTACTTAAACATTGATAATCATGTTGATGCGAAGATATCCACTGGGTAAGTGTGCTCATTACCTATTTCTAATCTTTTTCAGGAGATGGAAGTAATACGAATTCAGATTCGAGTAATACAAGTAGCAGGTCCGAGAGCGAATGAAAGTCATATCAAATTGAGAGTAAAGATTTAGGAAGTTTACAATGTTTAGATTGAGTTTATGTAATTTCTTGTTTCTTGAGTCTAGTGGAATGGAAAAAGGATGAAAAGGTTATTGTCCTTGAATACTTGATTATTAATGAAATAAAGTTGGAGTTTGAGTAATTATTGTGCGATTGCATTCTTATGTGTGATTGCCTTGCGCTCTGATCGTTCTTGCTTGCAAGAGGCTTACCATGCTGGCTGTTCGCATTCCTCGAGCGAGTCTTCCGCAGTAATAATTAAAGGCTTGGGGCGTGACACTCGTGTTTCGTGTTCCCTCGTTAGGCGGAATTGTGAGTCCGATGAGCTGCCCAAGGGCCGTGGACTTTCATTAATGTGTGGATCCGGCTGTTGTGTGCCTTTACCGTGTTGTTTTCCCATGGTTTTTGGCTTAGGAACTTGGCTGATTAACGGCGTGTTGTCGTGATGTGCGGTGATCTTGACTCGAGTCTTGTGACTCAATGATCGTTGTGTTAGTAGGTCTAGTTGGCTGTCTTGAATCTGGTAGGTGTATGCTGCCTTGTGTTCAGTGGTACGTGTGACGGGTACATGCGTGACCTATCCGACTTTTCTAACACAATGAAGACTGCCATTGACCTTCTATGTGCATGGACTTAACACATCCTGGGAACATACCTGAGGGTCAAGACTTTAATCCTCTTGAAAGGATTTTGAAGCCCTTTGTTTGTGGGAGGGGGTGCCCTATTTATAGGCAGACGAGTCTAAAAGGCATCCCCAAGATGGGACGCCTATTTAAGGGAACATCCTACTGACCAGTCACGTGTTCAAGGTTAAGGATTCCCATGAATGGGACATTTCTTTTAAAGGTGTCCTCTAAACAAGATGCATCTTTTCCCTCTCAGCGGCAATCACGACCCCTGACAGCGGTGCACACTGTTGACACCCGTTTTTTGCTGATAAGTTGAGTCATTTCTCTTACCCCCATTTGTTGATGCCTCGAGTTGTCCATTACTCGTTGGGTTATTTCCAGGCAACATCTTTGGGCCTATTCTATGGGTAGCCTCCCTTCCTGGCCGGGTATGTTCAATTCAGGGCTTAATGGGCCTTGGATTTGCCTAATTTTCACATTTTTAGGAATTCTAAACGTCCAGGCTTGCACGGTCAGTCCCCAGCCGCTCATCACATAGGCGGTTGAATTTGGGCCGTTCATATATTTTTGGATATTTAACTGATTTTTGGAATTTTCACCGACGAGCTGTAATACGGTCGGGATATAGCCGTTCAACCTCATTGTGCGGTCTGATCTCAACCGTTCTTCTCCCAGAGTCCTAACATTGTTGATTTTCATATAATTATCTAATTATCTAATCCATTTTGATTTATCACCGACAGGACATAAGCGGTTGTTCATTGGCCGCTCTTCTGGATGGAAGGTCTACTAGCAGCCGTTCATCTTATGAGAGTCCAACGGCGGTAGTTTCAGTCAGTTCGATGGGTATTTGGATAATATTTTCCATTTATTGAATTTCCACCGACATGGATGGACGGCCTGGATGTAGCCGCCCAACCTGATGAGAGGTCTATCGTGCGACCGTTCATCTGCCCGATTTCTGAAGAATTAACGGATTTTCTCTCTCCATTCGTGGATTTATCCCCAACTTCCTCGAACTGCTTCTCCGTGAAATATTGAGTCAATTTTGGTGCCATTTCTTCTGGTTGAAAGATAATTCAATTATCTTCAACTTTTCTTTCATTATCTCGACCTAAAAATACATAGAAACCTCAAATTCGAGCTAAGACTCTAGGTGCTCTATAAATAGACCCTGGAGGCCATGTTTTGGAAGGGGGAATTTTTGGTCGACGGCGAAGCCCTTCCGAATATTTGAGCGACCTAGCACAAGGGAGGGAGGCCTTCTACGTCCATACAGGCCTCCGGTTCAGGGAGTAGTTGTTCTTTGAGTCATTAGTACATTTAGTTTTGACCCGAAGGCCAAAGGGAAGAGTCAACGAGGCCTTACTTTCATCCAGGCCACGGGTTAACGTGACCTGGGCCTAGATTAGTATCCAAATAATCCGTACCACCTAGGTCAGATATAATTACGTTAAGATTGCCTTGAGGGGTGGGTATGAATACTTGGTCTACCTTGATTATTTGATACAAGACGTCATCGAATGTTAAGCCAAGTTGAGAATATGGTGGTTAATATAAAGTTAGTTATAAGTGAGGTCTACATAAAAAAAGATAACCGTGTTTGACACACTTAATTGGGCAGCTCCAAGAGTTTTGATATATATAGGTATATATTTGGTGATCATAATTCATAAGGTTGCACGGTCATAATTATGGCCAGCATTAAACTTTAGATGAATATAATGCTGGAAGATGTTTGATCTTGGAGCTGTGATAAAGTTGACAATAGTGATATCCAAAATAACTTTTCTTAATTTCTATATATTATCTTAATTAATATATAGGGTTTTAGTGTGAACCTGTGATAATCATTCGGAGTTAAAATGCTAATATAGGGTTTTAACGAGATTGGTTATCAGTAACTTAAGTGATAAGCACATTAACTTGTGCGGCACACTTTACAGTCCTAATATAGGATGAGAAAGTTATTATCCCTACCCTATAACTTTCTCCAGTCCATACACTCCATAATAACTTTCTAGTTAATTATAATTAAGATTATAATTATAATCTTTTTGATTATAATTATTATGGTCAGACCGTGTAGTCTCCCCTTCTCATCCTTCTTATAATATTATGCAAGACTACACGGTAAACTATAATTAAGCAAGAAGGTTAGATTTCCAGCATTGTCAGTACCAACCTCTCTTGATCTCCCTTTAACATGATATTTTAAGAAGGATGCGTAATCATACCCTGGAGACTAGAATCAATTTCTATTTGTACAAGCCTTGAGGGGAGGTTCCAAGGAGTTTTTGATACACGGAATAAAGCCTAGCTACCACGTGATAGGGCCTTCCAAGATTGTATCTGGGGCTAACTTGATATCCAGCATTGTCATTGAATAGCCTCATGATTTACTCTACAGTTCCCGATTGACGGTGAGCCGTACGAGAAAGTTTGCTGGCCGGATTGGCTGAAGGATCAGACTGACAGTGAGGGGCGATACTTGACCGACTACGCCTACTGATATCTGATGAAGGCATATCGTACTCTTTGCCGCTCTTCGTACGATACTTAGGAGGCCCGTAAGCCCGGGGAGAAGAGGCGCGTGAGGATGGGCACCTGACTTCAATATTTTTTTAGAGGGGAGCGGAAATATGAGGACTTCCCTTCGATAGCACCGGCTCCCGTTCAACGGAAGAAGAGGGTTCGGCGACAAACTGCTTTACCTTCCTCACTGCAGGAAGGCCAACGGGGAGGACTGATAGCCACTAAACCCATCGTTGAAAAGTTGTGCCACAATTTAAAAATAACCAGAATCACTCACTTAAAAAGATTAGAATTAGAGTAAAGTGGTAAGAACATGTCGATCCCACGATGAGGAAATATTTTAATTATGATCAAGTTGGAAAATTCTTATATTTGAAAGATCAGAATTTTGAGTGAGATTAAACTAATGAAAAAGGAAAATTACATGAAAATAAATCTATCTAAAGAATATGAGAAGGTTAAAGAAGAGAAATTTGGAAGAGATAGAAAGAGAACTAGAAAGACACAATTTCTAAAATATGAATTTTATTACTAAAAAAAGGTGGCAAGTACAACTCTATGAAAATAAAAATTACAACTTGAAAATAAAAGAGAAAGGGGAGAAATAAGAGCCAAGATTATGAAGAGTAGCGCCACCGTCTACGCCGTGCCGAGCCTTGGAAGTTCACCCCGCTTTGGAAGTAGACGCCGTCGAGAGGACCAAATGAAGAAGATCCGCCTTGGGATATGTGAAGAAATATGAAGAGGGAGATAGATAGATAGAGGAAGAAAAGAGAGTTTCAAAAATAATAACAATAAAAAGACGTGTGTGTGCGTGAATGTGAGTGAATAGAAAGAGAGAAAGAAGGTGCGGTTGAGGAAAAGTAAAAACACAGTAAAATCAAATTAAAAATAGAGGGAGATTAGAAGAAGAATAACTTTAAAACTATAGAGATTTAGAAGTTATAGAAGAAGAGAAAGTTGAAGATCTAGATGAGACGAAGAAGATTGCTGAAGAACGTAGAGAGAGAAAATGTAGGGAAGAGGATGAAAAATGAGGAAGAACAGAGGTGGTTTGCGTGGATGAACAGTAAAAACGTCGGATAGAGCTTTAGAAAAATTGAAATATCTTGAAAATGAGAGAGAATTAGAGGAAGCAAAAGAGGAAGAAATTGTAGAGAACTTAAACACGAAGAACTTTGAAGAAGAAAGTAAATTGAAAAGACAAGCAAAAGAGCATGAAAATAAGGCTAAAAAGTTAACTCCTTCCCACGGTTGCTCTCGGGCAACTTATATAGGGTGCAAAACTTCCCACGATCGTCGGTTTCCAGGTTACTTCAAAATCCAAATTTCTAGCATTAAGGCTTGATCAAACCAGGTCTCTTGCCATGTTTAGACTCCTCTTTTCCTCAAACAAGAGGAGATAAGCTTGAATATTGGAAGATAATTTCGTTTGGCTTCATCCGGTTCCGTCTCTAGTTCAAACAAAAATGGCGACTAATTAGTGGGCGTTTATTCCTTAATGAGTGACTCTCCATTCGGGCGCACATTCTTTATTCTCTTATTTTATTATAAGACTTGTTTCTGGACAAAATCCAGTGGCGACTTTATGAGCGGTCGCATATTCTTTCCCACGGAATGGATGCCCGAGCACAAGGGCGCTCATTCTTTATTTTTGTATTTTTCTTCATTTTCTTCTTCAGCTTTTTTACTTTTCCATACAGTGAATGGTGCCTTCTTGAATGGTCGTTCATTCTTTTCCAAAGAATTAATGACTTCGTGAACTGTCGTTCATTCTCCTTTCTTTTCCAGCTATTTTTCTTTTTTTATTTTCATCAAATGAATTGGCGCCTGTCAAGGTGTCGGAGTATGTTGAATGTGCGCCCTTTCAGAAGGGCGTTCATTAATTGGCGACTAGAGCTCAGTCTCTATTCCATAAAAATTTAGAAAATTCTAAATATCAACATATTTCATCCCAAACTCGCTATCAAATAATTGTGCAAATTCTTGAATATTTCTCACACGGTCATTTTAGCTAAAAAGATGGTAAAATCCGTGCAGACTCAAATAATGTGTGAGAATGAGATTTGCTCATATTAATGCACAACTATGCTCATTAAATGCTCAAGAATGATGAATGTGGTGCAACTTATGACATAAAATGTGATACTCATCACCCCCCCCCCCCCAACTTACTCATTGCTAGTCCCTTAGCAATGTAAATAGATTATAATTTAGGACTATCAAGAGTTTACAAAGTTCATACTTTCATATATAGCTCTTCCTTCATAGAATTAACCAAAGATTCGAAATCCAAAATCATTAATACGTAGATTGGGGTAGACGGCGGGAGGCGCTATCCGGCCTACATCCCCGGTGACAGTGATGTGTGAAACCACCCTGGGATTGATGTATCCACGCGGTGGCGGAGGGAACCATTCTGCTCTGGAAGTGCCCCTTGTTGTGCTAGAAGAGGTCTTGGCCGCAGGGGCCTTCTGCGACCATTCTGCATATAGAGGGGCGTCTGCCAAGTGGCATTCGAATACTTCGAATGGGTGGAGATCAGCAAATACTCTTTCCTCTCTCCCATATGTGCTGTATTTGATGCATTGGTGAAGTGTGGAAGGTACCACCATATTCTCGTGTAGCCAAGGGCGACCAAGCAGCGCCTTGTATGAGGTGCGGGAATAAATGACATGAAATTGCACCTTCGTGACAAAGTCCGCTAGGGTGAGCGTGAACTCTGCTACTCCTAGCGACACTTCGCACTTCTGATTGAAGCCGG
Source organism: Amorphophallus konjac (assembly GCA_022559845.1). NCBI lineage: Eukaryota > Viridiplantae > Streptophyta > Magnoliopsida > Alismatales > Araceae > Amorphophallus > Amorphophallus konjac. The sequence goes on from CM040123.1 coordinate 233,699,546, forward strand.
CAATGCGCATATCCCCGACCTTTTGTAGGTGCACATTGAAGTAGTGCCTCTCATATATCCTGTAGGGCAGGATGTTGACAGCCGCCCCGAGGTCCACCAGGATTCTGTTCAGCTCTCGGCCATTTAGATATCCCCTCATATACAAAGACCTATTGTGACTGGTGGTGGGGAGCAACATGTCCTCCTGGGTGAAGGCCATGCTGGCCTCCGGCAGTGCCTCAGCTAGGCAGACTTCATATTGGGCAGGTGTCTGGAGAGTAGTAATGATCGCCTATCTAGTCTCGTCACTGAGAGAGAGGATTTCCCAGACAGTGAATCTCGCTGGGAGCTTCTTCAATAGCTTGACCACCCGACTTCCAGCTCGGACATTGGATTGCTTCATTTCATCCGCCCACTTGGGCTTGGAAGATCCTTGGACTGTGGCCCCTGATGGACCTTCTCATATTTAATAACCAAAATCAATGAAGATCCATGAGTCCAATATGCCTTCAAAAGTCAACGCAGGTCAACGCCAGATTAAGGTCGATGAACCTCTCGCTAGCCTGAAGACCAAGGTCTGAGCATGTCACTGTTCACAAGACTAAGGTCGATGCTACTTCAGCTAGCATGCAAGTAAGGTCGATGCTACCTCAGTCTCAAAAGAACTAAGGTCGGACTGGTGGAGTATCATTCTAACCCCTTGTATCATTCTTTTTTCCAATCTTTTTCCCATTCCCGCGTGGAATCCTCTTCCCACGCGGGCCCATCTTCCCGTGGTCCCTCTGATCCCTCCGAGGTACAGGCTAATCTCATGGCCCATATTTCAAGCCTTGTTCACTAAATGGACCCGGCCCAAGCCCAGTGCCTCATTTCATTTCATCTTAATGGGCCTTCTTCTCATAATGGGCCCTCTACCCTTCACGGGCCTCTTTCTTCTCCTTCATATGCCGCTGGCCCAATTTCTAATGGGCCTCCTCTTTCTACCCATGCAGCTGCTGGCCCTTATGCTCATGCTTCTTCCAAGCCCACATATCCTTCCATTCCCGGAATGAGCCCTTCTTCTTCTCAGCCCGGATCCTCTTATCCGGCCCATTATCATCATACTGGTCCGAATTCACATCCTCTTGCTCAAGCTGGCCCATATGCTTCTCGATCTCTCCCTACCCAAGAGATAATTGTTCAAACCCAACGCCAACTTGATGAGCTTCAACGTCGGATCGATCCTAAATCTTCTTTAAGTGTTCCATTCACTTTCCAAGGTCTTCGGCTCCCACCTCCTGATTATCATTATAATCATAATATTTGGACTGGTCTAGATGGGTATGAAAGGCTTTTCTATTAAATTAACTTGTAGATAAGGTATGAACGGATATAAGTCATATTATATGAAATGAGGTTAAGGTAACTTGATAATATTACAGACCAAATATGTCCAATCATTGGTTACTGGTATTAGTAACTTAAGTGTCTGCTTTTAATACAAATTGACATTGTTTACATCCTCCTATTTAATTATTATGATTATCAAATATATCTACCAGAGTTACTCCGTCTCATAGTGAGCTTATCTCAAAATTACCCATGTGAACCACCATATTACCTATGGGTTATCATCTCGACCAATTCTTGGAGATGTATTCAATAATGATTAAATAATTGTTTGAGATACTACAAAAGCATTCCACCTAGAAACACGATGATGATTAATTGTTTGAGTTGATAATGTCTTCTCCCAAGGTCTGATTGCTACTCAAACGAATATTAAGCCACTCGAACATTAACTAAATGAGTAAAAGATGCTACACTAAGTTGAGGACCATTCCTGGAATCAATTCCATTCATCTTTTCTGTGAAATTTAGCTTGACAACACCACTAGCATCGACCTAGACCTTGACCTTATACATAAGATAAGAACCTTGCATTTACTAGGAATTGACAATTTAATTTTATTTCAGACCGTTCATAACTTTGTAATTAGTTATTGCTATTACTAGTGACAAAGTTATGAACGGTCCAGTAAACTTACAAATTACAGTAAGTTATATTCCACTTAATTATTTCAAGTTGATATTATAAATAATCGGGTCAATTCCCCGTTAAAATACGTCTATTATAAGCATTGACTCTTAATAGATACTATTAAATACCTTTTCACTGTCAATAATTCCAAATATTATTCCAATAGTTATGAATTATGATGACTGGACTAGTAATGGAATTACTTCAAGTTTATTTAATAGTTTGAAATACTTATATTCACAAAGATAATATTCAATAACCGAAGATTACTTTAATGATTGGTATGACCAGATATCGTGTTTCAGATGAATTATGATATCCCCAGATTTTATATAAACTAACCGACTGTAATATTTAATTATATAAACTAACTCACCGAATATATTAGAAATCAAATATTTCCAATTGTCGATAGTCGACAATAATTACTGTTATGATAAGCATTGGTAGACTGTTCCCCATATTGTATAATTATGATTAATAGTACAATTTATAATTTGGTTATCCTTATGGGCATCAGGATGGGGTAAGTTTACGATACCAAAATTGGTTAACTATTGATTCTAGTCTCCAGGGCCAGCATAACTAACGAGATCAAATAGCTGTGAATTAACCAAATAATATACCATAGGTTACATTATACTCTATTTTTGACACTGCATAATTATTTCAACCAATAATATTAAACCTTACTCATCAAGGATTATCTTTACTGCCCATTATACAATCACTCTTTGAAATAGAGTTAATCCTATGACAGTAATTGGCTATAGGAACATCTCTGAGACAACTTTCAACTCTATACGTGGTCATGATATTTCCAAAATAAGCCCCCATCATTAAGTTACTTCCAATCTCCGATTAAAGGAAGGCCCTATGCATTGACACAGCTTCATTATTCAAAGATTGCATGGGTCCCACCTCATTGGTCCGGAGCTCACCTAACCGTTTATAAGAGAAGGCATTGTGTTAGTCCATGTTATTTGACCAAGGGTTCATATTTCGAAAGACATGTCCACTGCTCAACCGTCATAAGTAAATGGATTTTACTTGCTCCGACGAATTTCCACATCATGCCTTAGTTTTGGATGTAATTTTAATTAATCCCTACCCCGAGATCCCCCTCCTGCGAGAGGTGTAGTGTTGTACTTCTCTGATTTTCAGGTTAGAGCTACACCGGCGCAGCGTGCGGGCGCGTACCCACGCTTCCCTGCTCGCGTCGTCTCCGGCTAGGATTGGTGTATTCACACCGATCAGGTGAGCTCCGGGCCACATCCCTCGCTGGTTTACTATTGCTTATTCAGTATTGCCTTCTAGCTCCGTCGGATGGTGAGTGAGCGCCCGATCTAAATTTCCCACCAATTGAGTGGCCACCGTGGAGTGAGGTGAGAGCAACCACTTAACCCACGCCCTTGGCGTGTTGGACTCCCGTGATTTGGGTATCCCTGGCCCTTAGGGGTCCACCCCAAGCTAGCCAACCCCCTGGAACCTCCAGGTCCAACCTTGGACCCTCATCCCCATCGCCGGTCCACCTACGGACCCGGGTGTGCGCGTCACGGGTGAGTCCGCTTGAGTGAGTTCGCCGTTCGGTTCGTGTTTGCTTGCTAGGTCCAAGGGGTTGTTCGGTCTAGTGCTGCATTTCCTTAAGGGGTCGTTTCACATCAAGTGGTATCAGAGCAAGTTCTCAACTTGTCTCTACAAGTTGATCCTAGGGCGCGCATATGCATTTAGATTCTCCCAGTGCATCGCTCTTGTCCACTGGCATGGCCGCCTCATACCGACCATACCCATCCCCCCTCTCCATGAGTCCAAACCCCAAAGAGAAACCCACCACCAACAAACATGGCCCCCACGGCCATGTTGACTACCTATTGGGAGCCATGACTTATGCCAATGAGCAGCTTGATAGCCTATCGGGTCGACTCAACCAATTAGAGGAAAATGGGCTCGCCCCAAAGACGACCGGTAGGAGTGCACCTTCTCACCCGCCCACCTTTGATGGGTCTAGAAAACCGAGCGACTATTTAGATTGGGAAGTCTCAATGGACCATTACTTCACTTGGTATCCCATGTCCGAGGATGAGAAAGTCCGGGTTGCCAAATCACAACTTACTGAACGGGCTCAAACCTATTGGCTGCAAATTGTCGGGCTAAGGATAATTAGAAGGGAAGATCCCATCACTACTTGGAGAAACATGAAGGAACAACTTAGGGCTAGATATGTGTCTCCTTCCTACTCGCATCATCAAAGCCCAAGGAGCACTTCAACTCCTCCATCCCCACCCCGACCAACCCAAGATTCCAGTTTCCCAATTCCTCGGTGAGGCACTTAAGAAAGTTATTGATGATCTGAAGCTTAGATTACAGAATTTTGAAAAGGAAATGAAATTGTGAATGGTAAGTATGATGTTGTGTTAGGAGTGAACATAGAGCTGAAAACGAGTGTAGAGAACCTAGAAAAATAAAACAAGGACAAATTGTAAATTATTGAGAGCATGACCCAAGAGACTGAAAATCTGAATGCTCTTTGGGGGACTAAGGTCAACTTTAGAAAAGAGGGGCTAGGTTTTAATCCCACTGCTAAGAAGAGCTTTGAAATCAAGACTATTTCATTTGTAGCTGAAAAGGGAAAAGGACCTCATTAAAATGAGTAGTGGAAATACTCTGGAAAAGTCTGCTAACTTCAAAATGCCCAGTGCCAAAGACAAGGGCAAACAAAAAATTAATGTGTCAAATAGCACACACTGTCCCACACTTCAGGACAATGCTGGCCTAGTTTGACGGGTGCTTATTTTGGAAGCTTGAGATCATGAATAGAGATTCGATGAAACGATCGGTCATATTGAGGAAACTTGAGGGATTCACTGACACATAAATATCCCTATTTATAGTCAGTAAGGATAGACTCCATATATGTCATAAGAGATGAGAAGGTATATGTTATAAGAGATGAGAGTTCTGCCCATTTTACTAACGAGGTAGACGGAATTGATACCCAGGGATATTTATCATACCCACTATACGGATTCAATAGATACTCTATTAATTTTTGACAATGCTGGCCTAGTTTGACCGTTTATAAGTGTGGCATTTGGAGATATCGGAAATCAAAGTACTGAGGGTGTACTTGATTCAAAGCGCGTATATATTAACTTGGATGCAAATTAATTAATCTAACTTGGTTTATAGACTTATTTATAAAAACCTATTACAATAGTGAATCGTGTACATATACGCGTAATTATTTATAGGTAATTGACCGCATCTTCTCCCTTACGAGTTGGTAATCGACCCTAACGAACCCGAGTGTTTGGTACTTCATCGGCCATACAATAATTACGTTTTGATGTGGGTATCTATTTCAAACCTTGCAATCGGTACTATGAACCGTCGTACCGATGATATAATCAATCAACATATAATCCTTGATTATCGGACATTAAGCACTAACCTCCCTCAAGTTACTTGATAAATACCCCCTTCATGCCGTAAATTAATATCTTGTCAATAAAAACCTTGACCATAACTCTATGGCCAACAGGGATTATGTGTCATAACTGGCATTGATTACGTTGGTTAATATTGCCAAGCAGAGTATCATCTAAACGTGTGATGGGTTGGTTATGACCAAAGTTATTCAAAAACATGTGAGCAATTACATTGTTCAAGTCTATAAGCAGCCTTCATTCCAGAAGCTAAATTGTCCACCTAGCTTGTTCAGTGGACATGTCTTTCGAAATATGAACCCCTTGCCTCACCACATTCTAAAAGCCGTAGTACTGGCCTTCAAGTAGAAGTACGAGCGTCTTTTCTTTTGTTGATGGGGCGCGGCAATGGTCACACACATCCAACAATGGTCAAGGAGGTGGTAATAGCATGTACCATAGGGAGAAGGGGCATGCTAAACACCTTGACGATCCGTCCCTTCTACGGAAACTTCAAGCATTGGTGGTTTGTAGATGGGACGGCATTCATTGCCTCTATGTAGGGATGACCCAATATGCCCTTGAGTGTCGGGTCCATGTCCAGGATATGAAACTCTGTAGGAACCACCACTGGACCCACTTCCACATTAAGAGTGATCATCCCCTTCGCCAGCCTTTTGCTATTATCATATGCGGTGACCATGATCGCCGAATGACTTATCTATTCTATGTCGGCCCCACATAATTGAAGGGTGCTCATGGAAATCACATTGATTGATGCACCCGTATCCACCAAGCACGGGTTCATGGACACCCCATTGATCTTTACCGTAATACACAAAGCATATTTCCGAGCTTCCTGGGGGGCAAGCTCGTGATCTTGAAATGTGATGGCTGGTTGCGTGCTTGTTGGCGTTAACACCGACGAGATTTTCTCCACTAGGAGGTCCTCATTCACCGTAACTTTCTGGAGATATTCCATTAAAGCTTCTTGATGAGATTTGGACGTCTTGATCAGTTCAAGAATGGAGATCTGTGTAGGTGTCTTATCCAAATGCTTCAGTAGGTCATACTGTGTCCCAGGGGTGGATTCTTCTAACTGCTCTTCCGTTCCTCTTTCCTGCTGAGACTGTTCTGGGCCTTGACTATTCTAGGGGAAAACACGGTGGAAGATCCTTCCACTCCGGAGCACCATTGCTTGCAATTTTGCACCTCTGTGGAGTTGGTTGTGAGTTTAAGAAGGGGTTTAAGTGGAAGTGGCAGAGGAACGGTTAGTGGAGCAGGGGTAATGATGGGTAGAGGGCTTCTGATGAGAGGCTTATTAGGTAGAGGATGAGTGGAAGCGAATGGGGCCTCGGATGGATGGTGGATGATGAGAGATTTGGAAGGCATAGGTGGAGGTGCGGTGGAAGTGGATGGGGCCTCGGATGGACGGTGGATGATGAGAGGTTTGGAAGGCATAGGTGGAGGCGTGGTGGAAGTAGATGGGGTCTTAGATGAGGGGTAGGCGATAAAGGGTTTAGAGGGTAGGGGTGAGAGTGTAGTTGAGGTAGACGATGAGATAGACGGCCGAGGGATAATGAGAGGTTTTGAAGGCATAGGGGGCGTGGCAGAAGTAGATGGGGCCTTAGATGGACGATGACTAATGATGGGTCTTGAGGGTGCGGGTAGAGGTATGGTGGAGGATTTTTGATGGTGGATCAGCGGGGAATTGGTAGTAGTGTTGCGAATGAGAGGACGTGATAGCTATGGGAATGAGGGAGGCCTAGTTGGGGATTATGACATGGTTCAGGGGGAAAGACGTGCTGGCCGGATGAGGTGAGGGCGTTGGCTGGTGATATGGTTGGCGGCAAGAATGGAGGTGCTTTCCGTATGCCAACCCTGCCCTCTTCGAACTTCCGGGAAGGAGGAGATGGGGTTAACCTGTTGGTTGGGCTGTTGGTGTTCCGGGAGTGGATTCTGAATGATGCCCATATTTGGTTGATGCTGTGGGGCCAGCCGAGGCTGCTGCTGCAGTAATGGCTGTTGCTGATGTTGAGGCTGTTGTTGCTGAAACTGGGGTCTAGGAGGTGGTCTCCTGGCCTTTAGGGTGGCGATGTATCACCTCATTTCATCCCAATCAATTCCTCCTTGATCATTCATATCATAGATGTAGTCTTTGAAATGGAAGTAGTTTTTCACTTTATGGCCCGACTGTCTATGGAAAACACAGTATCTGGAGGTATCGATGTTCTGGGCTCATATAAGTTTTTCCTTGGGCAATGTGAGTGCATTGGCAGCCATAAGAGCATTAAAGACGTCCGACAATGTTTCTGGTGTTGAGTGGTGATAGGCAGATCTAGAGAGAAGGGGTGAATAGATCAGCCCCTTTTTGCCCTTCTTTGCAAAAATAAAAAAGAATCTAACACAAATGATGATAAGATAGATATTTAGTTAATAGCTAAGAAGCTGGACACACAAATGATATCCATGAACGGTCCTACCAAGCTTCTACCGCTAGAACATAAAGGAAACCAAACCACAAGATACAATCTTTAAGGTGGTTCGGTCTCAATCTAGAGACCTACATCCACCCCTCACACAACAAGGTGAGGCTTCAATAGTGCAAAAGCACATCTGCTGATTCACAGGTTCGATCAGAGAGATACACTCTCATAACTCCGCTGCCACACAGCTTGAGGGATCACAACCCAAAACACTCCGTTGCCAAACAGCTTGAGGGATAACAACCCAAAACATACAGACCGGTTACCACACCGTCTGTCTTCCTACTCACAGGTAGGGAACGAATGATATGAAGTGTGTTATGAAGAAAAGTAAACTGAAAATGAAACAACCAGACATAGTATCGTAATGGCAAATATTAAAGGAGGTCAACTTGAGGTGAGTAATTTGATCTGGAAATGTTCAACGGTGATTGAATGCTTGGTTGAGGGCATATTGATCCGATTATGTTAGTGCGGCCCACACAATCAATGCCTTCTCGATGTCAAGCCGGTATGAGTACATATATAGAGATAACATGTCCTGGGAGCGAATCCGTTCAAAATAGTCGCTAAAATGCCACCGTTCGAGGTGCCTGAGACCACTCTCTTACCCCATCATTAACAAAAACCCCTACTCTCCCTGGTGTGGTGGCCTCATTTTTTAAAATCCTCTTGTTCCTTTCACCCCAAATGGCCCAAAGGGTGGCATGGAGGATGAGCCACTAGATCCACCTATCGCCCTTTAGTGACCAGTGCCTATGTCATTCCCTCAAGAGCTGCCTAACCATCTGCCTGAGTTGCAAGCCACATTGGATTTTGAATAGGATATGCCGCCACACATCTTAAGAGAAGTGACAGCCAATGAAGAGGTGGTCCATACTCTCCTCCTCTGTCCCACACAGGCAACACCATATTTGGATACCATCCAAGAAGGTAGCAAGTCTATCACAAGTAGGGAGCCTCCCGTATGAGATCCTCCAAAGCAGAACCTTCACTTTAAGAGGGCTCCTGGGTTGCCATACTTGCCTATACAAAAGATGTCTCAACCTACTATCAGCAACCACTTGGTACATTGATCTGATCGAGAAGTGCCCATCCTTGTCTCATCTCCACATCCACTCATCTAGCTTATGCTGCTGAAGGACTTGAAACATATTCTCAAGTTGGAATCTCCTCATCCCACAAGTGCCTTATGAAAGTTGGGCTCCAGGTGCCCCCCTATGACGACCAATCAAACAAATGACTCACCACTGCCAACGGCTCCACTGAGACTACATATGGTCTGGGAAAAAGCTCCTTAAGAGAACAATCTATACACCATATGTCCTCCAGCAATGGCATTGTTGTCCATCCCCAAGCTTCACTCTAATTCCTGTCTTAATAACATTAGTGATCTGCAATACACCCTTCCAGACATGAGATAATGTGCCGTTGAGGTAAGGTTGACAAATCACAAATCCTTACTTTGCCATAATATTTCTGCCTAATAACTGAGCTCCAAATGCATTTAAAAAGCCATTTGCTAAATAAAGCCATGTTGAAGCCCATGATATTTTTTAGGCCCAGTTCGCCCACCTCCTTGCTCTTGCATGCTCTTCCCCATGCAATGTCATGCCATCCTCTACCCCTCGTTAAACTACTATGCCAAAAGAAGCTTGTTTGAATTGATTGTAACTTCCTTGCTATTGAGAGAGGGATCCGGAAAGTAGAGGGGAAGTAGATAAAGAAGCTATGTAATACATATTTGCACAGTACCAACCAACCTCCATAGGAGAGCAACTTTGCCTTCCAGCCTACAACCCTGGACTCAAACCTCTACACCACTGGTTGCCAATCTCTACATTGTAAAGCATTGTGGGTCAGAGGAAGATCCAAGTAGGTAAAAGGAAATTGGCCAACCAAACAGCCAAAATAGCCGCAACTCTCCTTATGGCTCTCTGTTCCAAATCACACCAATCACCTGGCTCTTATGGAGATCGACTTTTGAGTCCATTGACCTCCTATAGTAGTTCTAGCATCATTCTAATGTTGTACTAGCATCATTCTAATGTTGTAGAGCTGCCCATCGCCTTCTACCACAAAAGTATTGTATCATTAGCATAATGTAGGTGGGATATGCATTGGCCTTTGTTGGCAACTTTTTTTTTTTGCCAACCTACATGTGCCACTGTAGTAGAGCAGCAGCAATGGCAGACCCTTCCAGGGTGGAGGACCTGCCCGGGGTGAACCTGCAGCAGGGTGGGGTGAAGACTGTCCTGACGAAGCAACTTGCCCGGGGTGGCCAACCTCCCCGGGGTGAAGCCAACTATAGCAGGAGGCCAACCTCCCCGGGGTGGAATGACATGGAGTGTGGTCACCCCACTCTGCTCCCCCGCCCCGGGGGGTTCCGGTCACCTTCCTGGCCAATGGTGGCCTTAAGTCAACTCTCACCGCCTTTTTTATTGATGTAGAGCAGAAAATTGATGAAAAATGGGCCAGCAGGCATAAATAGACCCGTCTGGGGTCGGGGGGACCTGTACGGGGTCGCCCGACCCCGGGCAGGACCTGCCCGGGGTCATTTGACCCCGGGTGGGCCCGGGGACCTCCCACCCCGGGTCGGTTCTCTCTCCCGCGCGCAGAAACCAAAAAAAAAGAAGGGGGGGGGGGGGGGATGACCTCCCTGGGGTCATTTTCACCCTGTTTAACCCGTACGGGTTCAAACACCCTCCCGTTTAACCCGTACGGGTCCAAACGACGTCGGGGAGCCTCTCACTTCTATAAATAGACCCCCAAGGGTCCAGGAGGGGATGAAGCATCTACAACCTACAGAGCACACTTGAGCATCCAGGATTTTGAAGCTTGTTCGTTATTTTGGCCCGTGAGGGGTAAGTCCCCATGTCTTGTGTATATGCCCCTAGGAGGGTATTTTTGTCATTATACCTCTCAGTGGGCCATGTTGTAAGTTTCTACGTTCCGGGACGACTAAATTATGTAGTTCTGTCCGTATAACGGGGGAATTATAAAAATATCATCTCCGGGGCCCGAGAAACAAAAATGTCATGTTCTTTGCAGTTATACCCTATAACTTTTTGTAATTGAGGCTACGTCCCTACTTCACGCGTTAGAGCGGATCCTTGTACAGTCGACAACTCGCCGACAACTCTTGTACCCATTTGGGCCATAAATGCAATCCGTGACTTCATATATCTTCTTTATGCATTGATTGGGTAGGAAAACCCCTAGGCTTCCCAAAATTGCATATATACCATTCCTTAGGCAAGATTGACACATATGAGCCTTCTATGAAGCCTTTGTCACTCCTTCAGCTTGGGGGATGTCGTCAGTCAATCCGACACTCAGATGTCACTCCAACCCTAAGTTTATGTAGGGTGTGGTAAAATTACCAAAATACCCTTGTGACCTCAAAACGGCCTAGCAGCCCCGTAACCCTCCAGAAAGAGCCTCAGCGCCTTAGGAAGTTAGGAACCCGCTCCTACTTCCGTTCTGGTCCAGAAATTTCAGAAATACCCCTGGGTTAGTAAATTTACCAAAATACCCTCGGAGTCCAGAAAATCTCCCTCTACTTCAAAAATGCTTACGACTTTCGCACATTTGCGTTCATACTCCTAAATCTTAGGGCTTTGCCTAAACTTAAGGCCTTTGATGAAGCCCTAACCCTATCAAATGTTGGTGATAAATGAGTGGTTATGATAGTAAAAACAGGGATACTTGAATTAATATCCAGTATCCAAAAGTTTGACGTTCAAATATCCTTGCCCGTGTAATCACCCAGGGACTTTCTTTGTCAGTGAATATATTCTTACCCTAGCATTAAGCCTGGCTATTCATTCGGAAACAATTTGGACAGGCGTGCCTTTCATAGGAAAACTTGGTTGGCAGCAATAAAGCTAAGAGGGTTGGTTAAGTCGTTTGCCCTGCCCTTGGGCCTTCACCGGTGCAGCCTGCTCGTGCCTCCACCGACACACCTCAGACCAGTCTCTGCCCAGCACGCCTCCTTCCAGCCCCCTCCGGCACATCTGACCCTAGACCTTCCGCGACACACTACACGCCGCCTTGTCCAGCACGCCTGTCCAAGCTCTCATCCGGCACACTTAGCCACCTGCCCGGTACACTCCCCACTCCTTACCCGGTACGCCCAGCTGTGGCCTCCACCGGTACACCCTCATTTCTCGGGCCTTCGCCGGCACACACCCATCCCCTTAGCCCGGTACACCCCTGCTCTCGGGCCTTTACCGACACACCCGTCTGGTCTTGCCCAGTACGCCCTTTTGGTGCCTTCGCCGACACGCTGGCCCCAGTCCGCCCGGTACACCCCTTTAGCCCGGCCCACTCCTCCATACGCACCAATGCAAATAAAAGAAATATAACGGCAACAATAATTAAAATAAACCAAAAAATACAAATAAATAAAACATATGAAAATTCTAACAAAATAAATAAATAAACAGATAAATGAATATGTATATATATATATATTTTGAACGTGTAATAAATAAATAAATAAAAATTCGTGTAATAGATAAAAAATACATAATATATATATAATAGTGACATTACCCAAAAAATGTATAAAGAGGAAAGAAGCAACAAAATATATGAATATATATATATATATATATATATTTGGAGACCTAGATAAAAAATAATAATAATAATAATAATAATCCATATTGCAGCCCCGTCTCTCCCTGTGACCCGGCGCTGAAGGAACAATAATGCTGCCCTCGCAGGTTGGGCCTGAGTCTGGGGAATTGTCCCGACATAGCCAGGCCCCGACTTTGTTTTGGGCCGACATTCCAAACAAGCCGGACTTGTTTCCCACCCTGGATCCCTTCCGAGCCATTATTAAAATTACCGTGCATTTGGCGGACATTCGAACGAGTTCACCTCGGTTTCCGTCGCGTTTCTATTATGGACCTTCGTCCGAACATGAAAGGGTCCGTGAGTGACCGACATGGCCGATGGCTCATACCCCGATGCGGGCCCTCAGTGTGATTTGTTCCTCTCTATCCTTACGCAGTTAGTATTAATTCTTTTAGGCCGCAGTGTCCCTAATTCCGGTAATTAATCAAGGGTGTTCCCTCGTATGGGAGATGTAAATGACGTCGTGACCTTTATGGCACAGCGGGATTCGGTCCCGACCCGAAACACACAATTGTCTGACGGAGTCGGATCGAGCGCAGCCATGGCTCTTCGGAGCCCAAATAAATTGTCACTTTGTGACTGGCACACCCACGCACGTAATAAACAAACGAAGCAAGAGATAATTAATTAATAAAAATAAGTGCGTCCACAGGGCCCTGGGCGAGAGCGTGCCACTGGCGGACGCTGGAGGAGCGGGCCGTTGAGAGGCCAGGGGAGAGTAACTCCCCACAGGTGAACGGGCGAGGGTGAGGGTCAGAGGCCCTACGACGGAGATACGCCAAGGGGGAAAGATCACTACCGGAGGCCAAACCGATGGGGAAGAAGAAGAAGATGAAAACACCAAGGGATGCAAACACGCGAAAAATGTCTTAGAAAGGCATCAAAATTATTCGCAAGCCTTCTATTTCCATTCTCACAGGAGGAATGCCCTGATGGGACTAATACATTGTAACAAAAGGAAAACGGGGAAAAAGGGAAAGGAAGAAAGAACAACACATGGTGTGGGGGGACACCGGCCCCTCTCCTCCCAGACCTCACTCCCTCTCTTCACTCACTCCTTTTCTCTTCTTCTCTTCTATCTTCTTTCTCTTCGCTCAGGCGATGGTGGTCGAGGCGGTAGGCTCCTCTTCTTCTCTTCTTCTTCTTCTTCTCCTTCTCTTTGCGCGGACGACGGTGGACGGAGCAGCAGGGGGGAGCCCAAGCCTCCCCTCCTCCTCTTCCTCTTTTTCTCTTCTTCTCTTCTTCGTCTCCCTCCTTGTTTGTCTCCCTCCCCTCTGTGTGTCTTGTTCGCCGAAAGAGGAAGGCTTTTATACTCACTGTGACGGGAGCGTTCGAGCCGCCCAAGGATGGTAGGCTAATAGAAGGTACCGTTCAAATTTATTCGCATCCTGCATTTGTGTTATTTGATACTGGTGCCTCTCATTCTTTTATATCTACTACATTTGCAAAAATTTTACCAATTTCACTTGTTCCCCTACCATCGGACCTAGCCATCACAACACCTTTAGGTCCCGGAACAAAACTTACAACCCACTATCTAGATAGTGAGGTAACTATAGAAGGCTATAATCTTCCTCCAAACCTCGTATGCCTTAACATGGAAGCCTACGATGCCATCCTAGGTGTAGATTGGCTTGTTGACTATGACACCTACATAAATTGTCGCAATAGGAGAATTTCTTTTCAAAAACTAGGTCTCCTACAATTCTCTTTCCTTGGCATCAAGTATAGGAAGCACCCTACCATCATCTCTTCTCTTCACACTTGCAAACTCATTTCGCAAGGATGTGAAACATTTCTTGCTTCCGTGATTGTCACCGAGTCCAAAGAAATCTCCCTGAATGAAGGCTTAATATTCCATGCTGGTCAAATAGCTATGAGGGATGTGTTGATTTATAAATGATGTCTATTATAAACAGATAATATTCCATGCTAGGCTTGTATAAAAGGTAGAAATAGGTTTAGTGATGCATATATTTAAGATACGAAAATAGGTCAAATTTTGGTGAAACACGATGATAAATAATATTTGTTTATAATAATGTCGTGACCCTCAAATTTTAATCATGAGTAATATGACATTATCCTTAAATTATATAGTTTAAATACAGTAATTCTAGGGAGAACCTAACTTAAAATGTGACGACCTAGAGCGCCGGATATCGATATACCGATAACATCGATACACCGATACCATGAACTGGGGAAGACACCCAAGAGGCTGATGAGGCCCCTGAAGGGTTAGTGAAGTTTGTCGAGGGGATGCATAACAAATTGCAATCACAAGCGCGCATATTAGAATTAATTTAATAGAAGTGCGGAAGCAATTTAAAATAAACAAGTGCTAAATATATGTACTAGTCCAGAGGCACAAAAGTGCTAGTCCAAAAGTACAACTATTTGGGGCATACCCCGGCAAAAGTACAAAAGAGGGCCAAAAAGGCGACCCGACAACAGCTGGCTGCTAAGAACGGTCCCCAAGCGCACGGGAAACACCGGGAGACGACGGGCGCGGCTCACCTGAAAAGAGAAGGGTGAGTCACAGCCAGACTCAGTAGGGGTCACACGGATCCCTACCTCGCACTAAACAAGCATACATGCAAAAGTAAAGGCAATTAGAGCATGCATTTAATTAAATAACAGGCAATGGTATGAATAACTAATCACAATAAAGTTGTAAAATCTAACTAAACAGATATAACAGCTAATACATGCCAAAAAAAATGAGTAAGTCTAAATGACTGAAACTAAATCTACTAGTAGAATGTGCCTCAACTAATCAAGCCACAGGGAACAGGACAACCACTGGGAACAGAAACTAGATGCGTCCACTGACGGCTTAAACTGCGTCTCAAGCACTCGCAGTCGGCAACACGACAAGCTGAGCGCGTAAACAGTACCAAACCAAGTGACCAGTTAGAGTGACACTCGTAAGTGTCAGTCCACAGCCTCCGACCACGTGTGCACACACTGACTCTCGCCTGAGCCAGGCCCTCTAGCTAGTTTTCTCCCTCGGTAGGATGCTACCGTTGGCAGAGAGCCCACGGTACTAGCTTAAAAACCGTGTAATGGGAACACCCCTCCGCCATCCCAGGCGGGTCGGTAATCAAAGACCTTAGGGCTACAACAGTGGTTCCATAGCAAGGAAAGTAAATCTACTCCATTAGGATCTAAAAACATGCCATTATTTCATAAAATAACTCAAACATGGCGCATAATCATTATAGAAAGCATCAAGGAATGAACCGGTGACTTTTGAAACCCCAGGGCATGTAACGGTCAGCATCCCCCGCGTCACAGGGCGTAACGGTCGAGGGGTAGCGCGTTACACCCAGCGTAACGCGCCCCCGCGCGGCCGTTACAACCACCCGAGACCAAAAGGGCTAACAGCCCTTACACATAGAGCGTGACGGCCCAGCCGTGGCGCGTCACGTGGCCCTGAAGGTCGCCCGACAGACCGTCAGGCCGACCGCCTCAACGGGTCAACGCCAACTAACGAGAATGTAACGGCCAGGGAGCTGGCCGCTACACTCACTGTGACGCACCCCCTTGGGTCCGTCACAGGACTGTAACGCGTCCCCTATGGACCATTACGTGTGTGACGGTTCCTGGTAGGACCGTCACACCGTCTGGGTTACGGACGGGTTATGTTTGAAAATGGGTTCCCTCCCGGGCGACCGGAATCGCCGGGTAACGTCGAAAAAAACCTGTTCCTGTCAAACCACACGTCCTAAACAGCAATATACCAACTAAAACACCCACATGCAACACCCACAATGGATTATACATGAAGAACAAAGCTTAAACCCCCAAAAATGGAAAATAACCATTATGCATGACACATGAGTCTAATCAAGCAAACAAGCTATAGGAAATGATCCTAGCAAGATCGAGATTCCATCCCCCTACCTCGTGCAACCCGGAACGACCGATTAAGCCGCATGCACCGAAGAGGGTTCACCGAGCCTTCTCGCTCCGTCTCGCTCCCACGAGCCACGAATCACGCCGTAGTGGGTATCAACGCATTCCTCTCGACGCGAGGAATCCACCGGCACCTTCCACGCCTCGAACCGTCGTCGTTTCGCCTGAATCCCAAGGAGAGGGGAGATGGGCGATCGGACGAGAGAGAGAGAGGGCGTGAGGGTGAGATCGAGATCGACGAGGGAGAGAGAGAGAGAGGGGATGAGGGATTAAAGGAAAAAAAATAAGATTAATATATATAATATATTCATTATATATAAAAATCTTATTATTTCCATATAAAACCTCAATTGATTCCAATTAAATCTGAAAAAATACCAGAAAAATTCCTAAAAATCCAGGAAAATAGCCAGAAATTCCAGAATGAGTTCTAGATCCGAACCACTAAGGATCCATTAAGGCACGGGCCTCACAGCCCCTCCCTCCTAATAAAAATTTCACCCTCGAAATTTACAACAAAGGATAAGGAGGAAACTGAGAAAAGAATTATACCTCACTGGAATAAGAAAGGAAAAAGCTGACGCATCTCATCTTCACGTTCCCAAGTAGACTCATTGCCTGAGTGGCGCTGCCAAGCAACTCTTACCAGAGGGATGACCTTATTTCTCAACCGCTGCTCACGACGGTCTTCAATTCCAATAGGGAACTCTGGCGTAGATAAATCAGTAGTCACTTTGGGCCAAACTGAATCATCGAGAACATGGGATGCATCTGGCACATATTTCCTCAACTGAGAGACGTGGAACACATCATGAATAGCTTGCATAGCCGCTGGTAGTTGCAATCGGTAAGCTACCTGACCCACAACTTCAACAATAGGAAAAGGGCCGACATAATGCGGACTAAGCTTCCCACGCTTCCCAAATCTGGAAACACCCTTCATCGGAGACACCTTGACAAAAACCATATCTCCAGGCTCAAATTGTAGTGGACGTCTGCGTTGATCTGCATAGTTTTTCTGTTGACTCTGAGCCGTCAACAATCTCTGCCTAATCAGACGAACCACATCAGAACACTGCTGCACCATGTCAGGTCCCGTCAAAAGTCTGTCCCCAATATCAAACCAGTACAAGGGAGTATGACAAGGACGACCATATAGTGCTTCATAAGGAGCCATGCCAATACTGGAGTGAAAACTATTATGATAAGCAAATTCAACAAGTGGCAAATGTTGATTCCACGAACCTTACCAGTCAAGGCAACACGATCTCAGCATATCTTCCAGAGTCTGAATAGTCCTCTCTGACTGTCCATCTGACTGCGGGTGATACGCTGAACTGAAGGCGAACTCAGTGCCCAAAGCTTTCTGAAAACTGCGCCAGAAGCCAGAGGTAAATCGTAGATCACGATCTGACACAAGTGAAATAGGAATGCCATGCAGTGACACTATCTTCTGAACATAAAGCTCGGCCAACCTCTGCACACTCCAAGAAATTTTTATCGGCAACAATTTGGCAGTCTTAGTTAATCTGTCAACAAGCAACCAGATACCATCAAAACCTTGAGAAGTCCGAGGCAAACCCACCACAAAATCTGTAGTGATATGGTCCCATTTCCACATTGAAATTTCTAATGGCTGAAGCAAACCACCTGGCTTTTGATGTTCGGCTTTAACCTGCTGACAAGTCAAGCACTTAGAAACAAACACAGCCACATCTCTCTTCATACCTGGCCACCAGAACTGCTTTCTCAAATTCTGATACATCTTAGTGGTGCCTGGATGAATAGCAAAACGGGATCCATGGGCTTCACTCAGAACCGCATGTCTCAAAGAATCATCAGCGGGAATATACAATCTGCCATGGAAACCAACGACCATCTCATCATCAAATTCCACATCATATCTTGATATAACACGGTCCAAATCAGGATCAGCTTGCTGAGCTTCTCTAATCTGCTGATATAAAGAAGAACCCAGAGTCAAGGTAGCACAAACTACTGTCCTTGGGTCGGTAGCAATCTCTACCCTGAATGCCTCACTCGGAAGCTGTTCCCACAATTTCCATTCATGAAGCAACAGATGACTGACTTATACTTTCCTGCTCAGAGCATCAGCCACAACATTCATTTTACCCGGCTGATAGGAGAGTGTAAAGTCATAATCTTTCATATATTCCATCCAGCGACGCTGCCTGAGATTCAGATCTTTCTGGGAGAATATATACTGTAAACTCTGATGATCAGTAAAGATTTGAAACTTCTCACCATACAAATAATGTCTCCATATCTTTAAAGCAAAAATAACTGTAGCTAGCTCCAAATCATGCGTGGGATAATTTTCTTCATGCTGTTTCAATTGCCGAGATGCATAAGCAATAACCTTTCCATTTTGCATCAGCACTGCACCCAAACCCACTCGAGAAGCATCTGTACAGACAACAAATCCACCCGAGCCGGACGGCAAAATCAACACTGGAGAAGAAGTCAAGAGCCTTTTAATTCAACAAAGCTCTCCTCACACTGATCCAACCAGACAAAAGGTACATCTTTACGAGTCAGTCTAGTCATCGGAGCTGCAATCTTTGCAAAATCTTGGATGAATCTGCGATAATACCCAGCCAAACCTAAAAAACTTCTAATCTCTATCACAGTTCTCGGTCTCTGCCAATTTAAAACAGCTTCAATCTTTGCAGGGTCCACTGCTACTTCGTCACCAGAAATCACGTGGCCAAGAAAATGAATCTCCCGAAGCCAGAACTCACATTTACTGAACTTCGCATAAAGCTCGTGATCTCTCAGAGTCTGCAGAACGATCCTCAAGTGCTGCACATGATCTTCGTCAGAAGCAGAATAAACCAGAATATCATCAACAAAGATCACCACGAACTGATTCAAATATGGACGGAAAATACGCTGCATTAGGTCCATAAAGGCTGCTGGAGCATTTGTCAAGCCAAACGCCATTACCAAAAATTCATAATGACCATATAGAGTACTGAAAGCTATCTTCTCCACATCAGATTCTCGGATTTGTAATTGAAAATAGCCAGACCGGAGGTCAATCCGTGAAAAGATAGTAGCAGACTGTAACTGGTCAAACAAATCATCAATCATGGGAAGCGGATATTTATTCTTGATAGTCACCTGATTCAGCTGTCTGTAATCAATACAAAGCCTCAGGCTCCCATCTTTCCTCTTTACAAACAACAATGGATCACTCCACGGAGAAACACTGGGGCGAATATAGCCTTTTTCCAGCAATTCAAGTAGCTCTGCTCGCAGTTCCTTAAGTTCAGCTGGAGCCATTCGGTACGGTGCCTTCGCTAAAGGGGCTGTACCTGGAATCAGTTCAATCACCATTTCTATCTCTCGCTCTGGAGGCAAGCCTGGCAACTCGTCAGGAAACACATCAGGGAACTCACAGACAACAGGAATATCACTGATGTCCTGTCGTGGTTTCTCAACAGCAACCACAGAAGCCAAGAATCCCTAACAACCTGCACTAAGCAATCTACATGCTCGAATAGCAGAAATAATCAAGCGAGAAGAGCGGGATCGAATACCTTGGAAATAAAATGCTGGTTTTCCCTGTGGCTGAAAATAAACTTTCTTCGATCTGCAGTCAACCACAGCTCCATATTGCTCCAACCAATCCATACCCAGAATGACGTCATAATCTGCCAGCTGCAACGCATACAATCTTGCCGGCAACTGATGATTATTAATCATAACAGGAGATTCTTCCAAACACAGAGGTGTAATCATGAAATCTCCAGAAGGCAACTCAACAAACAGCTCACAAGTCATCTCTGATGTCGGCTCCTCAATGCATGCAATGAAATCCTCAGAGATAAAGGAGTGAGAAGCACCAGAATCAAATAAGACACGAGCTGAATGACCATAAAGCATAATCGTACCTTCAACTAGATGAGATGCAACCGCTTCAGCTCGAGTAATGTGAGAAACCTTGCCCTTCTGCTTCTTAGATCCGGCTGAAGACTGCAGGGAAGACGCTGAAGCTTGAGAATAAAATTGCTGTTGAGGTTGAGGTAACGAAGGAGGTCTGAATTGCGACTGCTGGGGCTGAGAAAACTGAGGAACCTGCACCGGCTTCGGCCTCAGCGGGCAATCTCGAACCACGTGACCAGGCTGGTCACAGCGAAAACAGACCACAGGAAGAGAACACGGCTGACCCTTATGGTGACCACCGCATCTCCGACAAGTCCACGGCTGACTGATAGCAGAACTCTGACGACTCTGGGAAGAAGGCGATGTCGGCTGCTGAACAGTACCCGTACCAGGTGATTCTTGCTGAAAGAACTTCTTCTTCTTGAACTTTTTAAACTTGGGCTTGGAAGAGGAAGAAACACCGCTAACATCTGGCTGAACCGAGGGGACTCCAGCTACTGGCGGTTGGTAAGTCTGCTGAAACTGCATCGTCGGCTGAACCAACCCCGCTTGTGGATACCCTCCTGGTCTCGCCATCTCCAGCTCAAGTGCCACAGCTCCCTGGCACGCACCATCAAGATCAGCAACACGACTCGCAATCAACGATAATTTCAACTCTGGCCTCAACCCTCGCAAGAACTGCTGAGTCTTCAAAGCTTCATTAGCCAGCACATGTGGCGCATACTGACCCAATTCCATAAATTTGTTCCGATATTGAAGTACGGTCATATCGCCCTGAAACAATTCCATGAACTGGTACATCTTTGCCATTTGCAAATAGGCAGGAGTATAGGCACGCTCGAAAGCTGCCACAAACTCTGCCCAAGTGATCTGCCGAAGGGGCCTGGAATGAAATGTAATCTGCCACTCAGCTTTCCACCACGTAATGGCTTTACCAAGGAGATGAAATGCTGCAAGCATCACTTTCTCATCCTCCGCGCACTCCATTGATAGGAACGCGCGCTCAATCGCATCCAGCCACTGCCTCGCTGCCTCTGGATCAGGCTGTCCGTCGAAAGCTGGCGGATTGAAAATAAGAAATTCTTTCAAAGCCTTGCCTCGACTACCAGGCGCTTCAACTTGAGGAGCAACGACTGGCGCTGGAGGAGGAACTACAGGAACAGCAGGCGGCTGCGCAGAACCACTCTCTTCTCTAGGCGCACGCCTAG
Organism: Amorphophallus konjac; assembly: GCA_022559845.1. Lineage (NCBI taxonomy): Eukaryota > Viridiplantae > Streptophyta > Magnoliopsida > Alismatales > Araceae > Amorphophallus > Amorphophallus konjac. The sequence continues at coordinate 233,721,138 of CM040123.1, forward strand.
GAACTCGAGGAGGTCTTCCTCGACGAGGCGGCATCTTGCAAATGCCGAACACAGGCAACAACAGCAAATCCATCAATCATACGAAAAATAGCCTAAGCCAGCAATAGACAATACGAAGGGACTAACTCTAGACAAGTGTAAATTCCAATTCCTTATACAAATCCTCAACATCGCTATGATACCAACTGTGACGACCCAGAGCGCCGGATATCGATATACCGATAACATCGATACACCGATACCAGGAACTGGGGAAGCCACCCAAGAGGCTGATGAGGCCCCTGAAGGGTTAGTGAAGTTTGTCGAGGGGATGCATAACGAATTGTAATCACAAGCGCGCATATTAGAATTAAACAAAGAAATTTAACAAGAGTGCGGAAGCAATTTAAAATAAACAAGTGCTAAATATATAAACTAGTCCAGAGGCACAGAAGTGCTAGTCCAAAAGTACAACTACTCGGGACATACCCGGTAAAAGTACACCACAAAGCCAAAAAGGTGACCCGTCAACTGCTGGCAGCTAAGAGCGGTCTCCGAGTACACGGGAAACTCCGGGAGACGACGGGTGCGGCTCACCTGAAAGGAGAAGGGTGAGTCACAGCCAGACTCAGTAGGGGTCACGTGGATCCCTACCTCGCACTAAACAAGCATACATGCAAAAATAAAGGCAATTAGAGCATGCATTTAATCAAATGAACATGCAATGGCATGATAAGACTGAAAGCTGCAAATCTAACTAAACAGATATAACAGCTAATACATGCCAATAACAAATAAGTCTAAACGACAAAAACTAAATCTACCAATAGAAAGTGCCTCAACTAATCAAGCCACAGGGAGCAGGACAACCACTGGGAACAGAAACCAGATGCGTCCACTGACGGCTTACACTGCGTCTCAAGTACTCGCAGTCGGCAACACGACAAGCTGAGCGCGTAAACAGTACCAAACCAAGTGACCAGTCAGAGTGACACTCGTCAGTGTCAGTCCACAGCCTCCGACCACGTGTGCACACACTGACTCTCGCCTGAGCCAGGCCCTCTAGCTAGTTTTCTCCCTCGGTAGGACGCTACCGTTGGCAGGGAGCCCACGGTACTAGCTTAAAAACCGTGTAATGGGAACACCCCTCCGCCATCCCCAGGCAGGTCAGTACTCAAAGAGCTTAGGGCTACAATAGTGGTTCCATAGCAAGGAAAGTAAAGCAACTCTATTGGGATCTAAAAACATGCCATTATTTCATAAAATAACTCAAACATGGCGCATAATCATTATAGAAAGCATCAAGGAATGAACCGGAGACTTTTGAAACCCCAGGGCATGTAACGGTCAGCAGCCCCCGCGTCACAGGGCGTAATGGTCGAGGGGTAGCGCGTTACACCCATTGTAACGCGCCCCCGCGCGGCTGTTACAACCACCCGAGACCAAAAGGGCTAACAGCCCTTACGCACAGAGCGTGACGGCCCAGCCGCGGCGCGTCACGCGGCCCTGACGGTCGCCCGACAGACCGTCAGGCCGACCGCCTCAACGGGTCAACGCCAACTAACGAGAATGTAACGGCCAGGGAGCTGGCCGTTACACTCACTGTGACGCACCCCCTTGGGTCCGTCACAGGACTGTAACACGTCCCCTATGGACCGTTACGTGTGTGACGGTTCCTGGTAGGACCGTCACACCGTCTGGGTTACGGACGGGTTATGTTTGAAAACGGGTTCCCTCCGGGCGACCGGAATCGCCGGGTAACGTCGAAAAAACCTGTTCCTGTCAAACCACACGTCCTAAACAGCAATATTCCAACTAAAACACCCACATGCAACACCCACAATGGATTATACATGAAGAACAAAGCTTAAACCCCCAAAAATGGAAAATAACCATTATGCATGCCACATGAGTCTAATCAAGCAAACAAGTTATAGGAAATGATCCTAGCAAGATCGAGATTCCATCCCCCTACCTCGTGCAAGCCGAACGGCCGATTAAGCCGCATGCACCGAGAGGGTTCACCGAGCCTTCTCGCTCCGTCTCGCTCCACGAGACATGAATCACGCCGTAGTGGGTATCAACGCGTTCCTCTCGACGCGAGGAATCCACCGGCACCTTCCACGCCTCGAACCGTCGTCGTTTCACCTGAATCCCAAGGAGAGGGGAGATGGGCGATCGGACGAGAGAGAGAGGGCGTGAGGGTGAGATCGAGATCGACGAGGGAGAGAGAGAGAGAGGGGATGAGGGATTAAAGGAAAAAAATAAGATTAATGTATATAATATATTCATTATATATAAAAATCTTATTATTTCCATATAAAACCTCAATTGATTCCAATTAAATCCGGAAAAATACCAGAAAAATTCCTAAAAATCCAGGAAAATAGCCGAAAATTCCAGAATGAGTTCTAGATCCGAACCACTAAGGATTCATTAAGGCACGGGCCTCACATAAAATCTCTGACCATAATTATACACATTAATTAAGAAAAGGCATTAATTAAGATAATATATAGAAATTAAGAAAAGTTAATCGGGTAGAAAAGGTATTTAACTAAATTATCCTAGTCAATTATTTACGAGGATTTACAAGTTACACCGACATGATCACTCTAACTTAAATTTAGCATTTTATGCCGATGTAGACTCTCATGGTTAAGGTATGAATCGACACGCTTAATGCATAATAGTGAAATATCTGGTCTACAAGTTATATGAAATGAGGTTAAGGTAACTTGATAATATTGATAATGACAGATATTATAGTCCAAATCAACTAATTCTGATATTAGTTTAATTTAAGTTTATTTCTCTCATTGGTAACTTGACTTGATAAGTCACTTGTGACTCCGAATACACGGACTGGGCTTTCTATTTAATAAACGTGAAAATGTGGAATTCATATTTGATAATATTATACTTACATGACCTAACAGTATGCTTATTCATTTGACATATTTGTAATTTGGTTATAATAACTGGATTGGGATACATTATAGACCAAAGAACAAATAAAGAAATCAACTGTCAACTGGAGTGCTAGACACTTCATGCATTGCTCACTCCATCCAGTAGAATTCTCAAGAGTGGCTACCTGCACAACTGCAAAAGAAATGTGGGACAGGTTAGAAGTGATTTATGAAGGAACCTCTCAGGTACGAGAAACAAAAGCCAACATTTTAGTTTCTGAATATGAAATGTTCAGGATGAGGCCTGATGAGTCAATTCAAGACATGTATGCTCGCTTAACTTTGTTTACTAATAGTCTAACTGATCTTGGAAAGAAATATTCAGAGCAGAAAATTGTAAGGAAGATCCTCAGATCACTAACCCCAGCATGGCACACAAAGGCTACCGTGGTTGAAGAATCCAGAGATCTCGCAACTACTAAGGTAGATGAACTCATTGGGTCATTGATGACCTATGAGATCAACCTAAAGAACAAAGAGGCTGAGGTACCTAAGAAAAAGTCCCTAGCTCTTAAAGCAGGACCCAGCGGTCAAAGCACTTCTGATGAAGATGAGGCTTCTACAAGTGAGAGAGATGAGGATAATGTAGCCATGCTCACACGTAAGTTCAGAAAATTTCTGAGAAAAGAAGGTAAGAGCTTCATGAGAGGAAGGTCACAGGTAAGGAAAAGTTTCAAATCCAATTCTGAAAACTTTAAGAAGTCTGACAAGATCATTTATTATTCTTGCAACAAACCAGGCCATTTCAAGATTAAATGGTACCTTAATTCCAGGTAACTTTTCTTAATTTCTAGTTACTTTTGATATATAATTAAAACCCTATATTAGTATTACTTGTAAATAATTGGTCTGTTTCTTAAATCCATAGTTAATTTATAAATTATTAATGTTTGGACTGGTCTATTTGGACACGTGTAATCTTCGGTTGATTTGGACTATAATATTTGTTACTTAAGAAACAAATACTATGAATTAGATTTGTGAATAATAACTCATTTTGACTAGCCTTTACAGAAGGAGCAGTGGAGATTAAATATTATTTAATTGACATTATTATTGGGAATGTCATATAATTTATATTCTCTATTATATAATTGACTTATAATATTTGTTTATCACTGGACACCCGAGTGTTTGGTTATCATCTTAATCATTATTATCCCTTAAATCGGTTTATAATATTTGTTACATAATTGTAAGTGTAATGCCAAGGGTATGAGAAGTAAGTTATGTAATTTGTACAATTATAAACTTACAATATCAAAGAGACCCGCATAATGATTGGTATAATATTGTTCATCTGATTACTTTAATTGTTATAATTATTTTACTATGGGATAATAGTTAAATTATCGACCCTAAATTATAGTATCAATACAAACTATTGAAAATCTGTTTCTTTGAAATAGTTAACTTTGATCAATTATTCAGAAATAATATTATAAGTTATATGGGGATGAACGGTCTATTTGGACGGTCAATTATTCGGGCAAGACCTACTGGGGATTATTTCTGAATAATTGACCGTTCATCCCCATAATATTATTCCCTTCTCATATTTTACCGTAATAAGGGGCATATTATTACGGTCTATGAATTACTAGACTAGTAAGATAACATTGTAAGTCAAGGTGCAAAGAATTATAATCAAGAGTTGAAGCACAAAGACGTTCTCTCTCCATATAAGTCTCTCCCCTATATGCATTCAAGACTTTCCCCCTTATACATACCAAGCCAAGATAATTACCTGAAATATTTAACAGACCAAATATGTCCAATCATTGGTTACTGGTATTAGTAACTTAACTGTCTGCTTTTAATACAAATTGACATTGTTTACATCCTCCTATTTAATTATTATGATTATCAAATATATCTACAATAGTTACTCTGTCTCATAGTGAGCTTATCTCAAAATTACCCATGTGAACCACCATATTACCTATGGGTTATCATCTCAACCAATTCTTGGAGATGTATTCAATAATGATTAAATAATTGTTTGAGATACTACAAAAGCATTCCACCCAGAAACACGATGATGATTAATTGTTTGAGTTGATAATGTCTTCTCCCAAGGTCTGATTGCTACTCAAACGAATATTAAGCCACTCGAACATTAACTAAATGAGTAAAAGATGCTACACTAAGTTGAGGACCATTCTAGAAATCAATTCCATTCATCTTTTCGGTGAAATTTAGCATGACAGCACCACTGGCATCGACCTAGACCTTGACCTTATACATAAGATAAGAAACCTTGCATTGACCTTTGTTCATGAGCTATTCAACATAGCACAGACTTCAGTGCATAGGACCCCATACGGGCAACGACCTTAGTAAATACTAACGTCGACCCTAGTTCATGAAATAATGCAGACTAGCACCGACTTTAATGAATGACTCTATATGTATAAGTCTTTCCCCAAAGCTTGACCAGATTACTTGATCTTTCGTTTAAATTCGCTACGCACAAGTTGGTCAGGTTGGCTCGTGTTCTGGTAAGATCTAGCTAGCCAACCCCGGTGACATCCACGTCCATATGGAAGCAAAACCAACCTAAGTTAAACTCAATTCTCACCAACCTGCAGAATCCTAATTTGTGGTAAAGCATGTTGCGCTGTTCCTGGTAAGACCAACTCAAGTAATGTTAATTATGCAATTTATTATTTACTTACTTTACGTTTAATGAACCTTCCCAGTTTTGTTAGAGTCGAGTTGATTCGAAGAACCAAAATGGGCCCGACATTGGATCAAGCAGGCGTTAAGATGACACAATTTTCACTTCGGCTACCCAAACTCCTACTTTAGACTGTCTCATCAAGTCAGCAGTTGAAACTCACCTGATGGACCTGGCTTGGTTGACTGAGAAGATCCGATCACTTAAATAATTATACCAATGAGAGAGACAGCGGTATTAAATTATCAAATATTATAGTCCAAATATGAATATCCCATATTATAAGCATACAATTATGGTAATAGTTAACTATTTAAGCATTGCTTATAATATAAGGAAATATGAGAGGGTATATTTAACCGGGTAGAAAAGGTATGTAAGCTTCAATTATGTAACAAATATTAACTATCACTCCTAAGCATTATATTTCATAGTATTACTTGTAATAACAAGAAATAATATTATAAGTTATATGGGGATGAACGGTCAATTATTCAGAAATAATCCCCAGTAGGTCTTGCCCGAGGTCAGTGTTGTGTCTTGTGCACGATGTTCTAGTCGTGTGTGTGTGTGGTCGTATCTAGAAGAGCGTGCATGACACTCAACTCGTGTATGCTTTAGGGCGTCTGTGTCTGTCTAGGTTCCTTCTCAGCTTTTTGCCTGTCTTTGTAGGCCCGACAGATCGGCAACTCCTGACTTCGTCAGATCAGAGTTCGCCTTCTTGTTGCTGCCAGGAGTAGTTTGGGGAGTCGACGTTAGTTCGACAGCCATGTTTTCGTTCAGGTACGGCTTCTCCCTTTTCTTTTAGTTGTTCCTACTCCTTCCGTTCCGGTCTTCTTTTACAGCTTTCTAGTGTAGTTTTCCTACTTTACTACACATGCTATTTTTATCGTTCCGTGTTACTGCGTGTTTTTCAGTGGGGATCCGCGTGACCCCTACTGGGCCACTGACACGAGGCTCACCCCTACTTTTTAGGTGGGTGGCGTCATTCTGCTTCCGCGGTTCCTGGTGTGGCGAGTTCACAGTTGCCAGCGGTACCTGCGTCGGGCTTCCCCCGACCTCAGTGTACATCTTTCTTTTCTGTTGGACTGTACTGCTTGTCTTTCCTTTGTACTGGACTCTGGTATAATTGTTAATCTTAAACTGTTAATTAAAAAGTAATTTTATTTCCGCTACTTTAGCAAACCGATCTAATGAAATTTAATTGCTTACCGTTCTATCTCTGTGGCTTCAATGTACTACACGACAATCCTTTTTCCCTTCGGAGCTCTACAGCTCTTCGGAGGCTTCACGGATTCCAAGTGGTATCGGGTCTGCTCAGTAGTTCTATCGGGTATATCTGGTATCTGGGATCCGAGTCGTCACAGGTGGAGAGACTCAAAGTCGGGGTAGTAGCAGCGGCAGAGCTGAGGGCCGAGATCCGAGTGTTGGAGAGAGCACTTCGACTAGTGGGGGGCCGATCCTCCCATAGCATGTCGCAGAGTGGTGCACGTAGCGTGCACCGTGATTACCTTACAGGTTCCTCCGGCCATCGGAGGAATGAGGAGGAGGAGGAGCGGCGACTTCACCGAGAGGAGGGGAGCACCTCCATGGCCCCGCCGGCAAAGAGGCATGAGGGGACCGGGGACAGTGGCGGTCCAGGAGAGGGACCCACCGGGGCATGAGTTGTACTTTTCTTCTTTTTTATGGACAGATGTACATGACTCTTATGTTAGTGAAATATATGATCTTTTTTGTCTTTTCAAATGCAATGTGAATGTGAATGTTGACTTACTAACAACGACTCCTAAGACTGACATAGAAACTGAGAGAGAGAGAGAGAGAGAGAGAGAGAGAGAGAGAGAGAGAGAGAGAGAGAGAGAGAGAGAGAGAGAGAGAGAGAGAGAGAGAGAGAGAGAGAGAGAATTTTGATCAAAACAGGGGATAGGTGAAAAAAATGGTCATCTAGACAACCGCTAGGAAGAAGAAATGGTCAAGACACGATCGTTTGGGGATTGAGGAATAAGGCGGTGGAAGGAGATGGAAAACGATCGCCTGACGACCGCTTACTTGCAGTTAGCGGTCGTGCGATAGACCGCTAAAGAGAAAGCCAAGTGAAGTCCGAACGGGGTCCCACCTGGCTCAGGTCAATATTCTAACGCGCTTGAGAAAAAAATGACACGTGGTCAGGGATCACTGCCGCGTTCCAACATAATTAGAACAATCTGATTACTACAAGGTGAAGGAAATATTCTCGTATTTTTGTGTTCCTAATCGCTTGGTATTGGTTATTATAAACATGGTACTGGAATATGCGAGGGAGCACACTTTCTGGAAATAATAGTAGGGTTCAAACACGATATTCAAAGAGAAACCGTCGATGAGGGTATTATAGAAAAGGTAGACGGTCTTGAATATATACCTTAACATTTGATACAATAATCTTATAATAGAGGCTGGTAAATTCGAAAAGTCCGGATTACAACAATTAAAGTTGACAAAATTATTTTGAATATAATAACTAATATTATTATAATAATTAAGATTTATAGACATTGGTGATAATCATGAGGCGAATGGTTTCTATATTAGTTTGAGTATCCCTACCCTGCCGATATATAACTGTTCCCCATAGTAATACAGTCTAATAAAATATGGAGTTATAACTCCAAAAATATTCCAATTAAGAAAATGCTTGACGACGGCGATCTCGTCGATCCCCGACGCAAACCTTAGGAGAGGCAGGAGAGGAAGGAGGGCATCGGGGGTTGGGGGCGAAGGGTTTGGGATGGGGGGGGGGTCACGATCCGGATCCCCTGTGGGTTTCGGTCGGGAGTCGGGACTCGCCCCGCCTTCCCGCCTATAAGCCCTTACCCGCCATTTGAAAAGTTGAGACCGCCGAAATTTGGGGGGTTCGTTTCTCGGAAAGTTACCCGAGACCGTGATCTTGCCGAGATTGCATTCTATGTATACAGCTAATTTTCCCTCCTCATCCTCCCTGAGCGCTTGAGGAGAGATGTACTGACATGTTATAATGCAATATGTATGCAAGTGCATTATAGGATGTATCTTAGACTGCTATCTCCAACACTTGGCTTTAATATTTATCTTTATTTGTAATATTTATTTTTATTTCGTATCAACAAAATTGGTGGTATATCAAATGTTTCTTTGAAAAGAAGCAATGCCCAATAAACTATGATAGAAAATCTGTGCCAAGCTATAGCTTGAAGGTTGTATGCGAAACTTTCTTATTTTGTTGATCAACTAAGCAATATCTTTTTCGATTTTGAATTAAGCTGACACACCTCGCTTGTGTTTCACATATCTTTTTCTGTTTTCTTCTTGATTTTGAATCTTATTCCAGATTGCATAGTCATCATCACTACCATTTCCTTGCTTTTGCAGTATCATCACAAATTTCTTGTACTCATGATCTTGTTGCTTCTTTTAGTGATTCAATAATTAAGACTGAATGTAGCCAAATCTAATGGGAGAAAAGCTCCCTCCAAAGTTCCTCTTTTCCTCATTGACAGAGTAGACAAGTAGAAATAATTGAGTAGACATATAGAAAGAATTCTCCATATGCTACTTAACAATTTGGTGACTTGTCATTCTGAAAGTAAGGATTATTTAAATCTTGTTTACATCCTGAAATAGGCTATTTATATTTTGTATTGTCTTTCATGAGCATGTCCAAATGGTATCTCAGTTGCTAATACAATTCTGACAGTGTGCTACATGGTTGGCCTACTCGTACCTTATTTGGGGGAACCCGGGTTGGTCCAGATTGGCCGACTCAGCCTGAGATGGCCCAAGTCTCCAAAGTCTTCACTGGGCAACTCGTTCCGAGTCGGGCCAACTCGTTCCGAGTCGGGCCGACTCGTAGGATTAACACAGTTGTCAAGGCGGTCGCCTAGGCAACCAAGCGCCCTTATGGGGCCAAGGTGCCTGCCCGCCTTTCTACCCCCCAGAAAGGTGAGTAAGGCGCCTGCCTAGGCAACAAGGCGACCGCCTAGGCGAGCAAGGTGCCTTGCCTAGGTGCTTGGCCTGGGCGGCCTGGCTCCATACACTCCTTCAACACCCCTCTCTCTATGTGTGTGCCTCTCTCTCTGCCCCCTCTCTCCTCCCTCTATCTCTCTCAGTTTTTAATATTAAAATCTATTAGATTTTCATATATCTTAATTATAATTTGTATATTGGGGATATATACTTCTTGGGCTTTTAAAAAGGTGCTAAGGTGTCGCCTAGGTGACGGCTAAGTGGACGCCTTATCGCCGCGCTTAGGCTCCCCATAAACACCTTGACTCGCTTCATCGCCTTGACAACTATGGTACTGTACCAGGATGTTGTTGAGTTGGTCCGTCCCAATGAGTCGGCCAACCTTGGTGTGCTATAGGTCTACTATTACTATTTATTGAACCATATCTGACCATAGACTTTAGTGGACCCAACAATCTCTCTGTGTGGATGACTTGAATCAATGAGCAACAGATGTGCATGATGAATATTAGCATTAGTAAACAGTAATCAGTTTGCCATTTGGGCTGGTTTGGAATTAATTTAAATAGCCACCTAGATATCCACGGATGTTATTACCTAAACACCTTAATCCCCTGCATTGTTGGATAGTCGGAGTGCAATTTTCTGACTGTTTTTATAGAATGTACAATTAGGGAGAATTGTCAACCGTATTTCTTGCCTATTTCCTGATTGGCGATGACTAGGCCTAGAGTAGTCACACGTATCGAGCATAACCAAAAGAAGAAATAAAACATTATTCAGGGTGTTGTATTACTCCCTTTAAATTATGTTTTGAATTTTACTATTAGTAGGCTGCTATCTTGACATTGTCGATGTTTAGTTGTTTTCTTTTTTGTATAAAATTGCATGATTAGGCTTGTTGATGTACTGGTGGCCATTCTTTCTGGGGATGTTTCAGGAGGTTGGTCTGACAGGCTTGACAAGCAAAAGGCATATGAAAATACTGCTGAGATGGATGAGGGAAAGGCAGAAGCTACAGCTGATCTGCAATCATGTCGGCCCTCACAAGCATTTCCTGTACACCACATGGTTTACAAAACACAAGGCCATGCCACCAAGACCTGGAAGTACTAATATGAATTGGTAACCCCACTAGGGTCTGCAGTCATAAGTTTTCTTCTGGTTCCATGCTACACTGATGTGAAGATCCTATCCTCGGTCTGAGTTGTTCACAGTATTTGCGTCGGGATGCTGAGTCACATGTTCATGAAATCAGCTTGAGACTGGAATGAAGGGCAGGCACAGGTATCCTGCCCTCTTTAGTGCTTAAGCATTGGGTTTATCCTGTACATCAAAAGAAGTATGTGCAGATTTATAATATTCAATCATCAAACTAAGTGAAAAGCATGCTTCAGTATATTAAATGCCCCTTTCAGATTCCATTTAAATGTACTAAGAAAATGTTTTAAGTAACTAGAAGTCGAACAGTTTAATGTTTGGGCTTCCATTGCAGTCTTAAATCAGACAACCTTTCTGCAAACATGAACACGTGATAGAAAAGACTAGGGACTATCATAAGTAAATGGATTCTATGCACATACTTCGAAAGACATACGTCAGATAAATAAGCATGTCTCAAAGGACATTAAGCACTAACCTCCCTCATGTAGAGGGGTTAATATGCTGATATCAAATAGACGTATGATATCTACTTGAGAGTAATGGACAACTCAATTTATAAGGGCATAGCTGACTAAATAGACCACAGATAGACTTTTATAGTAATTGGAAGTTAGACGTATGATGAATCTTGTCTCCCTTAATCACTCAAACCTTGGTTGAGGGCATATTGATCTGAAAATGAAACAACCACTGCAATTATAAAAATGTATTCATGTAGAGTTATATATCTATGTCGCTCGATTCATTTATTCATCTCCGATAACAAAACAAATACATGATATAAGAAATTTCAGGGAGGAGACTACAACACCCGATCAACGGGGACGGAATAATAAAAAAAAGAGAAGGGGAAGGAAGACTGTAGCCCAGATCGGGCAATGTTCGGTGGTAAACCCACCTTCCGTAGCAATAGCAGCATGATCCTCCCCTCTGCTCTCACTGAGCTTCGTATCCCTCTCAACCCCCTTCTTCCTTCTTTTTGTTCTCTCCCCGTATCCCCTTTTTGCTCTAGCCTTTTTCCTATTCTGCCGCCGCTCTCCCTTTCTTCTTTCGCAAGTTTTCTCTATTTTCCCTCTTGATTTCTGATCTCCTCCTCCTCTGGACGCCTCTTCTTAGGGTTTTCTCTTCGCAGCGGAGGCTTTTATAGATGGGAAGGAGGGCAAGGCTTAATCCGGCGTGAGCTTTTGCGTGCCGAAACGACTGCCCCTGGAGCATTTGCGCGCCGATTTAGCATGGCGCCGGATCAACATGGGCCACGCCGGTTTAGAGCCCCTTCAACCCATTTCTTGCATATTTTGGCCCATTTGGTTTGTCTAGGCCCAGTTGTGTTTACTTTCTTCTTTTGTGAAGGTTGGCCGATCAACCGGCTTGTACTTGTTGTCTGAGCTTCCATTTGTTTCTTCGGGGATGATCCTGGATATTCTTCAGAGCTCTCGGGTCTTGCTTCAGCAGTTGTCCGTTGGAGCCGAGCATCTTTTCTTTTCTTCTTTTTCTTTGGTCTCATCTTTTCATTCGACTTCCACTATTCTTTTTTCTTTTCTTCTCTGCCGGCATAGGAGCACTCGATCAGAACTTAAGACCTGCAGAAGTAGAAGTTAGGAAAAATTAGGATTTTTTTTGTGCCAACACCGGGCTGAAAAGATGGTCAATGAGCTAGGGCTTGGACATGTGAAAATAGATGCATGCTCGAATCACTGTATGTTATATTACAAAGAGGATGAATGTAAGATATCATGTTTTATTTGTCATCATGACAGATTCAAGCCTAAGAGAGGGGACAATTCAAAGTAAAAAGTTGTACCTTACAAGGCTTTGCGATACTTTCCTCTTACGCCTAGACTGCAACGGCTGTATATGTCTTCAAAGACGGCTCGACATATGACATGGTACACCAAAAGAGTACGTCGTACCGATGATATAATCAATCATCATGTCGATGGCGAAGCTTGGACTCACTTCAGCTGTACTCATTTTACTTTCTCAAGGGAGCCACGTAATTATTCAAATAGTTGGTAATCGACCTAGACTTTTTGATTAAACTATCTTTACGTGATCCCCAATTAAGAAAACCTAGAGTAGATTGAAGTTTATAAATAAGTTTATGTAGACATTGCTGAGAAGTAATTATGACAGTATAAACAAGGGAAGCCCTTACATGACAGAAAACAATAATTGGTCATTAACAAGGCCAAAGGGAATCTAAGAGCGTTGCCTGATAATCAAATATCTCCAAAAGAAGGATAATGTGACTCATAGTGGACTTTCCATATCAAAAAAAGGCTTTATTCCGTGTATCAAAATTTTGATTAATTCAAATAATTACGGATATCACTCATATTCTGTACGGTTGGAAGGAACCGGCTCAATCTAACGATAATCTACCCACATTAACTATTGAAATTATCAATAAGCGATTAGGAGCATGGTTATCCCTCATGGTGATAAATATTCAACTGTTAGGTTTACCCAGCATAGTGATATTGGTTAATTACTTGTAGATATAATGTCATCAGAGACAACTTTTACTTCAATTGTAAATCATGAGGGCTCACTAGGTCAAGGAGCATGGTTCCCCCATTACTCGCTAGAGTGAGTGTGAACTCTGCTACTCCTAACGACACTTCGCACTTCTGATTAAAGCCGGCAATGCGCATATCCCCGACCTTTTGTAGGTGCACGTTGAAGTAGTGCCTCTCATATATCCTTTAGGGTAGGATGTTGACAGCTGCCCCGGGGTCCACCAGGATTCTGTTCAGCTCCCGACCATTTAGATGTCCCCTCATATACAGAGGTCTGTTGTGACTGGTGGTGGGGAGCAACATGTCTTCCTGGGTGAAGGTCATGCTGGCCTCCGGCAGTGCCTCAGCTAGGCAGGCTTCATATTGGGCAGGCGTCTGGAGAGCAGTAATGATCGCCTGTCGAGTCTCTTCACTAAGAGAGAGGATTTCCCAGACAGTGAATCTTGCTGGGAGCTTCTTCAATAGTTTGACCACCCGACTTTCAGCTCGGACATTGGATAACTTCATTTCATCTGCCCACCTGGGCTTGGAAGATCCTTGGACTGTGGCCCCTGATGGACCTGCTTCATCGGACTCGGAGGCTACACCCTTTTGCTTGGGATTATCTCCTGGCTGCTCCTCATTGGCTACTGCCGGGCGAGTTTCTACCTCTTCTGACAATTCGAGAGATTGCTGGAGTTGTGGGTGACTGCCCCCGGTTACCAGTTCAACCTCCCAGCATGGCTGCTTCCCTTTTGACATCTTTATGAACTCCAGAAATGAAGGAGCGGGAGTGCCGCCCCCACTTTGGTTGTATAAGCCTGACGGAGGAGGGATTTGAACTCCCCTGACCTCCGGAGGGGGTATCTTGTAGGGTTTCCCCCCTCTGAAGATAATGTTATGGTTGGCGAGCGGCTGACGCCCCCACCTTCGGCCCGATCGGGTTGCATGTGCGGCAGTTGCGGCTTCGGCTTGGCTTTCCTCAGCGATGGGTGTGAAGCAAATCTCTTCTTCATCCTCCTCACCGGGCAAATCGAACAGAGCAGAGAGGGTGTTGCAAGAAAGGATCACACCCGTTGTGGCCTTGCCGGCCCTTCTCTTCCTTCTCTGTCTTCTTTTCTTTTCTTTGGCTGGCGCTTGCCCCTAGAACAGACTGCCATCCCTGTCTGATGCTTTGTCAGCTTCCTCTTCCTGCTTTAGTGAAAGCTGTTCCAGCTCCTGCCACGGGAGATGATCCCGTAGCAGCAAAGGTTCTAGCTCGGGCTGTACATACTCATCTAGCCCATTTATGTAGTCCTATAGCAGCCGGGCTTCTGGATTGATCTTCTTGACTGCCAGCAACGGAGTCTACCTCCTCCGGTTGCGGGTAGGTATCCGGATAACTGCTGGCGGATTGGTCCACACAGGTGTTGCTACTGGTGAAGGGGGTCGTGGCGTGACGCCACGAATATGTGCCCCCGGTGCCGTTGGAAAGAGCACTCATAGATTTACAACATATAATTTTGACAGCTCTATCCACCAAACGGATTGAAAATGAATATGACTGTAACACTATTTTTGTTTCTGACTCGGACTGACAGACACACAGGGCAGCAAGGGATCTGCCTGAAACTGACCTTTGACCGAGGGTCAAATGAATTTTATAGACTCCACGAAAATTATGATGGGAGGGGATATATGTGTGGAACACTAAGTAATTTTTTGGGATTTTTTGAAAAATTTTAAGGGGGTGAGGAAAATGCGACAAGGTGACTCAGTCCCGTAGATCTGCAAAAGGGCAGATTACTGAGAGGACAAACAAAAATATGGGAAACATACCTAATGACTTCCAAATGACACGAAATTTGAACTGGAGGTTAAGGGAGATGGACAGAACAAACCCTCAAAATTAGGACTCGAACAGAAAACCATAAAAAAATATAAAATTTTGTAGGTGAGGTTCTATCCTGATGGAGACAGAACTCTGACGAGTGGCGGTGGCGGCGCGATGGCGGCAGCAGAGAAGAACTCAGAGGGGCAAAAGAGAATGTAGGAGAGGGCTTCACACCCAAGATTCAGCAGAAATCCATCTGCAATGGGGGAGAGGGGGAGAGACAAGAGGTGCCCTTGGGCTTGCTCTTGGTAAAAATGCTTAATTCTTCATTAAAATCTCTAATGACACTATATATAGGCTTATATAGAGAATGGCAAGGGGTGGGAGGCTGGGAATTTCGTGGGAGAGAGGGAATTTTCTTCCCCATGTGGTCAAATGATCAAATTAAATAAAAAAATATAACATGGGATAAACTATATTATAAGGGGGAAGCATCGTGGACTTTAAGGGTTGGAATA
Organism: Amorphophallus konjac; assembly: GCA_022559845.1. Taxonomy (NCBI): domain Eukaryota; kingdom Viridiplantae; phylum Streptophyta; class Magnoliopsida; order Alismatales; family Araceae; genus Amorphophallus; species Amorphophallus konjac. The sequence continues at coordinate 233,736,743 of CM040123.1, forward strand.
TTAGACTTTTTAATCCAATTGTCCCCTTGAATGGTCAAGCCATCTAGAAGTCCACCTTGGACCTTTGACTGACCCCACATGGGCCCTAAGATTTAGGTGGACCAATAGGAAAGAAGATGGGGGCACAAATGTAAATAAAATGTTAGTGCTCTTGACGTCGATTCCCATCAACTCTCCCCGGGTGGGAAGAACTCGACCCCGTCGAGTAAGGGGTGCGACTGCTCGAGTAGCTCCGACGGATCCGTCATCGTACTATGAAGCGCGGAGTACGCTCCACTCTAAGTAATCGACACCTGCTCATCCCGTATAGATTCGATATGCAAACGCTGCCGTGGGAATGGGGCTAGAGGTGGACACTCCGGGGTGGGGTCACTCTCAAATGAAGGGAGGCGGCTCGAAGACTCACTAGGAATCACCGCTAAGTCCCTTTTGTGACTAGATCCAATATGTAGCGTAGAGCCGATCCCAAAGTATGATAAGTCTCGTACTCGAAAGGGACTAACAACGCGAGCGTATAAAAGACCGACTTGACTCGATGTATGCACAGACACACAAGACCCTAGACACACCTAATATTAGTCCGACCTACGCTTAGGCGATGGTGGACTTGGACACCCGAATATGTGCCATGCATACACTAGATGTACTCGATGGTTGACGGAATGGAGGACTCCTAGACACCCTAAGATGTACCACTCATGCATTGGTGACCTATGGGATTTTGGTGGGGAAGGGCTAGGAGATCCAAAACTACCCTCGTCATTACCCCTAGACGTAGGCATGGCTTGCCAACTAGACCGAGGGGTAGGGGTGGGATAGTGAACTCCTTGGAAGAAGTGGAGTGAATATGTTAGCTCGGGAGGTTCACTAGTGAAGGGGTCAAAAGGGTCGAAGAAGGTATGACTTCATGAAGTGGGTTCCCCCATGACTCGGTCCTAATTTAACAATTCATAATCACCGTCATATATTGTGGTCGGTGGGATGACGGCCATGTCTATAAAATAGGATTCCTCCCTTGGGCAAAAGGGAACGAAGTCGGACTCGGCCGGCATCGGGAGGAATAGAAGAATCTCCGTGGTGACAAAACTCACGGTGCACACGGAGGTAATGGACCCTATGGCCGGATGGGTGAAGCTACGACTAGTGGGTTGGTCGAAGCCTTGGGCCAATAAGTGCGTCAACTTCCATTGCCAACCTAAACCAAGAATAAGGTCACCCAATGTATCAACATGGTGACTAGACCGGAATATCGTGTGGTAGGAGTTGACGGACACTAGAGGTAAGGTGGGGTCCATGGAGTGATAAGGGGGTGGGACCAAGCCATCCTTGAGCCAACTAAGAAGTGGCTCGGCTATGTATAGCGTACCCGTTAGAAACACGGGTGGCTCGGACTTGGGTGGCTCCAAATAAGATGGTTCCGAATAAAGTTCAGAAGTAGAAAGTGGCAATGGAGCACTCACGGGTGGTGAAGGAGCATGTGTCCTTTCTATCCTTTCCATCCAATCTGAAAGCATTTTCTGGAATAGTACCGTTGGAAAGAAAATCAATCTCATACACCTTCACCTAGAATTACCTTCAGAACGCAGTTATGTGCTTAGTACCATTGGAAAATGCTTTGTGTATTTGGTTCACCTCATAACGCATTTATGTGCAGAAAATTGTAGAAATACCTCCGAAGGTGAAAAAATTGCAGAAATATCCCTGGAGGTGGGGAAATTGCATAAATACCCCCAAAGGTGAGAAAATTGTAGAAATACCCCCATTTGTGGGGTCTCAAAATTACCAAAGAATGCCCTTGTTCTGGTTTACACCGTTTGCAGGACTCGATGGAGTGGGACCACGTCCCTTCCCTGAAGCGGTGTGCGCTCTCCTGAGTTCGACTTATAGCTAACCATCCAAATCCATGGCCAAGACCTATCATGTCTGGAGAAACCAAAGAACAACGAAATTACAAATAAACCATGATAAGTCGAGAAATGGCGGAATGCCCAGGAAGTCAAGAAATGACGGGGCTATTCCCAGAAAGGCAAGAAATGACATGAATGTCTAGGAAGTCGAGAAGTGACGGGGCTATTCCCAAAAAGTCAAGAAAAGTCGAAATACCCAAGAAGTCGAATGACGGAGTTATTTCCAATAAGTCAAGAAATTAAGACGAGGAATACCCAAGAAGTCAAATGATGGGATTATTTCCGATAAGTCAAGAAATTAATACGAGGAATACCCAAGAAGTCAAATGATGGGATTATTTCCGATAAGTCAAGAAATTAAGACAAGGAATACCCAAGAAGTCAAATGATGGGATTACTTCCGATAAGTCAAGAAATTAAGACGAGGAATACCCAAGAAGTCAAATGACGGGGTTATTTCCGAGAAGTCAAGAAATTAAGACGAGAAATACCCAAGAGAAATTAAGATGATGAATCATCAGGAAGTCAAATGATGGGGCTATTTCCGAGAAGTCAAGAAATGAAGTCAGGAGCGCCCAGGAAGTTAAGCGATGGGGTCTCCGAGAAGTTAAGAAATGTCAAATGTATTCCCAAAAGTCAGAAATGACAGGAATGCCCAGGAAGTCAAGACATGACGGGGATATCTCCAAAAAGGAAAAATTGCATGAACACCCTAATGTTTGGAAAATTTGCAGAAATACCTTGATGGAAGAAAAATTACAAATATACCTCGCCTTGTGTGGGAATGTCCTTTAGGGACACCAAGGCAACTTAAGAGTCCGATCACAATCAAAAGAGCGATCATGACCATGAAGCAATTATGACGGACCGACAGTGATCATCTTGGCGATCCAACGGTCCAATCGTGATGGGATTTAAGCTCAACCGTCCGATCAGAAGCTAAAAGTAAATTCACTGACCCGATCGGGACGAAAACAAATTCAAAGATCCAAATGTAGACTGAAGCAAATTCAAACAGTCTGACTGCAACCGGATGTAATCCCGAAGACCCAATTATACAATCAGGATCATATGTAAAGGTCTTGAAAGAACGATTGTAGTTTAAATTACATATGTTCCAAGAAATGAAGTCTCCACTTTTCTTCGCAAGAGTATGTACCCGTCATGGGCGATCATCAAGATCATTAATGTCACAACATATAGAGGTTAAAGACGTTATTCGACAGTTAATCAAAGGTGTTCGGACTTGTCCGATGTAAATTAACACCGACTCCGGTCGGTGGGAAAAAGTCTAGTACACGAATCCTAAATCGTCTGATAAATCCAAAAGCACGGAATTAACAAATATGCCAAAATATACGCATCTTGATCCAATGAGATGGATACTCAAAAATTTTGCGTGTAAATAGGTCTCAAACAATCTTCGAGGGCTTGGTTTGAGAGGCTAAGAACTGCTTTGCTAAAAATGGGATTCAAGCAAGGGAATGTTGACCATACCCTCCATGTAAAATGGAAAGACAGATAGGTTGTGATACTGTGTATGTGGATGATATGATTGTTACTAGCGATAACCTGCTAGAAAAGAGATGTTTGAAAGAAAATCTGGCAAGGGAATTTGAGATAAAAGATCTTGGTCCCTTGAAATACTTTCTTGGGATTGAAGTTGCACGGACTTGAGGTGTTATTCACATCTTGCTGAGAAAATATGCCTTAGATCTTCTGAAGGAAATGGAGAAATTGGGCAGCAGACCCGCTGATATACCCATTGAGGTAAATCACAAACTCAGTGAGCATGATTGAGAGGCTCTTTCAGAGGCAGAAAAGGGAAGATATCCAAGGATAGTTGGGAAACTTATATATTTGTCCCTAACTTGACCAGATATCAGATATGCCACTGGTGTGGTTTGTTGTGTCCCTGTGATTTTGATGATAGCAAACACTATAAGTCACTTGAATGCATACAATTCTGTTTGTAGTGCATATGAATATTTCATTGAAAATCTTATCTGAAATATTGCTGCATTTAAATATGGCTGTGTGATGTGTGCTTTGGTGCATTTCATTTATTGCATTTATCTAGATTGTTTGATGTCATATGTGTTTACTTCATTCAGAACTGCTCATTCAGAACTTGGTACATTGCTTAACTGTGAGCATGGCATAGACTGTACACTCGTCTGTCTGCATGAGTCACCAAGTCCACACATTGCATCGTGTGTTCTTCATGAAGTCTATACATTAGCATGCAGCGTCTCATGAAGTATGTACATCCTCTTCAAGCATTTCCAAGTCTATACATTGCTGAGCCATTCGACAAGTCAGTAAATTGGCTTCAATTCCTCAAGTCCATACATTGGGGTCGGCTCTGCAAGTTTGTACACTGGTCGAGCATTTAAGTCTGAACATTCATAAAGTCCATACATCGACATTGTAGCTTGCATAGCTCAAGTCTGCACATTGGGCTTTCAAGTGAAGTCTACACATTGGTCTCCACTTGAAGTCTATACATTGGTTAAGGGTCTTCAAGTCCATACACAGTCGTCTGATGCATATTGATTGAAGTCTGTACAACATGCCTTGTTGCTCACAGCCTTCTTGTTTGTGACTTCCCTAGTGTTTTGATGATGAGCATCACTATGTTAAATATTGTCATTCTAATCAGATATCTTGCGTAATGTTATGCATTTGAAATTTCCATGATTAACAGGAAAACTGCTATGAGGTAGTACCTTGTATGTCCGAACTGTTCCTTTCATACTTCGTGTTGTTTGTGTTCACTACACTTCGTGTTGTCATTTTTTACGTCGTGTTGTTCCAACTATGTTTGTTGATTGTCTTCGTGTTGTTTACTGGAGCAGCTCGATTTGTTCTGTATGAACCTCATGTCGTTAGCACTTAGTTGCTCATCTCGAGTCAGTCCTCTATGTTTGCTCTTGTGTCTTCGTGTCAATTACTGTAGTTCCTCGAGTTGTTCTTCTGCTTCCACCGTTTCATCACGTGTTGTTGAAGACGTGTCTATCTCATGTCTTCGTGTCGTGTTTCCTAGACCTCGTGTCTTTGTCGCTTTGTGACCTCACCTCGTGTCGGTTTCTGTTTTCATCTTCGTGTTATTTTCAACTCGTGTCACCTCGTCTTCGAGTCGTTCATTCGAGCTATTGTGTGCTCGAGTTATTTTTTCTTGTGTTTTCAAGTGTTGTTTCACTACGTGTCTTCGTGTTGTCTTTTGTATTCGTGTCTTCGTGTTGTCTCCGTGTCATCCTCGTCTTCGAGTCGTTCGTACGTTCGAACAACTTAGTACTCGAGTTGTTACAGTATATTTTGTGTCGTTCCCTTTGTAGTGTTAGTGTCACTTACTGTTGTTCCTCGAGTCGTTTCTTCTTCTGGTTTCACTGTTTCATCACGTGTCGTGATAGCCATGTCTGTCTTTCTGTCCTCGTGTTGTCTTTCCTAGACCCCGTGTCTGTCTTGCCTTGTGACCACACTTCGTGTCAGTTTTTGTGTTTCACCTTCGAGTTGGCTTCAGTCCATGTTGTTCTCGTGCCGTTCTCTTTGCTGTTTATTATGTCGTGTTGTTTTTTTGTATTCGAGTCTTCGTGTTATTCTTGTGTTCATAATCTCGTGCCGTTCTCTTTGCTGTTTATTATGTCGTGTTGTTTTTTTGTATTCGAGTCTTTGTGTTATTCTTGTGTTCATAATCTCGTGCCGTTCTCTTTGCTGTTTATTATGTCGTGTTGTTTTTTTGTATTCGAGTTTTCGTGTTATTCTTGTGTTCATAATCTCGTGTCGTTCTCTTTGCTGTTTATTATGTCGTGTTGTTTTTTTGTATTCGAGTCTTTGTGTTATTCTTGTGTTCATAATCTCGTGCCGTTCTCTTTGCTGTTTATTATGTCGTGTTGTTGTTTTTTATTCGAGTCTTCGTGTTATTCTTGTGTTCATAACCTCGTGTCGTTCTCTTTGTGATATTTGTTTTGTCACCTTTGAACCTCGTGTCGTTCTTGTTTTACCTCGTGCTGTTTTAATCTGACCTCGTGTCATTCTCTCTTTATTTTGTACTGTAGTAATCTTGTGTATCTCGTGTCATTCTCAGTACAGTGCATCGTGTATTGCTATCACATACCTCATGCAGCTTTAGTTATTGTGGCCCTGAGTCTTAATCGTGTTAATTCCTTGCAGAAGAAGGTGGTCCGAGGAAATATTCCCCAGTGACTGGGCAGCACGTGATCCGAGGTGCCTGGCTCGTGATCCAAGGGTGAACGAGATACCAGGATGCTGCCACGTGGTCCGAATACTTAGGGCTGGAAATGTGGAGGTCACACGTCGGGGATGCTGCTGCTATATATATGAGCCTTCTTCCACAGAAGAAGATTGATCGAGTTGGCGAGAGGTGAAGTCCATACAGAGAGCCACGATCCAGACAGAGAAGAAGAAAAGAAAAAGAAGAAGAGAAAGAGAGTGAGAAAGAGAAAGAAAGAGAGATTGAGTGAGAGATCGAGATAGCAGAGTGTGAAGAGAAGAAGAGGAAGAAGAACAGAGAAGAAGAGAGAGCTAGAGTGATAGAAGCTTCAACTGAAGATCTGTTCCTGCTGGACCGTGGATCAAATCCAGGCCAGCCAGCTCCTGCGAGAGCCACATTTGTTTTTATCTTTTCACCTTTCTGTTGCTGGTTTTGTTTTTCTTTTGAACTATTCATTTGCTGTTCTTCCGATCCTCTAGTGTGAGATCGGGTTCCCTTCGGTGTGGAGGAAGAGAGACTTGCGTCTCTGGTTGCCTTTGACTGAGTGTCATTGGTTGTTTCCCTCCGGTTGGGAGGAAGAGAGGTCCGAGACCTCTAGTTTGCAAGTGACTTGGTGTCACTTGTGTTTCCCTTTGGGGTTCAGAGGAAGAGAGACTTGGGTCACTAGGTTCCCCTCCGGTTTGGAGGAGGGGAGGTTTGGTCCTCCGGTTCTGGGCTTGTGAGTAGCAAGTCCAGGGGTTCCCTCCGAGTCTGGAGGAAGAGAGACCGTGTGTCTCTGGTTTCCAAGTGACTGGGAGTCACTTGGGGTGTCCCTCCGGTTGGGAGGAAGAGGGGAGTTTGTTCTCCTGGTCAAGCTGTGTGGCAGCACCTGTTGCAGACTGAGTCTGCGGTTTCTAGCGTGAGCTAGTGGAAGCCACACTCGGGTTGAGTGTGGGGTGGATGTAGGTCTGCTGGACCGAACCACCTAAAAACCCCTTGTGCACTGTGGTTTGACTTGTCTATTTGTGCTTCTGCTAGGTGATTACATAGGGGCGCTCCATGTGTTTGGCTTCTGGTTGAGCAGAAGAGTTTATTAGTTTTTAGATTGACTAAATCTGTCTTGTTTGCACTCCAGTGATCTCACTGTGTGTTTGGTTAATTCCACAACTGCCATTTAGCCTTCAAGTTTATTTAGTTTGCGAACTAGAATTTTTAGTGAGCGAAATTTTAACTGGGTGAAAGGTTTCTTAAAGTCATATTCATTCACCCCCCCCTCTGAATACTGCACCGAACATAACAATTGGTATCAGAGCGGGTTCTCTGATTGATCAGATCCAACGATCTGCAGAGGATCCTATTGTCTCTTGGTGCATTTCTGATTTTACTCTTTGCTGCATTAATTTGCTTACCGATTTATTCAATGGGTTCTCCACCGATTTTCAATGGCTCTAATTTTAACTCATGGGTTAGCAGTCTACATAACTATGTGAATTTAATGGATCCGGATCTGTGGAAGTTAATTTCACATGGTCCTCATAGACTGCCACAGGAAGAGTCCAAATGGACTAAAAGTGACAGATCAAGAAATGGAGAGAATCAGAAAGTTTTGAAATTAATGAAAGAAGCCACTGACAAGGTTCTACACTCTTGTTTTTATGACTGCAGGTCCGCTAAAGACATTCTGGATCAGCTGAAGATAGCTCAGAGGATGAATGAGGACAGCTGCCTGATGGCTGACAAGAGCAACCATGGCAGTGAACAAGATGAATTTGAAGATGCTGTGGAGGTAAACCCTTTCGAGAATTTCACCTTAGATGACTGGGAAGATGCCTATGCTAATCTGTTACACTCCCATGAAAAACTGAGGAAGAAAAACAAAAGTCTGATAAAGAAGATAACAAATCTAGAGGATCCCATTTCTGGGACTGAAAATCTTGAAAATCTTGAAATTCTGATAACTGAAAATGAGATACTCTGAAGACAAGTGTCGAAATTAGATGGAATTCAATTAGAACTTGATCATGTTAAATCTGAAAACACTAAACTCAGAAATCAATGTCAAGAATCTGAACAAAAACTAATCAGTCTTGAGAATGAAAACAAACTGATCAATGAAGAGTTCGAGGCTGTTAGTGTTGCGAACTTAAAATCTCAGGAAAACATTGAAAACTGTAAATCAGAATATCCAAGTTTCCTAACTGATGTTTTGTTTGATGATGATAAACTTGAGCAGGAGAACACTAGTCTAAAGGAGGAAATTGAGAAACTAAAACAGTTGAACTCCACCATGTCAGAGAGATTGCTGACATTTGAAAAGGGAAAATATGTTGATGAAAATCAAAATGAGCTCAAATTGAAACAAGAGATTGAAACTCTTAAAAATTTGAATGATGTGATGCATCAACAGATTCTGGTCTGTGAAGAAGATATAGTCAACTATGAACATCAGATTTCTTCTCTTCAATCTGAAATAAATGATCTGAACAATTCTCTGTCAAAATTTGTAAATGGGCAGAAAAATCTAGACAAGCTACTAGGTGTAAAAATCAACACTAGGAAGAAAGGGCTGGGCTACAACAATGCTAATAAGAAAGAGTTTCAGAGCAAGTTGATGACATCTTTTGTAAAAGCTTCAAATGTAGCCACCACTTCAAAAGATAAACAGCCCATTTTTCAGAAAACTGAAGAAAATAACAAAAATCATAAAAAAGATTGGAAAACAGAAAATAAATAAACAGGGTTCATTAGGGCATGTTGATCAAAGTTCACACACACATTCACATGCATCTAAAAAGAAAGTGTCATGCCATTATTGTCATAAATTTGGTCATCTGATGCATGAATGTAAATTGATGGAGAAGGATGATATGACTGCTAGGAACCTTCATGATAGAAATCATTCATTTCAGAAAAAGAAAATTGAATGTTTTCACTGTGGTAAATTAGGACACACAATTGCACAATACTGGCTTGCAAATGATAAGAAAACATCTCATTCATATCATGGTAAATCTCCTGCAAGCCAACATGGTCCTAATAAGAACAAATTTGTTTTTAAAGATAAGCTCATTACATGCTTTGAGTGTGGAAAGACAGGCCACAGGGCCATTGAATGCTGGCTGAGGGCTGGTGGAAGAAATTCTAGTTCATGCTTTCACTATGGCAAGATGGGCCACATTGCAGCCCAATGTTGGCATGCTCAGGGAAGGAAGTTTAACAATAAATCTGGTAAATTCCCTGTCAATAGAAATATTTCTGATAGAAATGAATTTGTGTTTGAAAAGAAAATACTTACATGTTTTGAATGTGGGAAGCCAGGCCATAGAGCTGCTGACTGTTGGCTGGCTTATGTTGGTAAACAGAATCTTAATTCTGTTAACAGAAAATTTCATACATATGCACATAGAACTCATACTAATCAGAATGTGCATAAATCAAATCTGAAATCTACTACCTCTTGCTATTATTGTGGTATATTAGGTCATTCAATGAATAATTGCCATCTGATGAGATCTGATGACCTACAAGCTAAGAGGTTATTTAGAACACCTGCCAAAGGTGTCACTATTAACCATGAAGGGCCCAAGACAGTTTGGGTACCTGCCCATGGAACATAGTGTGCTAACTTGCAGGTGCGCCTTGGAAGCTGAAGAATAATAAAAAAAAAGGGGGAAATAAACCAAGGCACCCGAGTTGATAAAACCCCATTCAGGTAAATTCTTCACATCTGTTCAAATGAAATTTATAGTTGATCTGATAAGTCATAGTTTCATGCATACATGCTTTTTATTTGGTTTGACTCTTGCATTGAGCTTTGTAGGCTTTCTTGCTTGTACTGGGAGTTGTGTGCATATATGTTGATTGCATATCATGCACTTTGTAAGGGGGAGTTTGATTGATGCTTGCATAATCATGATAATCTCATTTGCTGAATGCATACATGTAGTTAGTTGCAATTGCATTTCCTTACTTTAAAAAAAAATGATTCATTGCATCTAGATAGGGGGAGCATTCCTGATTCATCTTTTTACCTCTTGAACTCCTTCTGTCTAGCAATCTGATCCATTCTTGACAAATGTGTGGTTCACTTGAATTCTCTGTTGTCTACACTGATGTAGCTCCATTGATTCTGTCTACTATGAATTCAATTGATAACTTGTTACTATCATACACCTTTCTTCATATCTTGTCAAGACTGGCCCAAGCTAATCTGACTGAATTCTAGTCTTTAAGGCTTGCTTCTGAATTGCTCAATTCTCTCAACTACTGGTATCTGAATTGCTCTCTGCTAATTTCTCTTGACAATGTCATTGATTCAGCCAAATGAGGAAAGATTTAATCAGTGCACCCTAGGCATAAATCAGACATTCTGAAAAGAAGAATCTTCTATTATACTGGCTTAAGAATGTTTTGATAAATCAAATTGATTTAAGCCTAATGTATTTTCTAAGTTTTTGATGTAAAAGACTTGAAAATATTTGAATCATCATGCTTAATAAGTCTTAACCAACTGCCTCATGAATTTCATGCAAAACCTTCTGAAATCTGAAACTTTAAAAGACATGGCTTTCTTTGGTTAAGATACATGTAGAAAGTATTGTTCTTAATCATTTCAAGTGTACTGAGCTTTGTTTGAAGAATATGAAAATAGTTAAAATTTAAAGCTAGAGCAATGACTATGGTCACAGAGAAACTGGGTTTTCTATCAATGAAATAGAGTAAGTCCATGTCATGAAGTGCCATAGTTACCTCTTTTCAATATGTTTGAAAGTCTGGCAGAGCAATGGCATGGATGTGTTGAGTAACTGGAGATTCTGGCCTCTGATCAAGGTGTCTCCTCATGTAAAAAGATACTCCACTGCTAACTCTGTTCTCTTTGAGAGGCAATACGGTTGTCACATTGAGTAACTGGGTCACTTCACCTAAGACGTGTTGTGCCTTATGTAAAAAGGTGTTGACTGAATTAAAATTACTCAGGAAAAATGAGTGCTGCTCAATTGGTATCAGAAAATTCTGAAAAATCTAAAGATAAGCTCAATCTCATTTATTTCTGTTTAATCTCAATATGATCTTGTGTATTTTCCATAGGAGTTACTGAATTTAAATGAGTAAGATGGAAGGAGGTTAAACATGAATATCAAATGAGTTGTTGGTTCACCTTTATTAAAAGGTGTTTCAGATATGAGTATTGAATTTTTCTTGATAAACTTTGAATACATCTCTCTTAAATCATGATGGTCAGTTTAAACTCATTCATAATCTATTATGATTGAAGAAGCTGACATTCGTTTACAAAGATTTATGAATTTGGTGTGCTAATGAAAATCTATCTTCCTCATTTATTCACTGTGATCACAGTCTGTGTTTTGCTGATAGATGCTCATCACTTCACTATATCAATTGGTTTCACTCCATCATCTAATCAGGGGAGCTTTCCTGTCTTGCTGAGTGTCTTTCTTAAAGGGGGAAATCTAGTCAGCATTCTTGAGTGTCCCTGTATTTTTGTTGATATTCTCCCTTCATCTCAATTGGTTTTAACCTTCAAAACGTTTCTGATCATATTGCCCTCTATCAATGTGTTTTGATTGACATTGGTTCTCTCTTATGTAACACATAACTCTCAGAATTCTCTTTGGATAACCAGAGTTCATCCTTGTAGATTTCTATTGCATCATGGATCATAAGGGTAGAATTCTCTGGTTTGTTTGAGAGACTATATGCATAAGGGGACAATGTACCGACCCGAGAATCCGATTACTGGGAAGGCCCGATAACCCGAGACTCGCACCGCCGCCCACGAGCCGGGAGGGCTCGGAAGGGCTAAAAGGAGTGTGGAGGCACAAAGAAATAGGAAATAAAGCAGGACAACTCAACAAATAACAGAAATAAATAAAACAACTACAACAGAGTCCAGTCCAACAGAAAGTACAGTCTAAAGCAGTAAAGCGTACCACATGCCAAGTGAACACTCGGCCCGGCAAGCTAGCAACAGAGAACCTCAGCTCCGCACCCTCGAACCACGAGGAAGAACCGCTACACCTGAAAAGCAGGGAATGAGTCTCCAAAACAGAGACTCAGCAGGGATCCCGCGGAACCCCAACCGGAAACAACGGCGGTAGCGAAAAGGAAGCTACAACTACAGCAGGAACAGCAACCCGGTGGCCGGTCAAAACTCGGCACTACAGCTACTCCTACTGCCAGAAGGCAGACCTCGATCACGCAGTCGAAGCTACCAAACTACGCTAGTACCACCTACCGAAGTAAAAACACACGGCAACCACGCCGTAAAGGCCTGTCCCTCGGACAGAGCCGACCTGGACACGCTGTCCAAGGTGCAACCCCGACCATCCGATCGCGGGTACCGCACAACAAGACGCAACCTCGGTAAACCACTAGCACAAGTCTCACGGTGCAAAAACCGACACACGTACCACGGTGAGACGACCGTGCTCAACGGTCAACACGACCGAAAACCCGACGGTCAAAGACACAGAGATTGACAGTCTGTCACTCCGTACTCGACAGGAGTACCACCCACTAGAAGCACAGCCGGTAGCGTCCCCTGACGTCTTACACCGCACCACAGGTGAACCGCCTGACGTGGTAGGTCCTACCCGAGGCGCGAACACCGTACAAGTAACCACAACAAGTGACTAGCTGGGGTCACGCCCGTCGACGTGGGTCCAACCGCCCCCAACCACGTATGCACACACAGACCTTGCGTCACTAGGTCTGGTCCTCTGACCGGTTTTCCCCCGTAGCAGGACTCTGGCTACCGACGAGGGGCCTACGGTAACCGGTCCACAAACCATCTCAAAGGGTAAGCCTCTCCACCTACTCCCAGGTGGGACCACTCGCGTGTAAGCAGGCTACGACTAGTGGAGGGTCACTGAAGGAGTAGACTCTCAAGTCAACAGAAAACAACGTCCGAATCCGACGACGTACGGGGACCACCCCACGTACCGGCCCCGTCGCACGGTGACCACAGTCGGAGGAGAAACATGACTCGCAGTCCACGGCCACGCATGCACCGTGCACTAGAGTCGAGAAAACTCAAGTGGCGCTAAGCCACTTGACTCTGGACAGTCCTCTAAACGCACTACAGTCAACGGTCCTTGAGTCACAAGACTCGGGGTCAAGACCGTTGCACGCAACAGCACAAGGCCATCAATCTAGTCCAATCTCTAGGTCTAAAACCACGGTAGCACGAGTACCGAGACAACACACGAGTCGCCAAGGCCACTCCCTCGGGAAGGGAACGCAAGGGACTAAGGCCACTCACACGGGCCACACGAAAAAACACAGAAGCACGATTCCCAAGGCAGCACACAAGCCGCCACGACGATTTCCCATCTTGAAGCAAGCGGGAAACCTCCAGCCCTAGGCCGGACAACTGGACTCACAGTCCAAGGCCAAACACATGGCCCACACGGTGACTCGATCTAGCGTAACACAAGAGCCCGGAACACGTGGGGTCACCCGGACCCACCACACCTATGGGCACGCTAATCGAGGAAACACGGTCCCTCCCGACACCCCAGAAACGCGGACACAGAACCCACGGGGTGTCTAGGATACTCACAAGGCCGGAGGTCGACCACTGGGTCCCAACCGGGTCGACCGGAGACCAACACAATGCGAACGGACGCTAAAAGGTCACCCGGACCCTTAAGCGCACGGGCACGCAAAACGAGGTAAACGGAACCTCCAGACACCCCAAAACACGGTCACGGAACTCCACTGGGTGTCCAAGGCACACACGGCCTAAGGGGAGAACGATCAGCCGCAGACCGCCCGCCCCGGGCAGCCCGGCTGGTCACCTCCAAGAACGCGCTACATGTGCATAGCGCGTTCAGCCAGAACGCGCTATACGCGCCTAGCGCGTTCAACACGAACGCGCTACATGACCATAGCGCGACCAGGCCAGGTCGCGCTATGATCCTATAGCGCGACAACCAGAACGCGCTGGGGCCGTAAGGCGCGACCCAAACCGCCTTACTGTTCATCTTCTCCGATGAACGCGCTCGGTCGGGGCAGCGCGACCTTTAGGAACGCGCTACTGGAGTATAGCGCGTTCTCAGTCCGTGCCCGGAAACGGTAGAAACCGCGGGAAAAGCCATGCCACGCCCCGTTCACCCCCAGGTGAAGGGGAAACAAAAGGGGAAACCTCCCCCAAGCTCCTAGGCATGCATCTAAACCCCTGGATCGCCCAAAAACACCATAAAACGGGAGATCCGGCTCACACCCCGAAAACACACATTTTACCCAAAACGCCCCGTTTAGCCCGCTCGGCTCACCACGGCCTACGAAACTCGCGGGAAAGGAAGTACACGGGCTGAGGGTCCATCACCCTACCTCCACCGAAGATTTCGCGCACCGTGGACGCCGATCCACGAAGAAAACGCCGTTGAAGCCTCGCCGTTCCACGAACTCACGGCCGAGCTTCACCGCGCCCTCCTCCGCCTCGATCCTCGCCTGTCCTCGCCCGCATCCTCGCCCGCGCCACCTCCACCTCGCCCCCACCTCGCTCCGTCGGCCGCCGGAGAAGGGAGGGGAGAAAGAGAGCGTGAGAGAAGAGAGAGGGAGAGAAATGAGAAATGAGAGGGGGAGAGAGAAAAAAAGCTATTTATAGGAAAATCCAGAAAATCGGAAAAATCCAGAAAAATAGAAAATCACACCCTCGCGATCCTCGGAGCGCACCGATCGCAACGGCACCACTCGCGCCCTGGTGAACGGCCCGGTTCACCCGCAACGAGGTTCCGAAGGGAAAGCCGAAACCCACGCCGGGAATCGGAAAACACACGCGGAAAAAGCCGCGGAACGCCTCCGGGCCTCCGAAACGACTCCGGATCGCGCCGATCCGAACACGAAAGACGTCCGAAACGAAATTTCGGACACAACGGAGCTGGACACTCCGAGAAACCAGATCCGGGACCCACGAAGAAGGATCCGAAAAACCCGGGGCATTACAGACAATGTG
The DNA here is from genome assembly GCA_022559845.1 of Amorphophallus konjac. Lineage (NCBI taxonomy): Eukaryota > Viridiplantae > Streptophyta > Magnoliopsida > Alismatales > Araceae > Amorphophallus > Amorphophallus konjac. Next base: position 233,751,843 of record CM040123.1, read on the forward strand.
CTAAATTGTCTGATCATGTTGTTTGTCTGCATTAGCTCTATAACTTCTGCCATGTCAAAGGGGGAGTATTTGTTGCATATGCATGACTGCATAAGTTGGTTGACTAAGAGGGAAATTGATTTAAATGATTCTGATATTGTTTATCAAAGTATTTTTTTTTATGAAGTCAAAGGGGGAGAAATATTTTGATCAAGTCAGTATGACTCATAGTGTTGCCATCATCAAAAAGGGGGAGATTGTTGTGTCCCTGTGATTTTGATGATAGCAAACACTATAAGTCACTTGAATGCATACAATTCTGTTTGTAGTGCATATGAATATTTCATTGAAAATCTTATCTGAAATATTGCTGCATTTAAATATGGCTGTGTGGTGTGTGCTTTGGTGCATTTCATTTATTGCATTTATCTGGATTGTTTGATGTCATATGTGTTTACTTCATTCAGAACTGCTCATTCAGAACTTGGTACATTGCTTAACTGTGAGCATGGCATAGACTGTACACTCGTCTGTCTGCATGAGTCACCAAGTCCACACATTGCATCGTGTGTTCTTCATGAAGTCTATACATTGGCATGCAGCGTCTCATGAAGTATGTACATCCTCTTCAAGCATTTCCAAGTCTATACATTGCTGAGCCATTCGACAAGTCTGTAAATTGGCTTCAATTCCTCAAGTCTATACATTGGGGTCGGCTCTGCAAGTCTGTACACTGGTCGAGCATTCAAGTCTGAACATTCATAAAGTCCATACATCGACATTGTAGCTTGCATAGCTCAAGTCTGCACATTGAGCTTTCAAGTGAAGTCTACACATTGGTCTCCACTTGAAGTCTATACATTGGCTAAGGGTCTTCAAGTCCATACACAGTCGTCTGATGCATATTGATTGAAGTCTGTACAACATGCCTTGTTGCTCACAGCCTTCTTGTTTGTGACTTCCCTAGTGTTTTGATGATGAGCATGACTATGTTAAATATTGTCATTCTAATCAGATATCTTGCGTAATGTTATGCATTTGAAATTTCCATGATTAACAGGAAAACTGCTATGAGGTAGTACCTTGTATGTCCGAACTGTTCCTTTCATACTTCGTGTTGTCTGTGTTCACTACACTTCGTGTTGTCATTTTTTACGTCGTGTTGTTCCAACTATGTTTGTTGATTGTCTTCGTGTTGTTTACTGGAGCAGCTCGATTTGTTCTGTATGAACCTCGTGTCGTTAGCACTTAGTTGCTCATCTCGAGTCAGTCCTCTATGTTTGCTCTTGTGTCTTCGTGTCAATTACTGTAGTTCCTCGAGTTGTTCTTCTGCTTCCACCGTTTCATCACGTGTTGTTGAAGACGTGTCTATCTCATGTCTTCGTGTCGTGTTTCCTAGACCTCGTGTCTTTGTCGCTTTGTGACCTCACCTCGTGTCGGTTTCTGTTTTCATCTTCGTGTTGTTTTCAACTCGTGTCGCCTCATCTTCGAGTCGTTCATTCGAGCTATTGTGTGCTCGAGTTGTTTTTTCTTGTGTTTTCAAGTGTTGTTTCACTACGTGTCTTCGTGTTGTCTTTTGTATTCGTGTCTTCGTGTTGTCTCCGTGTCATCCTCGTCTTCGAGTCGTTCGTACGTTCGAACAACTTAGTACTCGAGTTGTTACAGTATATTTTGTGTCGTTCCCTTTGTAGTGTTAGTGTCACTTACTGTTGTTCCTCGAGTCGTTTCTTCTTCTGGTTTCACTGTTTCATCACGTGTCGTGATAGCCATGTCTGTCTTTCTGTCCTCGTGTTGTCTTTCCTAGACCCCGTGTCTGTCTTGCCTTGTGACCACACTTCGTGTCAGTTTTTGTGTTTCACCTTCGAGTTGGCTTCAGTCCATGTTGTTCTCGTGCCGTTCTCTTTGCTGTTTATTATGTCGTGTTATTTTTTTGTATTCGAGTCTTCGTGTTATTCTTGTGTTCATAATCTCGTGCCATTCTCTTTGCTGTTTATTATGTCGTGTTGTTTTTTTATATTCGAGTCTTCGTGCTATTCTTGTGTTCATAATCTCGTGCCGTTCTCTTTGCTGTTTATTATGTCGTGTTATTTTTTTTTATTCGAGTCTTCGTGTTATTCTTGTGTTCATAACCTCGTGTCGTTCTCTTTGTGATATTTGTTTTGTCACCTTTGAACCTCGTGTCGTTCTTGTTTTACCTCGTGCTGTTTTAATCTGACCTCGTGTCATTCTCTCTTTATTTTGTACTGTAGTAATCTTGTGTATCTCGTGTCATTCTCAGTATAGTGCATCGTGTATTGCTATCACATACCTCATGCAGCTTTAGTTATTGTGGCCCTGAGTCTTAATCGTGTTAATTCCTTGCAGAAGAAGGTGGTCCGAGGAAATATTCCCCAGTGACTGGGCAGCAAATGATCCGAGGTGCCTGGCTCGTGATCCAAGGGTGAACGAGATACCAGGATGCTGCCACGTGGTCCGAATACTTAGGGCTGGAAATGTGGAGGTCACACGTCGGGGCTGCTGCTGCTGCTGCTGCTGCTATATATATGAGCCTTCTTCCACAGAAGAAGATTGATCGAGTTGGCGAGAGGTGAAGTCCATACAGAGTGCCACGATCCAGACAGAGAAGAAGAAAAGAAAAAGAAGAAGAGAAAGAGAGTGAGAAAGAGAAAGAAAGAGAGATTGAGTGAGAGATCGAGATAGCAGAGTGTGAAGAGAAGAAGAGGAAGAAGAACAGAGAAGAAGAGAGAGCTAGAGTGATAGAAGCTTCAACTGAAGATCTGTTCCTGCTGGACCGTGGATCAAATCCAGGCCAGCCAGCTCTTATGAGAGCCACATTTGTTTTTATCTTTTCAGCTTTCTGTTGCTGGTTTTGTTTTTCTTTTGAACTATTCACTTGCTGTTCTTCCGATCCTCTAGTGTAAGATCGGGTTCACTTCGGTGTGGAGGAAGAGAGACTTGCATCTCTGGTTGCCTTTGACTGAGTGTCATTGGTTGTTTCCCTCCGGTTGGGAGGAAGAGAGGTCTGAGACCTCTAGTTTGCAAGTGACTTGGTGTCACTTGTGTTTCCCTCTGGGGTTCAGAGGGAGAGAGACTTGGGTCTCTAGGTTCCCCTCCGGTTTGGAGGAAGGGAGGTTTGGTTCTCCGGTTCTGGGCTTGTGAGTAGCAAGTCCAGGGGTTCCCTCTGAGTCTGGAGGAAGAGAGACCGTGTGTCTCTGGTTTCCAAGTGACTGGGAGTCACTTGGGGTGTCCCTCCAGTTGGGAGGAAGAGGGGAGTTTGTTCCCCTGGTCAAGCTGTGTGGCAGCACCTGTTGCAGACTGAGTCTGCGGTTTCTAGCGTGAGCTAGTGGAAGCCACACTCGGGTTGAGTGTGGGGTGGATGTAGGTCTGCTGGACCGAACCACCTAAAAACCCCTTGTGCACTGTGGTTTGACTTGTCTATTTGTGCTTCCGCTAGGTGATTACATAGGGGCGCTCCATGTGTTTGGCTTCTGGTTGAGCAGAAGAGTTTATTAGTTTTTAGATTGACTAAATTTGTCTTGTTTGCACTCCAGTGATCTCACTATGTGTTTGGTTAATTCCACAACTGCCATTTAGCCTTCAAGTTTGTTTAGTTTGCGAACTAGAATTTTTAGTGAGCGAAATTTTAACTGGGCGAAAGGTTTCTTAAAGTCATATTCATTCACCCCCCCCTCTGAATACTGCACCGAACATAACATGGTTAGCCAGTTTATGCATGCTCCTAGGACAGCACACATGCAAGCGGTAGAAAGATCTGAGGTATGTTAAGACTTGTCCAGGAAAAGCTCTGTTATTTAGCAAGAAAGGACAGTTGAATATAGAGGGTTTTTCTAATGCTGACTAGGTAGGATCTCAAGATGATTACAGGTGTACTTCAGGAACATATTTGGAAGGTAATCTAGTTAACTGGAGAAGCAAAAAAGAGACTGTCCGTGCAAGGTCTAGTGCTGAGGCCGAGTACAGGGCCATGGCTCAAGCTGTAACTGAGTTATCGTGGTTATAGGTCTTGTTGATAGACATTAGGTCTAGTGCTTATGATGAACTATTTGACAGATTCTACCCAGAATTACTTTTAATCCATGAGCCATGATTTGTGTATCTAGTTCCTGGCTTGTCTCTTGACCATCCAAGTTGTATAAAAACATCTCATTGGGGTTAAAAACCCTAGTCACTCAAGGGAGATCAAAGGGGGCTGCCAAGGGAGAAAGAGTGCTGCTGAAAGAGCTCCGTGAACAGTGTTTCGTCCAAGCATTCTTCATCAAATCTCAAGCATTTGAAGATCATCCTTGTAGAGTGGTGATATGCAGATCTAGAGGGGAGGGGTGAATAGATCAGCCCCCTTTTGCCCTTCTTTACGGAAATGAAAACTAGATCCAACACTAAGACTAGTAAGGCAAGAATTAGTTGATAGCTAAAAGGCTAGATGCACAGATGATTATCATGAACGATCCTACCAAGCTTTTACCGTTAGAACACAATGGAAAACACCACAAGGCATAAGATTTAAGGTGGTTCAGTCTCTATCCAGAGACCTACGTCAACCCCTCACACAACTCGGTGAGGCTTCACTAGTGCAAAGGCACTACCGCTGATTCACAGCTTCCATCAGAGAGATACACTCTCACAACTCCGCTACCAAACAGCTTGAGGGATCACACCAAAAAACCCACAGACCGGTGACCACACCGTCTGTCTTCCTACTCGCAGGTAGGGTACAAATATGTGAGAATGTGTTTTGAAGAAAAATAAACTGAAAAAGAACACCTAGGCAGAGTATCGTTATGAAGTTCTATGTGAGGGAAAACTCCTGTCTGGGAATGAACTTGAGGACTCCTTAGTTCTCTTCTTGTTCTTCCTGGTTCGTCACCACAACCTCACCAGGGAAAGATGATAGTGCTTCCAGCTCTCAAGGGTACTAGATGGAGCTTCACAGATCCTTTCTGCTTTTCTAAGAGGCCTCCATGAGTTAGGAAGAGGAGTGTCTTCTTCATTGCACACACTCCAGGTGCACCACGAAGGAGATGGCTTTGCAAGCAAGCTTCTATGTTACTTTCCTTATTTTCTTTTCTTCTTGCTTTCCTTTTTCTTCCTAGAGCCATGCTCCTGATATATTGGTGGCTTACGACTACTCCAACATTGTCCACTATAGAAGCTAAACCCAGAACGTCGCATCCACATTATTTGATTAGCTGCCTTTTGCATCGTTGACCCTTGTCTGTCATGCCTGCTGGCATGTGGGTAGGTAGGAGATCATATCAGGATTGGTACAGCCCTTTTAGAGGATGTCTTTGCCAGACCATTATTTTCTGACGCAGTAAACTTCTTGACGGCTTTTTCTAGAGCGAACGGATCCTCCAGGACAAGTTTCGGATCTTGAAGAGTGGAATCAATCGGTTGCAGATCCGTTCATGACGTACATGAATGTGTCGACACTTTACACACAGGGTGTCGACACATCCCATTAAGATCTTGAGGATCCGATGGCTTCCAAGCAGAATAGGTCGACACCTTGATGAACAAGTGTCGACTCTTGTGCCATACCTGCATGTAGATCGAGCTGTCGTGTCGAGACATCATAAGGCGGTGTCGGGACATATACTTCAGAGGGAAGTAAAGCTTGCTTCATGAAATCGGGGTGTCGACACTTTTCACTCAGGGTGTCGACACTTTGGTCAGTCTAGAGGCCAGATAGAAATTGCTTCAGTTGGATTTCTTCTTGTGGTGTCGACACTTGCTTTATGACAAAGCTTAACCGAAAATGGTTCAACATGATCTCTTCTAGATGTGTCAACACGTTGTGGGAGGTGTCGACACTCTCAGAGTGTTTCTCCTGTACTTGTTCAGTCTATACATTAAACCAAACTTGTTAGATATACCTCAAACATCTAATGATGATTTATGGTTTGTTATCATCAAAACTAGGGGACACAACATTCTCCCCCTTTTTGATGATAACAACCATGAATCATTACATCTAAGCATTCATATAGCTTTACAACATTTTGGTTGTGGAGTCATCAGAAAGTGGAGTTTCTGCCATTCAACAGAACAATTAGAACGTTTTTATTTTTTCAAAAAAAAATGCTTGTTCCATTGATGAAACACAGTTTTATACAGATCAAGCAAGTCTTTGTTTTTCAAACATTTACATTACACTGTCTAGATGCAAAAGCTAAAATCTAGATGAAAAGCTAACTAGATGCTTATGCTAGCTAGATGATGCTTGTAGCACTCTCAAAAGTCTACAGAACTTCTCCCCCTTTGTCATCCGCAAGGAGGGGGTGATGGAGGAGGCTGTTGTGGTGGAGGCATGGTGCTAGAGCTTGGGCTACGTGGGAAGTGGAGTTTCTGTGCCTCATGGAATTACTATTGCAGTTGTGTGATTGCGACTGCTAGAGAGTTAACCTTCTGAGTTAGCTGCTCATCCCTTTGTCAGACAAACCGGTGTAAAGTCTTGATGTTTTCATTTATATCCTTGAGCCAGGCATGGATCATTTCACAAATGTACTCTGTCTCTGCCTTCTGTTGGGAGCCTTGCGGTGGAAGACAAGAAGATGTTGCTTCTGTCTTAGGAGGAGGGCACCATTCATTACCTGTGTCGGCCAAGGCTGGTTGGAGTTGGGCTTTATGCAGACGAATGAGTTCCAGAATTTCAGTACCAACCATATCAAGTTTGTTGTACACAACATTCATTTTGGCCTCAGCTTTGGTGGTGCTATTCACAATTTGTGTTGTGTTAGTGTGGACTATTTCTGCAAGCTTAGAGGAAGCATAAAGGAGCTTGTTACAGTCAGCATAAACCTTCCCTTTCATCCGGTGGGAGGCATCAAGTAGCCGGGTAGTAGTAGAATTAACTGTTCTTTCCAAATTAGATGTGGCATTGATAGTTCTAGTTGCCTCTGTGGTCACTTGTTCTCTGATGGATAGTGTTGCTGCATCCACCTGTTCTGCAATTTGATTGGAGGTGTCCATCATCCGGGCACACTTGATGTTGAGATTACCTTGATCTTCTCAGATGTCATAGGCATGCATGACCATTTCAGCAGTTTTCTCTTGGATTTCAGTGTGAATCTCTCGTAGTCTTTTCATGATTCTCCCTGCTCGTTCACACACATTAATTAGGGAGTTCATAAAGCTTTTCAACCGTTCATCTGACTTATGTTTGTCGTTCACAAATTTTGCCCATCTGCTGGTTTGGACTTGCTCATAGTGAAGTTGTCTGGCTTCGATTCTGTCCACTTGCAGACTGAGTTATCGAAAAGAGGAGTTCATGCTCCCAAACTGTGCGGTGAGGAATTGGATAAGAGCAAGATGAATGTCCATGAGGCCACCTGTTGCACCAAAAGCAGTGCCTCTGGAGGTGGAGGCCTCTGTATGAAATTTAGGAGGTGCATCACGTGCACTAAACACTTGAGGCTCATTGTCTGGAGACAGTGGCAGTTGGATCCCATATGCTGTCATCATCCCTGGCTATTCTACGGGGTCAGCAGACTGCTGTTGTTGGTCCTGCCCATAGTGAGCGTCTACATGGAACGGTTCTTCTTGCAGGTCTAACTACTCATCTACAGCTGGCTGGACAGGTTGATTCTGTGCAGACTGTTCTTGTTGAACTGGCTGTACAGGTGGGTCAGGTAAATGGTTAGGTAGATTTCTTATAATTCTGTCACCTTCTTTCTTGAAGTGCATGTAATTCTCAATGAACCGCATGCAATAGACATTGCTCTTGAGAATTTGTGTTGACTTTTCATTGTCCAGAGGAATTCCAACCGTCTGAAAAATTGTTGTAAGCTGGGCTGCATACGGTAGACTTCTCCTGTTCCGGATACAACTATCCATAACCTGGAGAATAATCATCTCTTGGCCTTGGATCACGAACCACCTTGCGGAAGATGTCGTCTACGTCGGGAGGAAGTCACCTTCATCGTTGAAGCGGCCTTTGGAGGGTGAATAATTTTGAAACCAAGATGAATTAGGGGATGCCAAAGAAGAAGGAGTTGAAGAGGAGGGAGCGAGAAATAACTTTGATGAAGAACTCAGGTAGAAAAGAAGAGTAGAAGGGTGTGGACACCAAAAATTGCACGCACAGATTTCCTACTCGGCCCAGCGTCAGCAACGGCACCGAGTGAAGAAACCCCAGAGAGACTAGTCACCCAGACTCCCCAAATATGCACACTGCCGTGAAGCCATCTCTGGAGTCGCGACAGTGAAGAAAAATCAACCACCAAGAGCCCCACAATCCATGGGCCTCGAAGAAAATCAAACGGGCCACAACTCGTGCTCACAACGGGCTCAAAACTGCCCATTTAGCCGTTCAGCGGCACGCCCTTGGCCTTCAGCGGCACACCCCCAAGGTCCTTCAACGGCACGCCTCATGTGCCTTCAACGGCACGTACCTTTTGGCCCGTTCAACGGCACACCCTCTGTTGCCTTCAACGGCACACTATTTTAAGCCTTCAACGGCACACTATTTTAAGCCTTCAACGGCACACTATTTTGGGCCTTCAACGGTACACTATTTTAAGCCTTCAACGGCACACTATTTTAAGCCTTCAACGGCACACTATTTCAAGCCTTCAACGGTAAACTATTTCAAGCCTTCAGCGGCACACTTCTTGGGTCTTCCAGCAGCACACTTGTGAAGGCCTTCAGCGGCACGCCTGCGAGGCTTTCCAGCGGCACGCCTTCCTCAGCCCCCAGCGGCACAGCGTTTGGCCCATCCATGCCGGTCAACGCTCGTAGCCCTCGGCGCGCAGCGAAAGCATGGCAGGCCCATGCCTGGACCTTGCTGGGCTGTCCTCGCCCCACCTACTCCCGTCCTCGGTAGTCGTCGGCCTGACCAGGGGTATAAGAACCCCTCACTCCGACGAAAAAAAAAACAGACAGAGGAGCCCCCCCCAACAGAGGCTGGGGTTCGATCGGAGAAGGAAAAGAGAAGAAGAGAAGAAGGGAGAAGAGGCCCCCATCCCCTTGCTGCTATCCCGTCCGCCACCGCCTGTGCGAAGGAGTAAAGAAATAAGAGAGAAGAGAGTGAGCTATGGGAGGGGAGGAGCTGGTGCTCCGTCCCCCCCCCCCCCCCCACCGTGTTCATCTTGGCATTTTCGCCCTCTCTGTCTTTTTTTTCTTCTTTTCTTTCCTCTCAATGTATTAGCTCATTTGGGTTGCTCTTCTGGTAAGAATAAAAGAAGGAAGCTTGTTAGATGCTCATGGCGTTCCCTTTTCTCATTTTTTTTAAGTTGCTTGTTTCTTCCTCTTTACCGGCGGTTTGGCCCCTCCTGATGGTCTCCTTCCGCAATACTGGCATATCTAACTCAATGAGCACTGCCTCAGCGCAATACCACCCCGAGTGGTCTACTCCCGGAGGATCCTCGTGCATGGTCTCTTTCCTCTTATGGTTTCTTCGCGGGGTTTAACCCCAAATCCGTCTTTTGGTCTGAAGGATTCACCCTTCCCTCTCCTCGAGTGCCCAGGGCCAATACTTCCTTCGTGGTGCCCTAAGATCTCTTTCTCCTTCTTTTGGGCATACTCTTTTAGCTCAGACCCAGCCCGGTGTGCCAACACCCTCTCCTCGTTGGTTTGCCAACCCATGAACCTTACCAATATTGCATCCATGCTCCCTGATCCCTTGCCCAGCACAGCCTCAGCAATCCTTACCCGGCACACCCCAATCACTCCTGCCCGGCACACTCTTAACCCGGTGCAATCCCTGGCCGAGCCCAGTCCGGCATAGCCCTCACTCGAGCCTATCCCGGTACACCCCCCAGTGTTAGCCAGCCCGGCACACCTTCTTGAACCCCTCTTGCTCGGCACGGTTGCCATCTCCTCCTACCCAGTGCACTCCCAGTCTGTCTTAGTCGGGTCTCCCGCTCGTTGATTTCTCCGAGGTTTTCCGAAGTTTCACCAAAGGTGTTGCCGCTCTCGGGCGCCCACCTCTAGTTGTCAGGTTCTGCCACTCCATGTGGGCGCGTTCCCTGTATCTCCCTTACGCTCGGGTCAAGGGGAGATGCTGCCGAATTTTTGTTAGAAAATAACAAGACGTTAAAAGGCAAAAGGACGCAACAAACAAATGGGATAATAAATACATAGCAAAAGACAACAAAAGCAACAAATAAATAGAACAACAACAGATTGCAAGAAGAAGGAGAAAAGATTTGTATAAAACTACGCAGAAATCAAAGAAAAGAAGAAAAGAAAAGCCTTAAAAATAAGTAACAGGAGGAGTGGGCCTTCATCGGCACACCTGTTCCAGCCTTCGCCGGTACACCCTATCAACCCTCCAGTGGCCCACTCTAACGGCCCTTCAACGATGCACCTTTTTGGCCCTTCAGCGGCACACTCCTCCTCACCGTCTCTCTCTTTCTCACCGGTGCACTCCCCCCACCGTCTCTCTCTTTCTCACCGGTACACTTCCTTTCCCCCTCACCGGTACATCCTCATCTATCTTTCTGTCTCACCTCTTCTTCCACCGTCTCTCCGAAGTGGAACCCAATGTATAGACTTTGCAGATTGATGCACGAACACAGCAACAAGCAATATATAGACTTTGAACTGTAGCCAATGGACAACGTACAGACTCTGAGCTGGCCAATTTATAGACTTTAATAGACGATGTACAGACTTTGAGCTGGCCAATGTATAGACTTTAATAGACGATGTACAGACTTTGAGCTGGCCAATGTATAGACTTTAATAGACGATGTACAGACTTTGAGCTGGCCAATGTATAGACTTTAATAGACGATGTACAGACTTTGAGCGGGCCAATGTATAGACTTTAATAGACGATGTACAGACTTTGAGCTGGCCAATATATAGACTTTCATGGACGATGTATAGACTTTGAGCTGGCAATGTATAGACTTTAATAGACGATGTACAGACTTTGAGCTGGCCAATGTATAGACTTTAATAGACGATGTACAGACTTTGAGCGGGCCAATGTATAGACTTTAATAGACCATGTACAGATTTTGAGCTGGCCAATGTATAGACTTTCATGGACGATGTACAGACTTTGAGCTGGCCAATGTATAGACTTTAATAGACGATGTACAGACTTTGAGCTGGCCAATGTATAGACTTTAATAGACGACGTACAGACTTTGAGCTGGCCAATGTATAGACTTTAATGGACAATATACAGACTTTGAGCTGGCCAATGTATAGACTTTTATGGACAATGTACAGACTTTGAGCTGATGAATGTACAGACTTTGTGTGCAGCAACCAGCCGATGTACAGACTTCGTGTCGCAGCGACCCGTTAATGTATAGACTTTGGGCTGAGGGACGTACAGACTTCGTGTGTGCTAGCAGCCAGTGTACAGACTCTGAGTTGTAGCAAATGGATAATGTGCAGACTCTAGTAGGCGATGTACAGACTTTGAGTTTCCCCCCGGCACACCCTCTTCTACCTTCGCCGGCACACCCTCCTCGGTGCCTTCCTCGGCACATCCTCTTCTCCCTTCACCGGTACACCTTAGGACGCCCTCATCGGCACGCCCCCCATACCCCTTGCCGGTACGCTCTCCAGCGGCCCTCTCCCTCCGGGAAACATACACATATAACATATGATGATAATGACATTGGTGATAATAATAATAATAATAAATAAATTAATAAAAATTATGATAAATGAAGAAATCTGAATATATACAGGAAACAAACAAAAATGTGAAATAGTGATAATAAAAAAGGGGGGAAAAATAATAATAATAATAAACAAAAAGGGGGGAGGAATCATTCGGAACAAATGCATAAAGAAGAAATGAATAGCAAGAGGAAAGAGAGGAACATATAATTAAAATCTCAGATAAAAAAAATATCAGGGTCCACATTGCAGCCCCATCTCTCTCTGTGACCCGACACAGAAGGAACAATGATGCCGCCCTCTCAGGTCGGGCCCGAGTCTTGGGAATTATCCCGACATGGCCAGGCCCCGACCTAGTCTTGGGCTGACATTCCAATCAGACCAGACTCGTTCCTCAGGCCGGATCCCTTCCGAGCCACTACTAAAATTGCCGCACGTCCGGTAAACATTTGAACGGGTTTGCCTCGGTTTTCACCGCGTTTCTATTATGGACCTGTGTCTGAATATGAAAAGACCCGTGAGCAACCAACATGGCCGACGGCTCCTACCCCGACGTGGTCGTGACCCAGTATTGCTCCGGGCCGATAGCTCGTCAAATCGGATTCACTCTATCGGGATTCGTTCCCGCCCTTTCATTGAAATTGCCGCAAACTCGGCATACATTTGTACGGGATTGTTCCTATCTACGCGCACCTTCAATATGGACCCTTGTCCGAATATCAAGTGGTACGCATGTGACCGACAGAAATCTGAATAGAACGAGATGGCTCCTGTCGTCCCTGGACCCTATACACGGGAATATAAATAAGGCCTTTGTGGGCTGTGCTTGGACCTCGGGTCCGTCCCGATTATGGTCACTGTCTGACCCACACCCTCGGCCTATAGCTCGCTTCCTTCGAACATGTGTTGGTTTTGGAATCTAGTCCCGGGACTCTTCCCCGTTGCCCTCCGGCACCGGGAACATTAATGATGCCCACGCAAGTCCCGTTTGGACCGCGGGAGGCGCCCCCGGTATGGTCCCGACTCGATCTCGCACCGGGCCAATAAATTCGCCAGTTTCCTGCTACACTAACCGAGATTTAACCGAATGTTTTCAGTGTCTCAGAATAATATATTTGCCGTATCACGGCATACATATGTTCCAGGTCCTCCTGCGACGATTATGATATTCTCAAGCCGGACACACGTCCGAATATTAAACGGTCTCCCGAATGACCGACACGTTTCGAACTTCCGCTTCCCTAGGCACAGGGCTTTTCAGCCGATTCAAGGGATACTCCCCGTTGCCCCTTTGCACCGAAAATATTAATGACGCTCATGCAAGTCTTGTTTCGACTGCGGGGGGCCCACCGTAGTATGGTCGCAGCTTGCCCTTGCACCGGACCAACAGACTTATTGGTTTCTGACCGCTCTAACCGAGGTTTGGCCGAACGTTCCCCGTTCTTCTGGATAATAAAATTACCATATCCTGGCATACATATGCTCCGATTTTCCCATGGCGATTGCGCTTTTCTCGAGCCGGACATTCGTCCGAACATTAAATGGTCAGTACACGACCGACATGACCGCGGATAGTGTTCTTCTCGCCCTCGCGTGAGGATTTCAGCACCTCGTAATAGACTTTTCATGCAATTAATTTCTTGGCCATGAGGCCCTGAATCCCGACGATTAATCAAGGGTGTTCCCTCGTATGGGGGATGTAAATGACGCCGTGACCTTTATGGCGCAGCGGGTTTTGGTCCCGACACGAACCACACAATCGTCTGACCGAGTAAGATCGAGCGCACCATGGGCTCTTCGGAGCCCGAATAAATTATCACTTTGTGACTGGCACGCCCACGCACTCAATAGACGAACCACTTGGACAAGCGAATTTTAGTGCGTCCACAAAGGGCTTCCAAATGGAGGAATAACAGAAGCTAGCATCTTGGATGAACAGTAAAACTACAGGACAGCAAGTTGAAAAATGAGAAATAACTTCCAAACCAGAAAGAATTAGAAGATGATGTAGAAGAAGAAGTTGTAGAACACTTAAAAATAAAAAACTTTTATGAAGACAGTAAGAGAAGAAAATGACTAGAAGAGGGAAAAATAAGGAGAAGAATAGATAGAAACACTGGTTCGCAGATGAACATGACAGCACAGTGCAAAATACGAAATAGCTTGAAAACCAGAAGGAATTAGAAGATGATGTAGAAGATGAAGTTGTAGAGGACTTAAAAATAAAGAACTTTCATGAAGACAGTAAGAGGAGAATAGAGACGGAAGAGGGAGAACTCGGTGACCTAAATGTGAGAGGGAGAGGGTGAAAATTGCCAAAAGAAGAACTCCCCTTCTCCTCCTTGTCATGGGCTATTTATATGGAAAGTTGGGTCAATGGAGGGTGGAGATTGTATCAAAAGGAGATGGATGGTTGGAATTTATATAGAAGATGGTGTATGGGGAAAAGGAAAAGGAAAAGGAGGTGGGCACCCCCTTTCTTAGACTTTGGGCACCCCCTTTCCAACTTTGAATCTCCTTTTCAAACTTTGAATGTCCTTTTCCTCCTTTTCAAACTTAAACTTTGAATTCTTTCTTTTCAAACTTTAAATTCAAAATTTTGAACTTTATTTTCCCTCCAACTAAAATATTTTGAATTCTTTATTTGACTTGGTCAAAGCGGTGATGATAGTTTTACCCCTGGCTTCTTTTACAATTACCTTCGGTATCCTGCACACACATAATTATGATTTAATCCAAAAAAATTACCATAATGTGCACATGAATCTCAATTGCTCATTTTTATGTAATGGATAATTAATGTTCATGACCCTCAACTCTATTTTATTAAATAAAATCACCAAATTAATTAATTTGCATGAAAGGTCCAATCTACATGCGAAGTTGAGATTAACGATAGAATATGCATAATTACTAAATTATATGCACATAAAATGGTGTACATGCGATGAATTACCATAGAAAATAGACACTTATCACACCCCCAACTTACTCATTGCTAGTTCCTTAGCAATGCAAATAAATTGAAATTTAGGACCATCATGAGTTTGTAAAATTCATACTCTCATATCTAGCTCTCCCTTCATAGAATCAACCAAAGATTAAGAATCTGGAAGTATTAATGTACACTAGCCTTATGTAGGAACTTAATAGTACATGATCAAGAATTCACATCAAAGCTCAATAGCACTTGTGCATGTCGAACTACCAAATCCACAGCTTAGACAATTGCATCCCACATTCACTATTCCAAGCAAATACCTTTCAACCCTGCACCTCTTAGATCAGAGCATTAAGTATATTAGTTTTTTATCTGCCTTATTACTTTATCCCTTTGGGATTTTTTATACCACACGTGATGCTGCACTACCCTTCACTGCTCAACGCGAACCTCGACTCTTGCCTTAGGAGAAGCAGGCCAGTTTCACCGATCAAGGTTTCCTTTTCCATTTTACGCGAATCTCAACACGTCTTAGGTGAAGTAGGCCCGGTTACTAAGACTAGGGGCATTTTTCATGGTGTTTTTTTCTTTTTTCTTTCTTTTTTTTGCACTTATTTGATAAATAATTTTGACAGAAAACTTTTGTAAAAAGATCTCTTTTCTTAAGAAGTGCAGAATATCAGACAACATACCAAAAATAGCAGAGGGCTTGTCTTACTTATTTCATTAGTATGCAACATGAATTTCTTTTTTCTAAAGTGCACATGAACTTTAAAGGGATTCTTATATCAGTTTTCCATGGCTAGATTGACTAAATTTTTCATCATCCTTCTCCCTAATCTTTTCTATTCCAGAATTACTTTTAATTTAAGCCACCCTTGGAAAATGCTTTATGTATTTGGTTCACCATGAAGAGCAACCCTCATTACTTTGTTTGCTTGGAATAGTGAATGGGGGATGCAATTGTTTCTATGTGCTAAACGATCATCATAATATAGACCACTCCTGAATCTTGATCGGCTAATTTAGCTGCATGCATAGTAATGAGGGTTGAACGGTTGACGAGCCTATTCTCCTTTATACGTCTATATATTGCCCACCAATAATCTAAATCCCGTTAATATTTATGTATAAACAAGTGAAAAATGTCTTCTCCAAGGAAGAGTCTACCCGGGGTCGCGGAATAAAGCCTAGCTACCCATTATAGGACTAACCTTGTATATCACTCACATTAAACTCAAAGGTTTGATAAACCACCTCAATATTTATTATAACCATACCTCATTAAGTAATGACATTTCTTAATACCAAGTTAAAGTTCATAGTACTGGAATAATGTAGAAATATATATTGTTTACAAATAGACCACTCACTGAGTTTATTATCTTCGAGTTACATTCACTCCTGAATCTTGATATTCTCGTTTGGAGGATCTCTCATGGAAGATTATCTACCCGAGACAGATTGAGCCGGTTCCTTCCAACCGTACATGTCACTTGTTGCTTGTGTGGGGTGGACACCGAGACACAAGACCACATGTTTGTAGGCTGTACCTACTCATTGGGGGTATGGGATGAGCTTGGGTGGAGGGCTCACAGCGGTGTCGGGCGGCACAGCCAGATTCACCTCTTGATGGAGCATTGGAGCAGGAGTTGGACTCTTTTAGACGATAGGACGGTATGGTGGCTCATTCTCCATGCCACCTTATGGTCCTTATGAGGGGAGCGCAACAACCAGATCTTTAGAAGGGAGTCGAGAGATGTGGAGTCCATTGTTTCTTTTGTGTGTGATAGAGTGAGGGAATGGGCTGAGCTCCTATGTAATGTGAACTCCCTCAACTCTTCTCTTTTTTTGCTATTGGGTGGTTAGTTGGACCCACGCGTTCTTGATGTGGTGTTTTGTATAGGGTCTCTTTCTGGGATCTTTTGATTACACTTGTACATCTTCTTTTCAGTTTATGCAATAGTGGTACCAACCACTTTCAAAAATTAACAGTCTGAGGAGTACGTCCACTTGCTGGTCCATAACACAGGTTCACACTCAAACCGGGCAACTTGATTGGAAATTCATTTGAAATAAATATTCTGATCAAATAGATATAATGAAGCTAGACTTCATCACAGTCCAATACATTAAGTTATCTTAAAAAATAACAGAAACCAATGAACACATTTTCTTGTTTGCAAGAGCTTACCCAGGAAACAAGCGCGCAGCAGTGCGAAAGGCAGCCAAAGCTTGATCATTCTCTTCTTGAGCAGAATATGCATTCCCATAGCCTATCCAAGCAGGTGGAAATGTTGCATCCATATTTGTAGCCTTGCTGCATAGTAGAACGTGAACAGTTGGGATGCCTTTGGAGGATTTAGACAGTAGACAACAAAGAAGTAATTATAGAGCAAAAGTTACAAATGTTAACCAAGAGGAAGAGATGGTTTCATAGAGCAAAAGTTACAACAGTTATCCAAGAGGAAATGATGGTCCATTGTTACTTGTTAAACAGTTATAGGAAAGGCCTAAATAAAGTTTAACATATCAGAAAAAGTAAACACATTAAAACTGAAGCAGCAGAATGCCATTGTACAGCCTTGAGAAAGACAAAAACTACTGATAAGACAAATGACTAGAGTGGTTTAGAGTTTCCTCGAAAGTTCTAGATTTAAGACCACAAGTTGGCAGGTTATTCCAAACAATTGATTCGAATGCTTATCCACACATCTGGATAAGAGGCATTTTTCATCTTAGTGACCATTCGCTCTTCAAAGAAACTCCTCCATTTCTTGATGTGATTATTTTCCCAGTTTAGAAAATGAACCCATGTACAGGCCGATCTGGCCCTATTTGTTGAGTCTAGTTTGGGTCCAGGTCAAGAGTCTGGGTCGCTGGTTCATTACCGGACCCACTAAGATGGTCTGTTTAACCTAAAATGTTTTTACTCTTAATACCCTTGATTAGTGTCATTGTACTAGAGCTATTCTTATCTTCTACTAATTAGGTCATCTAATAAAACACCTAAGGAGGTGTGCAGCCAGAGCATCAGCCACCACCTCTCCTATTAGCCCTCTCTCCCTCTCTTCCATCACCTCCCACTGCTCTCTCACCCTCTTCCTTCCTCCCAGCACCATGTAATCAAAGATCCCATCATGGTAATCCAGTGTGGACATGGGCCTACGAGTTTATCAGCGTCGCTGCCAGTGCCCCAACACAAGAGTCACGTCCTTGTGGTTATTTCTTTATTATTGTTATTTTGTTCTTATGTGGGCCTGGATGTTTGTGGGCATGTTTATCTTATTGCGAGTCCATTGGTAGGTTGGTGCATCATTAGCTACTAGATATTAAGTTTTATTATTATTATTATCATCTGACCCATTGATGTACTTGTCGGTCCCTGTGTAAGGGCCATTGTTTGTTAATGAGAAGCTAAGCTAGAGTTTGGGTTAACCTAATTACACTACTGTTCCTGAGAGAGGATCGAGAGAAGACCGCGAGAGGGGCATAAACGTAAATATACCCGGTAGGGGCATAAGTACAAGACCCGGGGACTTACCCCACGCGGGCTGAAACAAACGAACAAAAAAGCTCTGAATGCTGGATGCTCCGTAGGTTGTAGTTTGTGTCTCTCTCCCCTTTTTGGACTTCCGGGAGTCTATTTATAGAAGTGGGGAACCTCCCCGGGAGTGTTCGACCCCGTACGGGTCCAACGGGATGAAAATGACCCCTGGGAGGTCATGTTTTTAAATTTGTTTAAGTCCGTGCGCGGGAGAATGGGACCTCCCCGGGGTGGGAGGTCCCCGGGACGGTCCGGGACCCCCCCGGGGTCGCGCGACCCCGGGGGGAACCTGCCCGGGGTCGCGGACCCCCGGGGGGGGCTGCCCGGGGTCGCGGACCCCAGGGGGGGACCTCCCCGGGGTCGCGACCCCCCGGGCAGGACCTGCCCGGGGTCACAGACCCCGGGTGGGTCCTGCCCGGGGTCGCGCGCCCCAGGGAGGACCTCCTTGGGGTCGCGGACCCCCGGGTGGTCCCCACCCGGGCCGCCCGCACCCCGAGGGAGCCTCCCCAAGGTCGCAGACCCCGGGTGGGTCCCCCCGGGGTCGGGTGGCCCCGGGCGGGCCCGCCCGCCCCGAGGCAGTCCCGCGCGGGACTGTCCGTCTCCGGGGTGGACCCATCTGGGTGATGGCGACCCCGTACGGGTCCCCCCGGCCCCGGATGGGTCTTCTCCTGTTGGATTATAATAAAAAGGGGGGTCTCCCGGGCTTTGAAGCTTCGAGTTCTCGCCGTGTCTCGTGGAGAATAGCGAGAAGGAGCGCCTCCTTATTCGTTTGTCGTCTTCCTCGTGCCATAGGCCGCTGCGGGAGGACGAGTTGTTGTCCATGCTTCGTGATACACGTGCGAGGGACGTTGTGCTTGGTATGTAGACCTTTTCCAGCATCTCCTTCGTTCTCGTAGAAGTTTCCCTTGCTCGTAGTTACACGTTCAAAGGATGTAGACTTAATCCCGTAGGGATTTTCATGAAACTACACGATCCCGACAATCGTTGTAGCTTGAACTTGACTTGTGGCCATCCCCCCGAGGGGTTTAGATTGTAACCACATGTAGGCTATAAAGCCTTAGACTTAGGAATATCCAACGGGACGGGGATACGCCGAATAGAGGGCCCCGTGTAAGAATATCCCATCGGATGGTGATACATCGTACCAAAACCTTGTCACATGCGAAATCAATATCCCGAAATTTAAGATGATAAATTACGGGTGCAACATTGGCGGAATGGGAAATTCCTAGACATCCTAAAGGGTACCATGCATGCACATTGGACTTGATTGGTGGAGAACCGAATTCACCTTCTTTGACACTCTTATATGATGACCATGGAACGGTTCCCGGGTTGGGTGTAGGTGGACTAGCTCGTGGGGAAGGGGTGTGATAGTGGACTCCCTCGAAGAAGTGGAGTAAATGTGGTGAGGCAAGGGGTTCACTAAGGAAGGGGTCGAAGGGATCAAAGAAAATATGAGGGCTACATGTTGCATGGATATCCACCGTTTGTAAGGATTATGACCTACTTAATTATCATACCCTGAGCCAGGTCGGTCATAGAATCCGTTCGGACCGTATTCGAAGATTTCGGATGTCAATGCCAGGGATGGGCATCCCTTGCATGGGTGAGAGCTCTGGATTGGACGAGTAAAATCCTCAGCAATCAGATCATGCTCTCAAGAGGATCGATGTCAACTTCATATGGTTGATCACCCTTTCCGAGTTACCCCCTGACGCTTACTTATATCCAAGATGAATCTGTCTACTTATAATCTGGCCCGTTCTCTTGATCGCTGAATAACACCCTTTTCCAGCCTTCCCACCATGAACATAAACCATTCCTCCAGACAATCTCGATGATTTAACCTTTCCATCGACGAGGGATAATTTCATCTTCCCTGTAGATCAGTGACAAAGCTGCGAACACAGCCACGTTTACGAAGGGAAGCCAAACAACCTTGCAGCAGCAAAGCGTTGCCGGAGTAGGACAGAAAGTCCAAAGGACAGTGAACTTGACCCCAGATTGCAAAATTATGGAACAATCAGGCACAAGAGCCCACAAATCTCTTCACAGTTGCCTAGGGACTTTTGCAGCATACAAAAGAGACGTTTACATGGGGAGAAGGCAAAACATACCCCAACCTACTGACTTGAAACTGTAATACATTGCTTGTTGAATTTAGGACACCCCTGGAACAAATAACTAACACATGTACAAAAGGAGAAAGACTAATCTATATACTTACATACTTACATTCCTTTTACCGTACGATAATACAGATACTTACATTTTAAGTACATAAAGATGCATATGCAAGCACTTGGCGAGCAGGTTCCTGGTTGGTTGTTGCCAAGGTAGAATGTGAGACCGATATCCACAGCCGCCAGAGCCCAAACAATAGAGTCCACGGGCTGCATAGTTTGGTTAAAAATGAAAAATATATTAGCTGGGGATCAACCAACTACAGAGAACACACAAAATTGTCTCGGGACTCCAGTCATGAACCAACCGCAAGCTAGGGACAGAATCACTAGCACCCCTCCACCAATATCAGTTAAGGTAATCAACTTGTCATAAAAAGCAAGGAAAAATGAATTGCCAAGCCAGGGAGAGGAATTTTCCTGTTGACTCGCTAACTAAACGTAGTCTCATTGATGCTTTTGGGGGGGGGGAACTAGAATGCTTGACAAACCATAATAAAATTTACAATGAAAATTGTATGAACTTGCAATGAAAGATTTTTGACAGTGAACTTAGTTTCTTTTAAATTTTTTGGTTGGGGTTTTGTGTTCTTTTTTTTTTTGAAGGGGGGGGGGGTGGTTTGCATTCCCAAATTTCCATGGAAAATGAAGAATCACAGTAAGTAGTTCCTCATAAAATAATTCAATGGGAAGAAAGAACATGTGTTTTTGAATTTAAGGAAATGTTTGTATAATAGAAACACGACTTTGCATTCTTACAAGAAAAGCGAGGGGGGTGGGAATGAGTATGAAGAGGCACATGGGAATCGAGGGTGTTGGGAGAGTGGGGAAAATCTTCCCCCGATTCTATTTCCCATGCTGGAGGTGGGGAAATAGAACAAGAAAAAACAAAACAATATTTTGAGCATCTGAAGAACACTTCCCCAACTACAAGTTTCATGTGCTTGCCAAGCATATGAATATCAGATGTGGAAATAAAGCATGGGAAAATTAAACACCCCCAACATTCCTAGAGTAGGTGACCGAGAAAAGCACATATAGAGAAAAGAATATTATACATAAATGTTGACAAAAATACATTTTTGCCCCTATTACCCCAACCCTCCTATCAAAAAGGAGATATCACAGATGAAGGTTTAAAATATGCATCTGGGAAGCAAAATTTCAGAATCAGCTTTATTTTGTTATATTCTTCTCAAAGCTGCCCTTTACAAATTGATGAAAGGCCACTCTTTGTAGGAATGTCAATAGGCTGGGCCCAGGCCAGACCCCCCAAAAAATCCCGGGTCTAGCTCAGCCTTATTTAACGTGGCCCAGTCCCAGCATTCTTGTCTTTTTTTTTATTATGATTGGGGTAAACCCACCCCTACCACCAACCTCAGCGTGCGGCCGCTTCGGACCTACGGACCCTACCGCTTGTACATCATGGGATCAACTGGGTGGGGCAAGGAGCAGGCTTGGTAAAGCCCCCAAGTGGTGCTGCCCAGACCTGAGCCAAGGGCACCTGTAGCACCATGAGGGAAGCGGAGGCAGGGAGCTCAGCTGGCAACCGACAGTTGCAGTGGAGGCCTCAGCACCGGCGAACCTTCTCCGGCGACCTGATGCCCACTCTAGTGTGATTACCCAGCACCTATCCCTTCTGTAATAGATATCCTCCGGCGGCTGCCTACTACCGGAGACCACCTCATCGGCAGCTACCCTGCCAGGAGATGACCAGGCGCTCTGCTTCTCGCCAGAGGTGTGCCGGGAGCTCCAACTGGGGTGCCCGCATACTGCCAACCACACCTACGGCCAATGATCTACAGAGGAGGAGACATCACTAACTCCAGATATCATTCTCACTATAAGTTATGAGTTAAGCATACTTACTTGGTATATGAGATATCCGTATTAGAAGTTGAGGACCATAATACCGTCAAGGCAATCTTGGCCACTCACTGTTTATATGGAGTCTAGCTAATTAAGTTTGGAACAGTAGTTTCTGTGCTTTCCACCTCATTTTCAACCGTTTATGTCATAAGTAAAAGTCTGTACATCACTATTTACTATGCTATTATAACCCTGCCCTCTTCGAACAATCTGATTACTACCTGCATGCATGTGGATGGGTTGACTTCTCTGGACTAGTACATGAATGATAATTAATGAAAGTTGACCGAGATATTCTTCGGGTCAAACTCAGCAAGGATTATGACCTACTCGGACTAGAATTAACTGGCGAGTGGAAAGGGGAAAGAAAAGAATAATGAAAGAATGGAGTCGTCATTTAACAGTAAAATGAAGATTTTTCGTTCCTATGAAATAAAAGGTACATGTTACGCGGGGCATTCCCCGGAATACATGAAGTCCAGCGAAAGGGGCAAATAGAAAAGACTATAGCAGAGGGCGTCGGAAGATGTCCTCCAGCTCTGGAATGCCCAAGGAAGGATGGATTTCATATGAAAACTATTAAATATAGTAATTCATAGTTACCACTATGATATGAATTACTGTATTTAGCATGGCTTTACGAGTCTAATAATTTAATCATCTTAAGCTATTTGTCGCTGGAATAATTGGTCAATGCTTTTGTAGTATCTCAAACAAAAGTTGAATCCTATCAATTACGATTCAAGTTTAAAAACTTGAGGGATGTGTGAGTCTAATATAAGCCGATTTATAGGTTCCTAACTTAATTATAAAACGTCTCGAATGACTGGAAACTCCAGAGACTACTCTCTTCTCTCCACGGTTGTTCAGGGGGTTAGCATCCTAGAGGATAACAAGGCCAAAGGGAAGAGTCAACGACCGATTGTGCATTTCATGTTTTCATTTGCCGCATGCCAATCCGAGTTCTGGTCCCTGGTTGTTTTGGGGATCTCGATATCTTCTGATTGAAAATGAGTAGAGTAATTAATGTTGGTTCTCATTATTCAATTATCACCTTGCTATCTTATTAGTTCTATTTTAAGGTCGTGCCACTCCGGTGGTGGCGAATGGATCGAATACATCATTTTTCGTTGATTGTGAGCTATTAAATTCTTGGGCATCAAACTACCTCTCCGTCGGATATTCCTTCCGCCGAACTAGGTGTTCATGTTACGAGGTCTCCATAAGCCCCCGCGAGCCTGTGATTCCCACTAGGACGCCGGGCGGGTTATACCCACAAACCTGAACCTTTTTGACTCAATCGAATAGCGTATTTTTGCTAAACCCCGGAATAGGGAATGTCCTATTGATGGCGGCCTTTCTGAGACTGTTTCTGTCAGTAAGCAGTCCAATCATGATCGCCAGACTACTAGAACAGCCCTCATGTGACTGTGTTTTAACCAGCTGTGCGTCGACTTTAGTCCCTTGACTATGTAAGTACACGGTTGACATTAGACCGTTTACCTCTTCAAGTGGCCCAACCAAGACCGTCTAGTCCTGATCTCGGCCCACCTTGGACCATTTTCTACTCGTTCGCTCTGGGTTGGATCTTTAACCTATCTAGCCTTTTTACGGTCCTGATTAGACCGTGTTCCTATCTTAGTGGTCCTTTGTTGACCGTTTCACCTTCTAGCTTTCTGGAAATTGATGTTTTCACGGTTTTGATATGTGGAAGCTACTTTAGCCTAACTAGGCGATTGTACCTCGCATTTGACCTATTGTTAGGTCTATTGATGACATTCATCCTTCCTAAAGTCATTTCTTTAAATGACTATTCCTCTCGATTAATGAGATTGTTTGGAACTCAAGAAAAATCAATATTTCTTACACATTCTATCTTGATTACATGAGCTTGATCTTGGAACTCTTGGCCATTAAACATTGTGGATGTCTAGATTTTGTGGGATCTATGATCCAAGCGAATCAATACCAAGGCAATCATATTTAAGGGCCCAGTCTGGTCCTAGGAGGAGCACCCGAAAAGTACTTGATCCCCGGGGAGATGAATGACTAGGTGTGGCATTGTCACCGAGTACTAGCTAGCGTGTGAGTGTACGACATTTCACATTCTCGTGAAACTTGCTATTCATGCTTGAAAGCGTGAAGTACCTACTTGCGTGATGTGACGTGACTTGACTTGACTTGATAAATGGCCATTCATTGGAAAGTTCTTGTTATTGGTGCTTGATATCTTGACATGCAATTGTTCCTTTTCCATTTCTCTATCAATTATCTTCTGGTTACTAGTTTACTTTATTTGAGTTTCTCGCATTATTCATGCATTCATAAAATGGTTAATTACTTAAATTTACCTGATGATAGAGAGTAATTCCTACTGACCTTCTCGCTCACCCCCCTTATTTCCATCCTTTTCAGGTAACTCGGTAGATGGAACGTTTGCAACTGGGCTCGTGACAGTGTGATCGAGTGAACCTGGAACTTAGAGACCGGAGTCTTTTTATTTTCTTGAGTCTAGTTAGTATAGTGGGTCTTACTATTTTCTCGTCATTATTTCTTTCATTGAGTCTATTATTGTAACAATTGAGTCAAATTTGTAATTCAACTTCCAAATAACAATGAAATTATATTTTTCTCAAATTAATGGCCTCCATGTTTTGAATATTAATTATTATGTTTATTTATTTTCTGCTCAAATTATCATGACTATTTCACTGTCACGTTCCGAGAATCGCTTCCCGCTGCTATCGGTTCGGGACGTGACAGAGTTTATTCACGTCGGGGGGTTAAAATAATATTTTTAGGGCGTGCGACGGATTCGTCGGATCGAATGCCGTTTTCCCATTTATTTCCTTCCATTTTTATAATTTGGGACCCAAGGGATGGTCTCCAGTGTTTCCCCTCGATCTGGGGTCGAGTGGGAGTGGAAATTGGGCTCTAGGGTCAAGCTCGGAAGGGTGGTCGCCATATTCGGTCGATCGATCGGTTGTGGTCGGCCGACCGAACAACCCTACTGCAGACCAGGCACGCTGCGGATTTCGGTCGACCGACCCTAGGGCACCAATCGACCGACCGCAGCAGGTGGAGTCGACACAGCCCGCGCTGCGTCGATGTCGCTGGTCGCGCCGGTCGATCGACCCGATCGGTCTGGTCGACTGACCGGCGCAGGGTGCGTTGGTCGACCGACCCAACGGGGCAAGTCAACCGAACTGCACCAGTCTTACCCGTTTCAGCCTCCGATCGGTCCGGTTGAGACCCAATTACCGACCTATGGCCCTGTGGTTGTCCTGGACACCACGTGGGTACCGTGACTGTATTTTTAGGTGTTTGGAGGTACCATTTTATCTCGATTATCATGCCCATAGATTTTAGGGGTCCGGGTGACCCTCTTATGTTCCGGGCTTCCGTATTACGCTTGATCGACTCACCGTATATCGGCATGGGTGCGAAGGGAAATTCCCGCACGTCGTGAGCTTATCCGAAAAGCGGTTTCATATTGTTTTTGTTTGAACTGACTTATCTTAGTCAATTATAGACTACATAAAATCTGTTTTAAGATTTCTTTATTAATACATCAAACCTTCAGGTCTCCGTGTGTCCAGGTGTGCTGAGGGTTAAGACTTTAAGTGATAGGAGAAATACCCGGGATACAACCCAGCCTAAGAGGGAGAAGCAGAAGAAGAATGGAGACAAGCTTCGTGCAGGATAGGAGATATCAAGGCTCGAATTCCTTCTAGGGCACTACCCCTCAAAGAGATAGCCTGTTGCGCCGGGGCTTTGTGTCTTTGATTTTGAGACCCATATTTATCAGGCACGCATGCGACCGGGCTCATGACGTCCCGCGGGGAACTCTATTGCCACTCTTGCCATGCCTTTGATTCATAATTTTGCATTGATTCATTTTCTCATTTTGGTAGCCCTTATTGGCAAGATATAGCATGAAAGCTCACTTTTGAGGGTCAAGACTGCCCCTATTTGAGACCTCTCTCGTATTAGGGAGCGCCTAGGTTAATCATCTTATCCATCAATCTCTTGCCCCTGCACTTGGCCGAGCAGAGAAGAGAAAATGCCTTCATGCATACCCAAAATATGGCCACAGCAGCAACGGTGTGCCTTAGAGGAATCAACTATGGCTTGCCGTGTAGTGTGTGAAAAATCCATACTCAAAGGTCACCCTCAACAATCGAGGAAAGAAACTAGACTCCTAACACTGAGTTATCACCAGCCTAAGGATGCTGCAGAAGCAACTCGACTTGAACTAACCAAACTTAATGAACTAAAGCCGCTCAAAACGTGTTGAGGAAACCACATTATAACCATGCGCAGGAGAAATAGAAATGATAGCAATAATAGCATGTTGTTTCTCAAAATAAAGATACCTTGCGAATCCATGGAACGGAAAAGCGGCGTCCTGAAGCGATCTTGATCATCGAGCTTTGATCAGCACGAGCTTTACATTCCTTGCTTGTCAGGGTAAAAGGGAGAGGATAACAAGGACTTGAAGATTCCTTTAGATGGAGGAGCGGCAGACACCAAACTGGATGAAGAAGAATAAAAGGAAGAGAGACGAGGGCTAGAACTCCCTCGTTAAGGCACAGAGACCCTGATAACAAGGAACCGAATACAGAATGAATAGAGATTAACTGAGATCAAGGCGGACTAAAGCCTCGAAAATAGCAAGAAAAAGGATCAGAATCTGGGAAGGGTAAGGATGGGCAAATCGAGAGAGGAGAGTGAGAAGCATCCGACGTAATCGGAGAAGAGGAATAATGATCACCCGCGAAAGGCGGGGAAGAAGATGCGTAAAAGCTCGGCAAGGTCGGGGAAGAATTAGGAGTAAGACCCGGAAGCCCCAGGGGAGAATCAGAGGAAACACCCGGAAGTCCCGGGGAAGAGGAATCAGCAACGCCCGACATGGTCGGGGAAGGGGAATGAGAAGTGGAACCTAAAGATGTTGGAGGAGAAGGATCAAAAGAGGCACTGCAAGTGGGGTGAAAGGGCGACATAGGCTGAGGCCTGAGGTTATGAGGGAATAGAGAACTTGGAGGTTCCATATGGGGAGGAAAAGAAGGGTGAGGGTTTGCGGACCCGAAAAGAGAAGAGAAAATCATGGAAACTGGATTGGAGAAGGGAAGGTACACTGCCCAAGGGTGAGAGCTGAGTAGAAGAAAAGATGAATGAAAGGAAGAGTTAGCCTTATTATTTACTAATCGCCCCGATTATTAAATTGACTCAATATTCATGGAGACTACTCTCTTCTCTCAGCATTGACTCTTCCCTGAACAAATAACCCAGGGGGTAGGGGGCGCCCCTGGGCCTAGCCCACTGAATTAGGCCCAATAGCTAATCTAATTAACATAATGACACTCAAACTTCAGGAAATAAACAAAATACTTAGGGACATGACTCAAATAAAAGGAAAATTACAATGGTATGACTCAAATAAAATGAGGAAATACAACATATGACTCAAGATAAATGACTAGACCATGTTGGACGGTTCTGGGGCGAGGAGACGAGCCGTGAGTGTGGGCACGGGAGGTGATGTCCCCATCAGTTGGTTGACTCCGACACTTCGTCAAGGGTTGACATTGATATTCAGCCCAGGGTCTGGGCCTCTCATACATCTGCATTCTACTCAACCCTCACCACAAACCTTCTATCGGGGCAAGGCCCGTTGGCTTTGACATTCCGTTGAGGACATGATGTGTTGTAACATATATTAAATTGACAAAATTCAGGGCCGACCCGGTCCATATGCAGGAGTTCCATTGGTTTGGTTGATAAAGGCTCAGATCTGAGCTTAAATGGCTTGCGAGTTTGCTTGCCTAGAGCACATGCATCACAGATTTTTGAGAATCTTTACTTGCTCCGACAGATTAAGGTAAGCTGGCCTAGGGTGCTCTCTTGAGGGCTACATTTTCAGTTCCTTGAATATTGCCTTATCAAGAATACACGTGAACTGGCTTGGACTGATATTGAATGTACTCACTTGGCAAAACATCGGGTCGACGTGGAAACCTTGACGCATGATCTCAAGTTACTTGATAAATACCCACACTCAGAACAATCTACCCACTAACCTATATATTCTGTATAGAAGGTCATACTCTACAGAAAGATGTTGATTCTAACTCACTGAAAGGGCTACCACGTATATGACCAGTATGGAATATTGTCTGTTTAGATAAACTGTATACGTAACTTATAATTAACTCGAAAGGGGGTTAGAAACTCTAATGAATCAAAGGGAGATCAAGAGATAGTATTAATTAAGAAGTTTCTTAGACCAATATTTTATTTCACAGCATAAAATTTAAATGACTTTAAGATGATATTTCTCCAATTTTGTTAGAGTATATATAATATTATACTCTAGTTTAAAGTCTGGGTAATGCTGTGAACACTCTCCAGGTCTGAGTAACTTGTATTTTCCATTCATAATTAGGTCTTAAAACAATAATCTATTACCAACCTCTATGCATTATACTCTATTTGATTGTGGCCAGATATTCCAGCATATAGTTAACATATAGACCATGCATTATACTCTATTTGATTACTAAACTCATCATCGTGTTTGAGATACGGTTAATAGAGGCTGGTAATAATGTAGAAATATATCTGGCTTTGAATCATATGAGAAGGTATATGTCATAAGAGATGAGAAGGTTACATAAACCTCTAAATGAGAGAGAGAAGGTGGCTTGCGTAAGTAGAAGGGAGGAAGAGAGAGAGAAGATCACACAATTCTTTCAACTCAATTCAAATTCTTCATTCTTCATTAACTCTAAACAAAGCCCTTGGCATCCTATTTATAGGGAGAAGCCAGGGTTACAATTGTCCACAAATGACCATAACAAATTAGAAAAGACTCCACTATCCTGGGGGGTAAGCATAAGCTAACTATGACCTATAACTGAGCTAGCCTCAACAATTGGCCTTTTGGGCCTTATTTAGCTGGCCCATTAAGGCTTACATGACTCAAATGGAAGAAAAATAGACTCAATTAACGCTAATTGCTACCTTTTGGGTGTCTGTTCAGTCCCAGAGTGGACAGAACAGCGCACTCGAGGGAGAAAATTGAGAAATCTTTGCTCCGGATGCCGAACGGGATGCCGCTTCTTGGAGATGGAAGGCGACTCGTTGTAGAAGCTCTCAGCCAAGTGGCGCCTCAAGAAGCAGAGGGATGTGGCCGTGGGAACTTCTGTAAGTGGCCTCAGGTTGGTGATCGGATTTATCTTGCGCAGTCGGAGAAGAACGGCTCCCCCGGGCGACCACGAGCTCAGAAAGGGATGGGACCACCGCCGTTGCAAAGAGGACGGAGATACGCTTCCAACGGTACCTCTTGAGCCTCTAGGGACGCTGGGATGAAGTCGGGGCTGGCTCTGCAAATTAGATGATACTCTTGGTTGGGCCAGTCCAAGGGGTTTAAAAATTTTATCAGAAGAGAGCTTCTGATAAAAGTGACACATAATCAAGTTTCCAAAATTATTACTGTCATATTAACCCCTCGGAGCTTTTGGAATATAATTTTAAGTTGATACGGATTAAGCCTTCATTCAGTGAGTGGCGATGATATCACTTATATTTTCACGTGCTATTATCTGACTTTTGGATAATAGAGTTATAGCGCGTGATCAAGATAAAGATTGATAGCATGAAGTTAAAAATGCAAACCTATGAAAAGGACAACAAATTGAGTAATGAGAAGTATGAAGCTATCAAACAAGTCAACACTCAACTCCTTCAAAACATTGAAAACCTACAAAAGAGTTGAAGGTTAAATAACATTCTTTAGAAAAGTTTGTAGATGGAAGAGAAAACCTAGATGCATTGCTAGGTACAAGAAGGAATTTCAGCAAGGAAGGGTTGGGTTTTAATCCCACAAACAAAAGGTCAATTGGGTTAAAAACTGTCACATTTGTTTCATCTTTGGATGCTTCTCAGCAATGTCTACATAAACTTATTTATAAACTTCGAGGGTGCGGAGCTGAGGTTCTCTGTTGCTAGCTTGCCGGGCCGAGTGTTCACTTGGCATGTGGTACGCTTTACTGCTTTAGACTGTACTTTCTGTTGGACTGGACTCTGTTGTAGTTGTTTTATTTATTTCTGTTATTTGTTGAGTTGTCCTGCTTTATTTCCTATTTCTTTGTGCCTCCACACTCCTTTTAGCCCTTCCGAGCCCTCCCGGCTCGTGGGCGGCGGTGCGAGTCTCGGGTTATCGGGCCTTCCCAGTAATCGGATTCTCGGGTCGTTACATTGTCCCCTTATGCATATAGTCTCTCAAACAAACCAGAGAATTCTACCCTTATGATCCATGATGCAATAGAAATCTACAAGGATGAACTCTGGTTATCCAAAGAGAATTCTGAGAGTTATGCGTTACATAAGAGAGAACCAATGTCAATCAAAACACATTGATAGAGGGCAATATGATCAGAAACGTTTTGAAGGTTAAAACCAATTGAGATGAAGGGAGAATATCAACAAAAATACAGGGACACTCAAGAATGCTGACTAGATTTCCCCCTTTAAGAAAGACACTCAGCAAGACAGGAAAGCTCCCCTGATTAGATGATGGAGTGAAACCAATTGATATAGTGAAGTGATGAGCATCTATCAGCAAAACATAGACTGTGATCACAGTGAATAAATGAGGAAGATAGATTTTCATTAGCACACCAAATTCATAAATCTTTGTAAACGAATGTCAGCTTCTTCAATCATAATAGATTATGAATGAGTTTAAACTGACCATCATGATTTAAGAGAGATGTATTCAAAGTTTATCAAGAAAAATTCAATACTCATATCTGAAACACCTTTTAATAAAGGTGAACCAACAACTCATTTGATATTCATGTTTAACCTCCTTCCATCTTACTCATTTAAATTCAGTAACTCCTATGGAAAATACACAAGATCATATTGAGATTAAACAGAAATAAATGAGATTGAGCTTATCTTTAGATTTTTCAGAATTTTCTGATACCAATTGAGCAGCACTCATTTTTCCTGAGTAATTTTAATTCAGTCAACACCTTTTTACATAAGGCACAACACGTCTTAGGTGAAGTGACCCAGTTACTCAATGTGACAACCGTATTGCCTCTCAAAGAGAACAGAGTTAGCAGTGGAGTATCTTTTTACATGAGGAGACACCTTGATCAGAGGCCAGAATCTCCAGTTACTCAACACATCCATGCCATTGCTCTGCCAGACTTTCAAACATATTGAAAAGAGGTAACTATGGCACTTCATGACATGGACTTACTCTATTTCATTGATAGAAAACCCAGTTTCTCTGTGACCATAGTCATTGCTCTAGCTTTAAATTTTAACTATTTTCATATTCTTCAAACAAAGCTCAGTACACTTGAAATGATTAAGAACAATACTTTCTACATGTATCTTAACCAAAGAAAGCCATGTCTTTTAAAGTTTCAGATTTCAGAAGGTTTTGCATGAAATTCATGAGGCAGTTGGTTAAGACTTATTAAGCATGATGATTCAAATATTTTCAAGTCTTTTACATCAAAAACTTAGAAAATACATTAGGCTTAAATCAATTTGATTTATCAAAACATTCTTAAGCCAGTATAATAGAAGATTCTTCTTTTCAGAATGTCTGATTTATGCCTAGGGTGCACTGATTAAATCTTTCCTCATTTGGCTGAATCAATGACATTGTCAAGAGAAATTAGCAGAGAGCAATTCAGATACCAGTAGTTGAGAGAATTGAGCAATTCAGAAGCAAGCCTTAAAGACTAGAATTCAGTCAGATTAGCTTGGGCCAGTCTTGACAAGATATGAAGAAAGGTGTATGATAGTAACAAGTTATCAATTGAATTCATAGTAGACAGAATCAATGGAGCTACATCAGTGTAGACAACAGAGAATTCAAGTGAACCACACATTTGTCAAGAATGGATCAGATTGCTAGACAGAAGGAGTTCAAGAGGTAAAAAGATGAATCAGGAATGCTCCCCCTATCTAGATGCAATGAATCATTTTTTTTTAAAGTAAGGAAATGCAATTGCAACTAACTACATGTATGCATTCAGCAAATGAGATTATCATGATTATGCAAGCATCAATCAAACTCCCCCTTACAAAGTGCATGATATGCAATCAACATATATGCACACAACTCCCAGTACAAGCAAGAAAGCCTACAAAGCTCAATGCAAGAGTCAAACCAAATAAAAAGCATGTATGCATGAAACTATGACTTATCAGATCAACTATAAATTTCATTTGAACAGATGTGAAGAATTTACCTGAATGGGGTTTTATCAACTCGGGTGCCTTGGTTTATTTCCCCCTTTTTTTTTATTATTCTTCAGCTTCCAAGGCGCACCTGCAAGTTAGCACACTATGTTCCATGGGCAGGTACCCAAACTGTCTTGGGCCCTTCATGGTTAATAGTGACACCTTTGGCAGGTGTTCTAAATAACCTCTTAGCTTGTAGGTCATCAGATCTCATCAGATGGCAATTATTCATTGAATGACCTAATATACCACAATAATAGCAAGAGGTAGTAGATTTCAGATTTGATTTATGCACATTCTGATTAGTATGAGTTCTATGTGCATATGTATGAAATTTTCTGTTAACAGAATTAAGATTCTGTTTACCAACATAAGCCAGCCAACAGTCAGCAGCTCTATGGCCTGGCTTCCCACATTCAAAACATGTAAGTGTTTTCTTTTCAAACACAAATTCATTTCTATCAGAAATATTTCTATTGACAGGGAATTTACCAGATTTATTGTTAAACTTCCTTCCCTGAGCATGCCAACATTGGGCTGCAATGTGGCCCATCTTGCCATAGTGAAAGCATGAACTAGAATTTCTTCCACCAGCCCTCAGCCAGCATTCAATGGCCCTGTGGCCTGTCTTTCCACACTCAAAGCATGTAATGAGCTTATCTTTAAAAACAAATTTGTTCTTATTAGGACCATGTTGGCTTGCAGGAGATTTACCATGATATGAATGAGATGTTTTCTTATCATTTGCAAGCCAGTATTGTGCAATTGTGTGTCCTAATTTACCACAGTGAAAACATTCAATTTTCTTTTTCTGAAATGAAGGATTTCTATCATGAAGGTTCCTAGCAGTCATATCATCCTTCTCCATCAATTTACATTCATGCATCAGATGACCAAATTTATGACAATAATGGCATGACACTTTCTTTTTAGATGCATGTGAATGTGTGTGTGAACTTTGATCAACATGCCCTAATGAACCCTGTTTATTTATTTTCTGTTTTCCAATCTTTTTTATGATTTTTGTTCTTTTCTTCAGTTTTCTGAACAATGGGCTGTTTATCTTTTGAAGTGGTGGCTACATTTGAAGCTTTTACAAAAGATGTCATCAACTTGCTCTGAAACTCTTTCTTATTAGCATTGTTGTAGCCCAGCCCTTCCTTCCTAGTGTTGATTTTTACACCTAGTAGCTTGTCTAGATTTTTCTGCCCATTTACAAATTTTGACAGAGAATTGTTCAGATCATTTATTTCAGATTGAAGAGAAGAAATCTGATGTTCATAGTTGACTATATCTTCTTCACAGACCAGAATCTGTTGATGCATCACATCATTCAAATTTTTAAGAGTTTCAATCTCTTGTTTCAATTTGAGCTCATTTTGATTTTCATCAACATATTTTCCCTTTTCAAATGTCAGCAATCTCTTTGACATGGTGGAGTTCAACTGTTTTAGTTTCTCAATTTCCTCCTTTAAACTAGTGTTCTCCTGCTCAAGTTTATCATCATCAAACAAAACATCAGTTAGGAAACTTGGATATTCTGATTTACAGTTTTCAATGTTTTCCTGAGATTTTAAGTTCGCAACACTAACAGCCTCGAACTCTTCATTGATCAGTTTGTTTTCATTCTCAAGACTGATTAGTTTTTGTTCAGATTCTTGACATTGATTTCTGAGTTTAGTGTTTTCAGATTTAACATGATCAAGTTCTAATTGAATTCCATCTAATTTCGACACTTGTCTTCAGAGTATCTCATTTTCAGTTATCAGAATTTCAAGATTTTCAAGATTTTCAGTCCCAGAAATGGGATCCCCTAGATTTGTTATCTTCTTTATCAGACTTTTGTTTTTCTTCCTCAGTTTTTCATGGGAGTGTAACAGATTAGCATAGGCATCTTCCCAGTCATCTAAGGTGAAATTCTCGAAAGGGTTTACCTCCACAGCATCTTCAAATTCATCTTGTTCACTGCCATGGTTGCTCTTGTCAGCCATCAGGCAGCTGTCCTCATTCATCCTCTGAGCTATCTTCAGCTGATCCAGAATGTCTTTAGCGGACCTGCAGTCATAAAAACAAGAGTGTAGAACCTTGTCAGTGGCTTCTTTCATTAATTTCAAAACTTTCTGATTCTCTCCATTTCTTGATCTGTCACTTTTAGTCCATTTGGACTCTTCCTGTGGCAGTCTATGAGGACCATGTGAAATTAACTTCCACAGATCCGGATCCATTAAATTCACATAGTTATGTAGACTGCTAACCCATGAGTTAAAATTAGAGCCATTGAAAATCGGTGGAGAACCCATTGAATAAATCGATAAGCAAATTAATGCAGCAAAGAGTAAAATCAGAAATGCACCAAGAGACAATAGGATCCTCTGCAGATCGTTGGATCTGATCAATCAGAGAACCCGCTCTGATACCAATTGTTATGTTCGGTGCAGTATTCAGAGGGGGGGGTGAATGAATATGACTTTAAGAAACCTTTCGCCCAGTTAAAATTTCGCTCACTAAAAATTCTAGTTCGCAAACTAAATAAACTTGAAGGCTAAATGGCAGTTGTGGAATTAACCAAACACACAGTGAGATCACTGGAGTGCAAACAAGACAGATTTAGTCAATCTAAAAACTAATAAACTCTTCTGCTCAACCAGAAGCCAAACACATGGAGCGCCCCTATGTAATCACCTAGCAGAAGCACAAATAGACAAGTCAAACCACAGTGCACAAGGGGTTTTTAGGTGGTTCGGTCCAGCAGACCTACATCCACCCCACACTCAACCCGAGTGTGGCTTCCACTAGCTCACGCTAGAAACCGCAGACTCAGTCTGCAACAGGTGCTGCCACACAGCTTGACCAGGAGAACAAACTCCCCTCTTCCTCCCAACCGGAGGGACACCCCAAGTGACTCCCAGTCACTTGGAAACCAGAGACACACGGTCTCTCTTCCTCCAGACTCGGAGGGAACCCCTGGACTTGCTACTCACAAGCCCAGAACCGGAGGACCAAACCTCCCTTCCTCCAAACCGGAGGGGAACCTAGTGACCCAAGTCTCTCTTCCTCTGAACCCCAAAGGGAAACACAAGTGACACCAAGTCACTTGCAAACTAGAGGTCTCGGACCTCTCTTCCTCCCAACCGGAGGGAAACAACCAATGACACTCAGTCAAAGGCAACCAGAGACGCAAGTCTCTCTTCCTCCACACCGAAGGGAACCCGATCTCACACTAGAGGATCGGAAGAACAGCAAATGAATAGTTCAAAAGAAAAACAAAACCAGCAACAGAAAGGTGAAAAGATAAAAACAAATGTGGCTCTCGCAGGAGCTGGCTGGCCTGGATTTGATCCACGGTCCAGCAGGAACAGATCTTCAGTTGAAGCTTCTATCACTCTAGCTCTCTCTTCTTCTCTGTTCTTCTTCCTCTTCTTCACTTCACACTCTGCTATCTCGATCTCTCACTCAATCTCTCTTTCTTTCTCTTTCTCACTCTCTTTCTCTTCTTCTTTTTCTTTTCTTCTTCTCTGTCTGGATCGTGGCTCTCTGTATGGACTTCACCTCTCGCCAACTCGATCAATCTTCTTCTGTGGAAGAAGGCTCATATATATAGCAGCAGCATCCCCGACGTGTGACCTCCACATTTCCAGCCCTAAGTATTCGGACCACGTGGCAGCATCCTGGTATCTCGTTCACCCTTGGATCACGAGTCAGGCACCTCGGATCACGTGCTGCCCAGTCACTGGGGAATATTTCCTCGGACCACCTTCTTCTGCAAGGAATTAACACGATTAAGACTCAGGGCCACAATAACTAAAGCTGCATGAGGTATGTGATAGCAATACACGATGCACTGTACTGAGAATGACACGAGATACACAAGATTACTACAGTACAAAATAAAGAGAGAATGACACGAGGTCAGATTAAAACAGCACGAGGTAAAACAAGAACGACACGAGGTTCAAAGGTGACAAAACAAATATCACAAAGAGAACGACACGAGGTTATGAACACAAGAATAACACGAAGACTCGAATAAAAAACAACAACACGACATAATAAACAGCAAAGAGAACGGCACGAGATTATGAACACAAGAATAACACAAAGACTCGAATACAAAAAAACAACACGACATAATAAACAGCAAAGAGAACGACACGAGATTATGAACACAAGAATAACACGAAGACTCGAATACAAAAAAACAACACGACATAATAAACAGCAAAGAGAACGGCACGAGATTATGAACACAAGAATAACACAAAGACTCGAATACAAAAAAACAACACGACATAATAAACAGCAAAGAGAACGGCACGAGATTATGAACACAAGAATAACACGAAGACTCGAATACAAAAAAACAACACGACATAATAAACAGCAAAGAGAACGGCACGAGAACAACATGGACTGAAGCCAACTCGAAGGTGAAACACAAAAACTGACACGAAGTGTGGTCACAAGGCAAGACAGACACGGGGTCTAGGAAAGACAACACGAGGACAGAAAGACAGACATGGCTATCACGACACGTGATGAAACAGTGAAACCAGAAGAAGAAACGACTCGAGGAACAACAGTAAGTGACACTAACACTACAAAGGGAACAACACGAAATATACTGTAACAACTCGAGTACTAAGTTGTTCGAACGTACGAACGACTCGAAGACGAGGATGACACGGAGACAACACGAAGACACGAATACAAAAGACAACACGAAGACACGTAGTGAAACAACACTTGAAAACACAAGAAAAAATAACTCGAGCACACAATAGCTCGAATGAACGACTCGAAGACGAGGTGACACGAGTTGAAAATAACACGAAGATGAAAACAGAAACCGACACGAGGTGAGGTCACAAAGCGACAAAGACACGAGGTCTAGGAAACACGACACGAAGACATGAGATAGACACGTCTTCAACAACACGTGATGAAACGGTGGAAGCAGAAGAACAACTCGAGGAACTACAGTAATTGACACGAAGACACAAGAGCAAACATAGAGGACTGACTCGAGATGAGCAACTAAGTGCTAACGACACGAGGTTCATACAGAACAAATCGAGCTGCTCCAGTAAACAACACGAAGACAATCAACAAACATAGTTGGAACAACACGACGTAAAAAATGACAACACGAAGTGTAGTGAACACAAACAACACGAAGTATGAAAGGAACAGTTCGGACATACAAGGTACTACCTCATAGCAGTTTTCCTGTTAATCATGGAAATTTCAAATGCATAACATTACGCAAGATATCTGATTAGAATGACAATATTTAACATAGTGATGCTCATCATCAAAACACTAGGGAAGTCACAAACAAGAAGGCTGTGAGCAACAAGGCATGTTGTACAGACTTCAATCAATATGCATCAGACGACTGTGTATGGACTTGAAGACCCTTAACCAATGTATAGACTTCAAGTGGAGACCAATGTGTAGACTTCACTTGAAAGCCCAATGTGCAGACTTGAGCTATGCAAGCTACAATGTCGATGTATGGACTTTATGAATGTTCAGACTTAAATGCTCGACCAGTGTACAAACTTGCAGAGCCGACCCCAATGTATAGACTTGAGGAATTGAAGCCAATTTACTGACTTGTCGAATGGCTCAGCAATGTATAGACTTGGAAATGCTTGAAGAGGATGTACATACTTCATGAGACGCTGCATGCCAATGTATAGACTTCATGAAGAACACACGATGCAATGTGTGGACTTGGTGACTCATGCAGACAGACGAGTGTACAGTCTATGCCATGCTCACAGTTAAGCAATGTACCAAGTTCTGAATGAGCAGTTCTGAATGAAGTAAACACATATGACATCAAACAATCTAGATAAATGCAATAAATGAAATGCACCAAAGCACACATCACACAGCCATATTTAAATGCAGCAATATTTCAGATAAGATTTTCAATGAAATATTCATATGCACTACAAACAGAATTGTATGCATTCAAGTGACTTATAGTGTTTGCTATCATCAAAATCACAGGGACACAACAAACCACACCAGTGGCATATCTGATATCTGGTCAAGTTAGGGACAAATATATAAGTTTGCCAACTATCCTTGGATATCTTCCCTTTTCTGCCTCTGAAAGAGCCTCTAAATCATGCTCACTGAGTTTGTGATTTACCTCAATGGGTATATCAGCGGGTCTGCTGCCCAATTTCTCCATTTCCTTCAGAAGATCTAAGGCATATTTTCTCAGCAAGATGTGAATAACACCTCAAGTCCGTGCAACTTCAATCCCAAGAAAGTATTTCAAGGGACCAAGATCTTTTATCTCAAATTCCCTTGCCAGATTTTCTTTCAAACATCTCTTTTCTAGCAGGTTATCGCTAGTAACAATCATATCATCCACATACACAGTATCACAACCTATCTGTCTTTCCATTTTACATGGAGGGTATGGTCAACATTCCCTTTCTTGAATCCCATTTTTAGCAAAGCAGTTCTTAGCCTCTCAAACCAAGCCCTCGAAGATTGTTTGAGACCTATTTACACGCAAAATTTTTGAGTATCCATCTCATTGGATCAAGATGCGTATATTTTGGCATATTTGTTAATTCCGTGCTTTTGGATTTATCAGACGATTTAGGATTCGTGTACTAGACTTTTCCCCACCGACCGGAGTCGGTGTTAATTTACATCGGACAAGTCCGAACACCTTTGATTAACTGTCGAATAACGTCTTTAACCTCTATATGTTGTGACATTAATGATCTTGATGATCGCCCATGACGGGTACATACTCTTGCGAAGAAAAGTGGAGACTTCATTTCTTGGAACATATGTAATTTAAACTACAATCGTTCTTTCAAGACCTTTACATATGATCCTGATTGTATAATTGGGTCTTCGGGATTACATCCGGTTGCAGTCAGACTGTTTGAATTTGCTTCAGTCTACATTTGGATCTTTGAATTTGTTTTCGTCCCGATCGGGTCAGTGAATTTACTTTTAGCTTCTGATCGGACGGTTGAGCTTAAATCCCATCACGATTGGACCGTTGGATCGCCAAGATGATCACTGTCGGTCCGTCATAATTGCTTCATGGTCATGATCGCTCTTTTGATTGTGATCGGACTCTTAAGTTGCCTTGGTGTCCCTAAAGGACATTCCCACACAAGGCGAGGTATATTTGTAATTTTTCTTCCATCAAGGTATTTCTGCAAATTTTCCAAACATTAGGGTGTTCATGCAATTTTTCCTTTTTGGAGATATCCCCGTCATGTCTTGACTTCCTGGGCATTCCTGTCATTTCTGACTTTTGGGAATACATTTGACATTTCTTAACTTCTCGGAGACCCCATCGCTTAACTTCCTGGGCGCTCCTGACTTCATTTCTTGACTTCTCAGAAATAGCCCCATCATTTGACTTCCTGATGATTCATCATCTTAATTTCTCTTGGGTATTTCTCGTCTTAATTTCTTGACTTCTCGGAAATAACCCCGTCATTTGACTTCTTGGGTATTCCTCGTCTTAATTTCTTGACTTATCGGAAGTAATCCCATCATTTGACTTCTTGGGTATTCCTTGTCTTAATTTCTTGACTTATCGGAAATAATCCCATCATTTGACTTCTTGGGTATTCCTCGTATTAATTTCTTGACTTATCGGAAATAATCCCATCATTTGACTTCTTGGGTATTCCTCGTCTTAATTTCTTGACTTATTGGAAATAACTCCGTCATTCGACTTCTTGGGTATTTCGACTTTTCTTGACTTTTTGGGAATAGCCCCGTCACTTCTCGACTTCCTAGACATTCATGTCATTTCTTGCCTTTCTGGGAATAGCCCCGTCATTTCTTGACTTCCTGGGCATTCCGCCATTTCTCGACTTATCATGGTTTATTTGTAATTTCGTTGTTCTTTGGTTTCTCCAGACATGATAAGTCTTGGCCATGGATTTGGATGGTTAGCTATAAGTCGAACTCAGGAGAGCGCACACCGCTTCAGGGAAGGGACGTGGTCCCACTCCATCGAGTCCTGCAAACGGTGTAAACCAGAACAAGGGCATTCTTTGGTAATTTTGAGACCCCACAAATGGGGGTATTTCTACAATTTTCTCACCTTTGGGGGTATTTATGCAATTTCCCCACCTCCAGGGATATTTCTGCAATTTTTTCACCTTCGGAGGTATTTCTACAATTTTCTGCACATAAATGCGTTATGAGGTGAACCAAATACACAAAGCATTTTCCAATGGTACTAAGCACATAACTGCGTTCTGAAGGTAATTCTAGGTGAAGGTGTATGAGATTGATTTTCTTTCCAACGGTACTATTCCAGAAAATGCTTTCAGATTGGATGGAAAGGATAGAAAGGACACATGCTCCTTCACCACCCGTGAGTGCTCCATTGCCACTTTCTACTTCTGAACTTTATTCGGAACCATCTTATTTGGAGCCACCCAAGTCCGAGCCACCCGTGTTTCTAACGGGTACGCTATACATAGCTGAGCCACTTCTTAGTTGGCTCAAGGATGGCTTGGTCCCACCCCCTTATCACTCCATGGACCCCACCTTACCTCTAGTGTCCGTCAACTCCTACCACACGATATTCCGGTCTAGTCACCATGTTGATACATTGGGTGACCTTATTCTTGGTTTAGGTTGGCAATGGAAGTTGACGCACTTATTGGCCCAAGGCTTCGACCAACCCACTAGTCGTAGCTTCACCCATCCGGCCATAGGGTCCATTACCTCCGTGTGCACCGTGAGTTTTGTCACCACGGAGATTCTTCTATTCCTCCCGATGCCGGCCGAGTCCGACTTCGTTCCCTTTTGCCCAAGGGAGGAATCCTATTTTATAGACATGGCCGTCATCCCACCGACCACAATATATGACGGTGATTATGAATTGTTAAATTAGGACCGAGTCATGGGGGAACCCACTTCATGAAGTCATACCTTCTTCGACCCTTTTGACCCCTTCACTAGTGAACCTCCCGAGCTAACATATTCACTCCACTTCTTCCAAGGAGTTCACTATCCCACCCCTACCCCTCGGTCTAGTTGGCAAGCCATGCCTACGTCTAGGGGTAATGACGAGGGTAGTTTTGGATCTCCTAGCCCTTCCCCACCAAAATCCCATAGGTCACCAATGCATGAGTGGTACATCTTAGGGTGTCTAGGAGTCCTCCATTCCGTCAACCATCGAGTACATCTAGTGTATGCATGGCACATATTCGGGTGTCCAAGTCCACCATCGCCTAAGCGTAGGTCGGACTAATATTAGGTGTGTCTAGGGTCTTGTGTGTCTGTGCATACATCGAGTCAAGTCGGTCTTTTATACGCTCGCGTTGTTAGTCCCTTTCGAGTACGAGACTTATCATACTTTGGGATCGGCTCTACGCTACATATTGGATCTAGTCACAAAAGGGACTTAGCGGTGATTCCTAGTGAGTCTTCGAGCCGCCTCCCTTCATTTGAGAGTGACCCCACCCCGGAGTGTCCACCTCTAGCCCCATTCCCACGGCAGCGTTTGCATATCGAATCTATACGGGATGAGCAGGTGTCGATTACTTAGAGTGGAGCGTACTCCGCGCTTCATAGTACGATGACGGATCCGTCGGAGCTACTCGAGCAGTCGCACCCCTTACTCGACGGGGTCGAGTTCTTCCCACCCGGGGAGAGTTGATGGGAATCGACGTCAAGAGCACTAACATTTTATTTGCATTTGTGCCCCCATCTTCTTTCCTATTGGTCCACCTAAATCTTAGGGCCCATGTGGGGTCAGTCAAAGGTCCAAGGTGGACTTCTAGATGGCTTGACCATTCAAGGGGACAATTGGATTAAAAAGTCTAATATTCCAACCCTTAAAGTCCACGATGCTTCCCCCTTATAATATAGTTTATCCCATGTTATATTTTTTTATTTAATTTGATCATTTGACCACATGGGGAAGAAAATTCCCTCTCTCCCACGAAATTCCCAGCCTCCCACCCCTTGCCATTCTCTATATAAGCCTATATATAGTGTCATTAGAGATTTTAATGAAGAATTAAGCATTTTTACCAAGAGCAAGCCCAAGGGCACCTCTTGTCTCTCCCCCTCTCCCCCGTTGCAGATGGATTTCTGCTGAATCTTGGGTGTGAAGCCCTCTCCTACATTCTCT
Source organism: Amorphophallus konjac (assembly GCA_022559845.1). Taxonomy (NCBI): domain Eukaryota; kingdom Viridiplantae; phylum Streptophyta; class Magnoliopsida; order Alismatales; family Araceae; genus Amorphophallus; species Amorphophallus konjac. The sequence goes on from CM040123.1 coordinate 233,794,391, forward strand.
TTTGCTCCTCTGAGTTCTTCTCTGCTGCCGCCGTTCGGGCCGCCATCGCGCCGCCACCGCCACTCGTCAGAGTTCTGTCTCCATCAGGATAGAACCTCACCTACAAAATTTTATATTTTTTTATGGTTTTCTGTTCGAGTCCTAATTTTGAGGGTTTGTTCTGTCCATCTCCCTTAACCTCCAGTTCAAATTTCGTGTCATTTGGAAGTCATTAGGTATGTTTCCCATATTTTTGTTTGTCCTCTCAGTAATCTGCCCTTTTGCAGATCTACGGGACTGAGTCACCTTGTCGCATTTTCCTCACCCCCTTAAAATTTTTCAAAAAATCCCAAAAAATTACTTAGTGTTCCACACATATATCCCCTCCCATCATAATTTTCGTGGAGTCTATAAAATTCATTTGACCCTCGGTCAAAGGTCAGTTTCAGGCAGATCCCTTGCTGCCCTGTGTGTCTGTCAGTCCGAGTCAGAAACAAAAATAGTGTTACAGTCATATTCATTTTCAATCCGTTTGGTGGATAGAGCTGTCAAAATTATATGTTGTAAATCTATGAGTGCTCTTTCCAACGGCACCGGGGGCACATATTCGTGGCGTCACGCCACGACCCCCTTCACCAGTAGCAACACCTGTGTGGACCAATCCGCCAGCAGTTATCCGGATACCTACCCGCAACCGGAGGAGGCAGACTCCGTTGCTGGCAGTCAAGAAGATCAATCCAGAAGCCCGGCTGCTATAGGACTACATAAATGGGCTAGATGAGTATGTACAGCCCGAGCTAGAACCTTTGCTGCTACGGGATCATCTCCCGTGGCAGGAGCTGGAACAGCTTTCACTAAAGCAGGAAGAGGAAGCTGACAAAGCATCAGACAGGGATGGCAGTCTGTTCTAGGGGCAAGCGCCAGCCAAAGAAAAGAAAAGAAGACAGAGAAGGAAGAGAAGGGCCGGCAAGGCCACAACGGGTGTGATCCTTTCTTGCAACACCCTCTCTGCTCTGTTCGATTTGCCCGGTGAGGAGGATGAAGAAGAGATTTGCTTCACACCCATCGCTGAGGAAAGCCAAGCCGAAGCCGCAACTGCCGCACATGCAACCCGATCGGGCCGAAGGTGGGGGCGTCAGCCGCTCGCCAACCATAACATTATCTTCAGAGGGGGGAAACCCTACAAGATACCCCCTCCGGAGGTCAGGGGAGTTCAAATCCCTCCTCCGTCAGGCTTATACAACCAAAGTGGGGGCGGCACTCCCGCTCCTTCATTTCTGGAGTTCATAAAGATGTCAAAAGGGAAGCAGCCATGCTGGGAGGTTGAACTGGTAACCGGGGGCAGTCACCCACAACTCCAGCAATCTCTCGAATTGTCAGAAGAGGTAGAAACTCGCCCGGCAGTAGCCAATGAGGAGCAGCCAGGAGATAATCCCAAGCAAAAGGGTGTAGCCTCCGAGTCCGATGAAGCAGGTCCATCAGGGGCCACAGTCCAAGGATCTTCCAAGCCCAGGTGGGCAGATGAAATGAAGTTATCCAATGTCCGAGCTGAAAGTCGGGTGGTCAAACTATTGAAGAAGCTCCCAGCAAGATTCACTGTCTGGGAAATCCTCTCTCTCAGTGAAGAGACTCGACAGGCGATCATTACTGCTCTCCAGACGCCTGCCCAATATGAAGCCTGCCTAGCTGAGGCACTGCCGGAGGCCAGCATGACCTTCACCCAGGAAGACATGTTGCTCCCCACCACCAGTCACAACAGACCTCTGTATATGAGGGGACATCTAAATGGTCGGGAGCTGAACAGAATCCTGGTGGACCCCGGGGCAGCTGTCAACATCCTACCCTAAAGGATATATGAGAGGCACTACTTCAACGTGCACCTACAAAAGGTCGGGGATATGCGCATTGCCGGCTTTAATCAGAAGTGCGAAGTGTCGTTAGGAGTAGCAGAGTTCACACTCACTCTAGCGAGTAATGGGGGAACCATGCTCCTTGACCTAGTGAGCCCTCATGATTTACAATTGAAGTAAAAGTTGTCTCTGATGACATTATATCTACAAGTAATTAACCAATATCACTATGCTGGGTAAACCTAACAGTTGAATATTTATCACCATGAGGGATAACCATGCTCCTAATCGCTTATTGATAATTTCAATATTTAATGTGGGTAGATTATCGTTAGATTGAGCCGGTTCCTTCCAACCGTACAGAATATGAGTGATATCCGTAATTATTTGAATTAATCAAAATTTTGATACACGGAATAAAGCCTTTTTTTGATATGGAAAGTCCACTATGAGTCACATTATCCTTCTTTTGGAGATATTTGATTATCAAGCAACACTCTTAGATTCCCTTTGGCCTTGTTAATGACCAATTATTGTTTTCTGTCATGTAAGGGCTTCCCTTGTTTATACTGTCATAATTACTTCTCAGCAATGTCTACATAAACTTATTTATAAACTTCAATCTACTCTAGGTTTTCTTAATTGGGGATCACGTAAAGATAGTTTAATCAAAAAGTCTAGGTCGATTACCAACTATTTGAATAATTACGTGACTCCCTTGAGAAAGTAAAATGAGTACAGCTGAAGTGAGTCCAAGCTTCGCCATCGACATGATGATTGATTATATCATCGGTACGACGTACTCTTTTGGTGTACCATGTCATATGTCGAGCCGTCTTTGAAGACATATACAGCCGTTGCAGTCTAGGCGTAAGAGGAAAGTATCGCAAAGCCTTGTAAGGTACAACTTTTTACTTTGAATTGTCCCCTCTCTTAGGCTTGAATCTGTCATGATGACAAATAAAACATGATATCTTACCTTCATCCTCTTTGTAATATAACATACAGTTATTCGAGCATGCATCTATTTTCACATGTCCAAGCCCTAGCTCATTGACCATCTTTTCAGCCCGGTGTTGACACAAAAAATATCCTAATTTTTCCTAACTTCTACTTCTGCAGGTCTTAAGTTCTGATCGAGTGCTCCTATGCCGGCAGAGAAGAAAAGAAAAAAGAATAGCGGAAGCCGAATGAAAAGATGAGACCAAAGAAAAAGAAGAAAAGAAAAGATGCTCGGCTCCAACGGACAACTGCTGAAGCAAGACCCGAGAGCTCTGAAGAATATCCAGGATCATCCCCGAAGAAACAAATGGAAGCTCAGACAACAAGTACAAGCCGGTTGATCGGCCAACCTTCACAAAAGAAGAAAGTAAACACAATTGGGCCTAGACAAACCAAATGGGCCAAAATATGCAAGAAATGGGTTGAAGGGGCTCTAAACCGGCGTGGCCCATGTTGATCCAGCGCCATGCTAAATCGGCGCGCAAATGCTCCAGGGGCAGTCGTTTCGGCACGCAAAAGCTCACGCCGGATTAAGCCTTGCCCTCCTTCCCATCTATAAAAGCCTCCGCTGCGAAGAGAAAACCCTAAGAAGAGGCGTCCAGAGGAGGAGGAGATCAGAAATCAAGAGGGAAAATAGAGAAAACTTGCGAAAGAAGAAAGGGAGAGCGGCGGCAGAATAGGAAAAAGGCTAGAGCAAAAAGGGGATACGGGGAGAGAACAAAAAGAAGGAAGAAGGGGGTTGAGAGGGATACGAAGCTCAGTGAGAGCAGAGGGGAGGATCATGCTGCTATTGCTACGGAAGGTGGGTTTACCACCGAACATTGCCCGATCTGGGCTACAGTCTTCCTTCCCCTTCTCTTTTTTTTATTATTCCGTCCCCGTTGATCGGGTGTTGTAGTCTCCTCCCTGAAATTTCTTATATCATGTATTTGTTTTGTTATCGGAGATGAATAAATGAATCGAGCGACATAGATATATAACTCTACATGAATACATTTTTATAATTGCAGTGGTTGTTTCATTTTCAGATCAATATGCCCTCAACCAAGGTTTGAATGATTAAGGGAGACAAGATTCATCATACGTCTAACTTCCAATTACTATAAAAGTCTATCTGTGGTCTATTTAGTCAGCTATGCCCTTATAAATTGAGTTGTCCATTACTCTCAAGTAGATATCATACGTCTATTTGATATCAGCATATTAACCCCTCTACATGAGGGAGGTTAGTGCTTAATGTCCTTTGAGACATGCTTATTTATCTGACGTATGTCTTTCGAAGTATGTGCATAGAATCCATTTACTTATGATAGTCCCTAGTCTTTTCTATCACGTGTTCATGTTTGCAGAAAGGTTGTCTGATTTAAGACTGCAATGGAAGCCCAAACATTAAACTGTTCGACTTCTAGTTACTTAAAACATTTTCTTAGTACATTTAAATGGAATCTGAAAGGGGCATTTAATATACTGAAGCATGCTTTTCACTTAGTTTGATGATTGAATATTATAAATCTGCACATACTTCTTTTGATGTACAGGATAAACCCAATGCTTAAGCACTAAAGAGGGCAGGATACCTGTGCCTGCCCTTCATTCCAGTCTCAAGCTGATTTCATGAACATGTGACTCAGCATCCCGACGCAAATACTGTGAACAACTCAGACCGAGGATAGGATCTTCACATCAGTGTAGCATGGAACCAGAAGAAAACTTATGACTGCAGACCCTAGTGGGGTTACCAATTCATATTAGTACTTCCAGGTCTTGGTGGCATGGCCTTGTGTTTTGTAAACCATGTGGTGTACAGGAAATGCTTGTGAGGGCCGACATGATTGCAGATCAGCTGTAGCTTCTGCCTTTCCCTCATCCATCTCAGCAGTATTTTCATATGCCTTTTGCTTGTCAAGCCTGTCAGACCAACCTCCTGAAACATCCCCAGAAAGAATGGCCACCAGTACATCAACAAGCCTAATCATGCAATTTTATACAAAAAAGAAAACAACTAAACATCGACAATGTCAAGATAGCAGCCTACTAATAGTAAAATTCAAAACATAATTTAAAGGGAGTAATACAACACCCTGAATAATGTTTTATTTCTTCTTTTGGTTATGCTCGATACGTGTGACTACTCTAGGCCTAGTCATCGCCAATCAGGAAATAGGCAAGAAATACGGTTGACAATTCTCCCTAATTGTACATTCTATAAAAACAGTCAGAAAATTGCACTCCGACTATCCAACAATGCAGGGGATTAAGGTGTTTAGGTAATAACATCCGTGGATATCTAGGTGGCTATTTAAATTAATTCCAAACCAGCCCAAATGGCAAACTGATTACTGTTTACTAATGCTAATATTCATCATGCACATCTGTTGCTCATTGATTCAAGTCATCCACACATAGAGATTGTTGGGTCCACTAAAGTCTATGGTCAGATATGGTTCAATAAATAGTAATAGTAGACCTATAGCACACCAAGGTTGGCCGACTCATTGGGACGGACCAACTCAACAACATCCTGGTACAGTACCATAGTTGTCAAGGCGATGAAGCGAGTCAAGGTGTTTATGGGGAGCCTAAGCGCGGCGATAAGGCGTCCACTTAGCCGTCACCTAGGCGACACCTTAGCACCTTTTTAAAAGCCCAAGAAGTATATATCCCCAATATACAAATTATAATTAAGATATATGAAAATCTAATAGATTTTAATATTAAAAACTGAGAGAGATAGAGGGAGGAGAGAGGGGGCAGAGAGAGAGGCACACACATAGAGAGAGGGGTGTTGAAGGAGTGTATGGAGCCAGGCCGCCCAGGCCAAGCACCTAGGCAAGGCACCTTGCTCGCCTAGGCGGTCGCCTTGTTGCCTAGGCAGGCGCCTTACTCACCTTTCTGGGGGGTAGAAAGGCGGGCAGGCACCTTGGCCCCATAAGGGCGCTTGGTTGCCTAGGCGACCGCCTTGACAACTGTGTTAATCCTACGAGTCGGCCCGACTCGGAACGAGTTGGCCCGATTCGGAACGAGTTGCCCAGTGAAGACTTTGGAGACTTGGGCCATCTCAGGCTGAGTCGGCCAATATGGACCAACCCGGGTTCCCCCAAATAAGGTACGAGTAGGCCAACCATGTAGCACACTGTCAGAATTGTATTAGCAACTGAGATACCATTTGGACATGCTCATGAAAGACAATACAAAATATAAATAGCCTATTTCAGGATGTAAACAAGATTTAAATAATCCTTACTTTCAGAATGACAAGTCACCAAATTGTTAAGTAGCATATGGAGAATTCTTTCTATATGTCTACTCAATTATTTCTACTTGTCTACTCTGTCAATGAGGAAAAGAGGAACTTTGGAGGGAGCTTTTCTCCCATTAGATTTGGCTACATTCAGTCTTAATTATTGAATCACTAAAAGAAGCAACAAGATCATGAGTACAAGAAATTTGTGATGATACTGCAAAAGCAAGGAAATGGTAGTGATGATGACTATGCAATCTGGAATAAGATTCAAAATCAAGAAGAAAACAGAAAAAGATATGTGAAACACAAGCGAGGTGTGTCAGCTTAATTCAAAATCGAAAAAGATATTGCTTAGTTGATCAACAAAATAAGAAAGTTTCGCATACAACCTTCAAGCTATAGCTTGGCACAGATTTTCTATCATAGTTTATTGGGCATTGCTTTCTTTTCAAAGAAACATTTGATATACCACCAATTTTGTTGATACGAAATAAAAATAAATATTACAAATAAAGATAAATATTAAAGCAAAGTGTTGGAGATAGCAGTCTAAGATACATCCTATAATGCACTTGCATACATATTGCATTATAACATGTCAGTACATCTCTCCTCAAGCGCTCAGGGAGGATGAGGAGGGAAAATTAGTTGTATACATAGAATGCAATCTCGGCAAGATCTCGGTCTCGGGTAACTTTCCGAGAAACGAACCCCCCAAAATTCGGCGGTCTCAACTTTTCAAATGGCGGGTAAGGGCTTATAGGCGGGAAGGCGGGGCGAGTCCCGACTCCCGACCGAAACCCACAGGGGATCCGGATCGTGACCCCACCCCCATCCCAAACCCTTCGCCCCCAACCCCCGATGCCCTCCTTCCTCTCCTGCCTCTCCTAAGGTTTGCGTCGGGGATCGACGAGATCGCCGTCGTCAAGCATTTTCTTAATTGGAATATTTTCGGAGTTATAACTCCATATTTTATTAGACTGTATTACTATGGGGAACAGTTATATATCGGCAGGGTAGGGATACTCAGACTAATATAGAAATCATTCGCCTCATGATTATCACCAATGTCTATAAATCTTAATTATTATAATAATATTAGTTATTATATTCAAAATAATTTTGTCAACTTTAATTGTTGTAATCCGGACTTTTCGAATTTACCAGCCTCTATTATAAGATTATTGTATCAAATGTTAAGGTATATATTCAAGACCGTCTACCTTTTCTATAATACCCTCATCGACGGTTTCTCTTTGAATATCGTGTTTGAACCCTACTATTATTTCCGGAAAGTGTGCTCCCTCGCATATTCCAGTACCATGTTTATAATAACCAATACCAAGCGATTAGGAACACAAAAATACGAGAATATTTCCTTCACCTTGTAGTAATCAGATTGTTCTAATTATGTTGGAACGCGGCAGTGATCCCTGACCACGTGTCATTTTTTTCTCAAGCACGTTAGAATATTGACCTGAGCCAGGTGGGACCCCGTTCGGACTTCACTTGGCTTTCTCTTTAGCGGTCTATCGCACGACCGCTAACTGCAAGTAAGCGGTCGTCAGGCGATCGTTTTCCATCTCCTTCCACTGCCTTATTCCTCAATCCCCAAACGGTCGTGTCTTGACCGTTTCTTCTTCCTAGCGGTTGTCTAGATGACCATTTTTTTCACCTATCCCCTGTTTTGATCAAAATTCTCTCTCTCTCTCTCTCTCTCTCTCTCTCTCTCTCTCTCTCTCTCTCTCGATTTCTATGTTAGTCTTAGGAGTCGTTGTTAGTAAGTCAGCATTCACATTCACATTGCATTTGAAAAGATAAAAAAGATCATATATTTCACTAACATAAGAGTCATGTACATCTGTCCATAAAAAAGAAGAAAAGTACAACTCATGCCCCGATGGGTCCCTCTCCTGGACCGCCACTGTCCCCGGTCCCCTCACGCCTCTTTGCCGGCGGGGCCATGGAGGTGCTCCCCTCCTCTCGGTGAAGTCGCCGCTCCTCCTCCTCTTCATTCCTCCGATGGCCGGAGGAACCTGTAAGGTAATCACGGTGCACGCTACGTGCACCACTCTGCGACATGCTATGGGAGGATCGGCCCCCCACTAGTCGAAGTGCTCTCTCCAACACTCGGATCTCAGCCCTCAGCTCTGCCGCTGCTACTGCCCCGACTCTGAGTCTCTCCACCTGTGACGACTCGGATCCCAGATACCAGATATACCCGATAGAACTATCGAGCAGACCCGATACCACTTGGAATCCGTGAAGCCTCCCAAGAGCTGTAGAGCTCCGAAGGGAAAAAGGATTGTCGTGTAGTACATTGAAGCCACAGAGATAGAACGGCAAGTAATTAAATTTCATTAGATCGGTTTGCTAAAGTAGCGGAAATAAAATTACTTTTTAATTAACAGTTTAAGATTAACAATTATACCAGAGTCCAGTACAAAGGAAAGACAAGCAGTACAGTCCAACAGAAAAGAAAGATGTACACTGAGGTCGGGGGAAGCCCGACGCAGGTACCGCTGGCAACTGTGAACTCGCCACACCAGGAACCGCGGAAGCAGAATGACGCCACCCACCTAAAAAGTAGGGGTGAGCCTCGTGTCAGTGGCCCAGTAGGGGTCACGCGGATCCCCACTGAAAAACACGCAGTAACACGGAACGATAAAAATAGCATGTGTAGTAAAGTAGGAAAACTACACTAGAAAGCTGTAAAAGAAGACCGGAACGGAAGGAGTAGGAACAACTAAAAGAAAAGGGAGAAGCCGTACCTGAACGAAAACATGGCTGTCGAACTAACGTCGACTCCCCAAACTACTCCTGGCAGCAACAAGAAGGCGAACTCTGATCTGACGAAGTCAGGAGTTGCCGATCTGTCGGGCCTACAAAGACAGGCAAAAAGCTGAGAAGGAACCTAGACAGACACAGACGCCCTAAAGCATACACGAGTTGAGTGTCATGCACGCTCTTCTAGATACGACCACACACACACACGACTAGAACATCGTGCACAAGACACAACACTGACCTCGGGCAAGACCTACTGGGGATTATTTCTGAATAATTGACCGTTCATCCCCATATAACTTATAATATTATTTCTTGTTATTACAAGTAATACTATGAAATATAATGCTTAGGAGTGATAGTTAATATTTGTTACATAATTGAAGCTTACATACCTTTTCTACCCGGTTAAATATACCCTCTCATATTTCCTTATATTATAAGCAATGCTTAAATAGTTAACTATTACCATAATTGTATGCTTATAATATGGGATATTCATATTTGGACTATAATATTTGATAATTTAATACCGCTGTCTCTCTCATTGGTATAATTATTTAAGTGATCGGATCTTCTCAGTCAACCAAGCCAGGTCCATCAGGTGAGTTTCAACTGCTGACTTGATGAGACAGTCTAAAGTAGGAGTTTGGGTAGCCGAAGTGAAAATTGTGTCATCTTAACGCCTGCTTGATCCAATGTCGGGCCCATTTTGGTTCTTCGAATCAACTCGACTCTAACAAAACTGGGAAGGTTCATTAAACGTAAAGTAAGTAAATAATAAATTGCATAATTAACATTACTTGAGTTGGTCTTACCAGGAACAGCGCAACATGCTTTACCACAAATTAGGATTCTGCAGGTTGGTGAGAATTGAGTTTAACTTAGGTTGGTTTTGCTTCCATATGGACGTGGATGTCACCGGGGTTGGCTAGCTAGATCTTACCAGAACACGAGCCAACCTGACCAACTTGTGCGAAGAGAATTTAAACGAAAGATCAAGTAATCTGGTCAGGCTTTGGGGAAAGACTTACTCTGCTTATGCATCTTTTCGAGAAGATTCCTGTCACATGCATATTTCTGATTGCCGCAGTTCATAATTTATCTGTTAAAGTGGTGATCGATGCGCACACAGGTGGAACATGACAGCGGGGGCTGCAAGGCCTAATCCACAGGGAAAGTTCAACGTGAGGAACGTCACCATTTCCCAGACCTTCGTCCTCCCCAGCTCCAAGGTGACCATCCGCGGCTTCCCACGCTACACCGTCAACAACGTCTCCTACAGAACGCCTCAGACACCACTGAAGCTCGCCGACTACTTCTCGAACGGCACTGGAGTGTACCACCTCGACGCCTTTCCCGTCGCCTCGGTGACTCGAAGCGGAGCGATCTCTCGATGAAGGTCTTCAAGATCGAGGGTCAAACGCTCGACCTTCCGATCGAGCACACCACGGGACCACGAAAGAGTCTCCCGCTCGGACTCATCCCGAGCGTACGCATCCACAGCTTCGGCCCCCAGTTGGGCCAAAATCAGCCCTCCCTCCAGAATCTGCTCCAACAGCGAAGAGGGAGGACCCGTCCGGACTTTTTTCCCGCAAGTCTCGAGAAAGTAAAGAATGACACGTCCGGTACAGAGAAACCTGGATACTGAAGGTGTTGGTAGAAGGAGGGGAAGCTCTCACCGGAGTGGCTGGGATTGACATAAAAGAAGGCTGCTTAAAACTGCAAACTTTCCAGATCAAATTACTAGAATATTCTGTCAGATGAAAGGAGACAGATGGGGGCATCTCGAGATGTTCACGTAAATTATATGTCAACTGAAATATAAAAGAAACACCCTTTCAGAGACAATATTAACGGAATTCGATGATAAACAGGATATGCTCGTGGGCAATCCTTGAGTCAATATATACGCGCATGGAGAATGATATAAGATAAATGAAATGAAATAGAGTGTTAAGGTTGATTATCGGACAATACCCTTACATATAATTCCGCGTGGATCTCCCTACAAGTTAGATAATAATATAATGCTGGAAGATGTTTTCAATAACTTTATATGACCTAAAAATTAATTTTCAAAGGTTATAACCCTTTGATTTTATCTAGATTGGTACACTTATCTAAACTGAAAGGGTATGAGAACCTGTGTTAGACTCGTTATAGTATAACTTTTCTCATCCTTCTCATGAGAGACTATTAAGAAAGTGTAACTTAAGTGTCTGCTATTAACTTGTAATTATAGTCTACCAGGAGTCATTTCACTATAATAATTAACTTTTAGTGTTCCCAACCATTGTGTAATCCACACTCAGACTACACGGTCATACTGACATCACTCGGACTCAAATCCATAGTGTTAACGAGATTGGTACACTTATCTAAACTGAAAGGGTATGAGAAGTAATTTTAGACATGTTGTAGAGAGAGAAAAATGATAGATGGTTATGAATAGGTCTTATTCAGATGCTTAGGGTACGACTTAGTTCAAGTCGACAAAACACATAGAGAATTCTGTGAAATTTAGCATGACAGCACCATTGGCATCGACCTAGACCTTGACCTTATACATAAGATAAGAAACCTTGCATTGACCTTTGTTCACGAGCTATTCAACATAGCACAGACTTCAGTGCATAGGACCGCATACGGGCAACGACCTTAGTAAATACTAACGTCGACCCTAGTTCATGAAATAATGCAGACTAGACCGACTTTAATAGTTAAATTGTATGTTACCATCCTCTGCAATTAAGTTATTATAAAATAAGGTTATATTTTATAGACCAGAAAACACAGATTAAGGTATGAAATAATTGAGGTATGAAATATATAGGGTTTGTGATCAATTTGTATTAAAAGCAGACACTTAAGTTACTAATACCAGTAACCAATGATTGGACATTTTCTAGTATATTCAGAGTTTATAATTGTACAAATTACATAACTGTTGATATCCAATCTCGTTAAAACGGGCATTAAAATAATTATAGGGTTCAAAATGTAAATAAAAGAAGAAATTTTGGTAGGAGAAGACCCACGTGTTTTTATTGTGGAAAATAGGGCATGACATGTATATATGTCAACTCATGCAATATGATGATGAATTATTTTTCAATCGATATTATGAATCTCTTGGGAACGCTAACATGAAGGGACCCAAGCTTGCTTGGGTACCCAAATAAAAATGAGCGTGGTTGGTAATTGGTGCAAGTCTGCATGAAGGCGGGAGACAATAAATGGTACCTAGACAGCGAATGTTCCAGGCACATGACTGGAAATAAACACCTCTTTGCAGACCTTGCTGAGAAGAACGGCGGAACGGTAATTTTTGGAGGATATGATAAGGGTAAGATTATCGAAGTTGGGAGAATTAGTAAGGACCCTAACCACTGCATTGAAGATGATTCATTAGTTAGAGGTCTTTATCATAATTTGCTTAGTGTAAGTCAACTATGTGACAAGGGTCACAAAGTGATTTTTGAATCTTTACACTGCACGATCGTTGATGCTAACACATAGAAAATTAAGTTCATAGGTGTGAGATGTAACAACACTTATCAAGTTGATTTTGATGAACTTGCATCAAAGAAATTGTGTTTAGTTGCTAACAAAAGTGAAGATGTTTGGTTGTGACATCGCCGTCTTGGGCATGCGAGTTTTAATGTTATTAGGAAGTTGAACTGTCATGATTTAGTCAGAGGTCTTCCTAAACTGAATTTTGAAACTTCAAAAATTTGTGAAGCATGTAATAAAGGAAAACAAACCACCACATCCTTTAAATGCAAAAACATTGTTTCAACAGAAAAACCCCTTCAATTGTTGCATTTGGACTTATTTGGTCCCGCCAGGACTCGCAGTCTTGGGGGGAAGCTTTATGGTTTTGTGATTGTCGATGATTTCTCGCGATATGCATGGGTTTTATATATCTTACTAATAAAAGTGATGCTTGCAATGAGTTTATGGATTTTTGCACAAAAGTTCAGAATGAAAAAGGATATACAATTCAGAAAATTCAAAGTGACCATGGAAAGGAATTTTAAAATCATGAGTTTGATACTTTTTACAGGAAGCAGGGGTACGAGCATCAGTTCTCTTCACCAAGAACCCCTCAACAAAATGACATGGTCGAAAGGAAAAACAGGACGCTCGTGGAGATGGCGCGTACCATGCTTGCGGAGAACGGTCTTCCACGGTATTTATGGGCAGAAGCGGTGAACATCACTTGCTACATCACAAATAGAGCAATGGTAAGACCAATTTTTAAGAAAACTCCATACGAGCTTTACAAAGGTAAGAAACCCAACATATCTCATTTCAAGCCATTTGGTTCAATATGTTATATTTTGAACAATGGAAAAGATAATCTAGAAAAAATTGAAGCAAAAAGTGATAAATCGATCTTCCTCGGGTATGCTCTAACATCTAGAGCTTACTGTGTATATAACACTAGAACACTTGTTGTCGAGGAAAGTCCACATGTAGTTGTTGATGAGTTTACAATGAGAAAATCAAATGATGATCATTTTCTTATTACAGGTGAGGGTGAAGTTGAATAGGGAGAGTCGAGCAAACAAGGTGAGGCAGTAAATCAAGAAGAAGAAAAGGAACAAGAAGAAGAAGCGGAACAAGAGCAACATCCGAACCTTCCACACCAATGGACCGCGCACAGGGACCATCCATTGGAGAACGTGATCGGCAGTGTGGATGAAGGAATTCGAACAAGAGACACAGAGAAGATCAATGAAGATCCATGAGTCCAATATGCCTTCAAAAGTTGTGTGCCTTTACCGTGCTGTTTTCCCATGGTTTTTGGCTTAGGAACTTGGCTGATTAACGGCGTGTTGTCGTGATGTGCGGCGATCTTGACCCGAGTCTTCTGACTCAAGGATCGTTGTGTTAGTAGGTCTAGTTGGATGTCTTGAGTCTGGTAGGTGTATGCTACCTTGTGTTCATTGGTACGTGTGACGGGTACATGCGTGACCTATCCGTACTTCGTGTTTTAAGTCTCTGTGTCTAGTGAGCCTCCACTAGTCGTAGCCTGATGACACTTTCGTGTGTCGGCCCACCTGGGAGTGGTGGCGGGGCAGTTCCCGGTAGAGATGATTTGTAGGCTGGTTGCCATGGGCCCCTTTGTCTAGCCGTTAGAGTCCGACGGGAAGGGAAAACTAGCTAGAGGCCTGGCTCAAGACATTGAGCTTGTGTGTGCACACATGGTCAAGGGCATTGGACGAGCGCCGATGAGCGTGACCCTGACTAGACACTCGTTACTGCTATTCCTTGGTTACTTGTACGGTGTCTCAGTTATCGCATTCGAGGCGAGTGGGAGATACCTGAGTTGTAGTGTAAGATGTCAGTGGATGCATCTGGCTTTTCTTCTAGTGAGGAGGTACTTCTGTCACATGACAAATGATTCGTGGCTTGTGTGGTTCTCATGTTTTCAGTTGCGTTCCCGTTTATGCTAACGTAATTCTTCGGGTAGTTGGTGTTCAGCTTTACCCATAGTCAGTGTAGCGTACACGACAATGAGATCATGTGTGTATTGGTGCTTTTGGACCGTGTGGTCTAGAGTTGGGCTTTTGTCTCTGAGGACAAGCCTATACGATGGGGATGTTGTGATGTGTCCTGGCTGTGTAGCCAGAGTTTCCTTGTATCGGTTCAGTGATTCTCGACTGTGAGTACGGGAATTGGTGCTTTACCGATAGGAGTAGTTTAGAGGGCTGAGGTTCGATCGACTGCCGTGTTTCCGTTTAGTATGGCTTTCCTCTTTACTTTTATTGTTGTTCCTACTCCTACTTTGTTGTTGTTGTTTAGCACTGTTGTTACCGCTTTTATTTCGTGGTGGGGATCCGCGGGACCCCTACTGAGCCAGTGAGATGAGGCCCACCCCTGACTTTTCAGGTGTAGCGGTTCTTCTCCTTCTTCCTGGTTCGAGGCGCGGTGCGGTGGTCTTTAATTGCTAGCTTTGCCAACATCGGGCTTCCCCCCCGACTTGAGAGTACGTTTCTCTTTCTGTTAAACTGTACTTTTCTTTGGACTGGACTCTTTAGCTTAAATAAATTAATTATAATTGTAATTTTATGTCTGCTAATTTAGCAATCTTGATTAGTATAATATAATTGTTTACTACTTTATCTGGAAGTTCAATGTACTCCACACTCTCCTTTCTTTCCCTTCAGAGCCTTACAGCTCTTGGGAGGCCTCTAAGGATCCAAGTGGTATCGGGTTTGCCCAATATTCGGGTTCTGGGTCGTCACAACTTTCGTGTCTTCTGTAGGTGCATATAGCTCAAACTCTAAACCTACTCAAAGCATGGGAAAAGAAAAAATGGAGGAACCTCATAAGAAAAGTCCTGAAATTCCCAAGAAACCTCCTTAGAAATCCCAGCCAAAACACCACAAATCTCAGTTCAAGCCAACCCACATTAAGGTTAAAAGTGGTCAAAAGGATAATGCTGGTAGATATGCCTCTAGGGTGAGGTCAGCAAATTCATGGTCAGTGCCCAGTCCACATGACAGAAAACCATACACAGGTCATCGCAGATTCTATGGAGAGCCAATGAATCTACCTCATAGTAGGTGGTACTATTCGGAGCAATAGGGAATAGGTCAACACAGGTTCCCTTATATGCCAAGACAGTCAATAGGTCGGCCTCATTACAATTCATACACTTACAGACCTGGCCCAACCTACTTCCCTATGAACTTCCACAATTTCTATCAGCCAAAAATAATGAATTGGAACCAAAATCAAAAATTTCCACATTTCCATTACAAATCAAAAGCTAAAAACATTCCTAAACAGAAAGGCAATGTAAAGATGGAAGACAAGAACCTAAATTCTCTATCAAGCAAGGAAATGAAAAATGAGAAGAAAATTTGGATTCATAAATCAGTGTTGTCATGCTTTGCAGAGATGAATGGCTTGTTGGGATCTAATTGTACTTGGGTTCCAAAAATTGTTGCTTAATTCCCTATGCAAGAATGTCTTGCAGCCGTACACAACAGATGGTACCTTGATAGCGTCTGTTCAAAACATATGACGAGGGACAGAATTAAATTCTATCTTTTGGTTGAAAAAGAAGCTGGGCATGTCACCTTTGGAGGGAACAATAAAGGTAAGATCATTGGTTCAGGTAAAATAGGTAAGAATCCCTCCAATTCAATTGAGAATATTTTATTGGTTGAAGGTTTAGAATACAATATGTTATGTATAAGTCAATTATGTGATAAAGGACATGAAGTAGTGTTTGACTCTCGTAAATGTAAAATTTTGGAACCAAATTCTAATGAAACAAAATTTTCTGGTAAAAGAGTCAACAATGTATACATTATTGACTTAGATGATCTAGCTCATGTAAATCTTTATCTTGCCGCACCAAAATCTGATCTTGCATGTTTATGGCATTGTAGACTAGGACATGCTAACTACAGTGTCTTACATAAACTCTTGAAACATTCAATGGTAAAAGATTTGTCTGAAATCTCTTTTAAACAAAATAATAAAATCTATAATGCATGCACCCAAGGTAAATAAACTAGGAAATCTTTCAAAAGTAGAATTGAAAGTTTAGCATCTAAATCACTTGAACAAATTCATATGGACTTTTTTGGGCCAACAAAAACTGCTAGCTTAAGTGGTAGAAGATATGGCTATGTGTTAGTAGATGATTTCTCTAGATTTACTTGGGTGTTCTTTCTTACGCATAAGAATGATACTTTTGATGAGTTTCAGGCACTCTACATGAAGGTAAAGCAAGATGGCGAGTTTAAAATTTCCAACATTCTCTCGGACCATGGTGGTGAATTCGATAATGCTGATTTGATGATCTTTGCAGGACTGAAGGAATCACTCATAGATTTTCATCACCAAGGACCCTTGAACAAAATGGGGTGGTTGAGAGGAGAAATAGAATGCTTATAGAGATGGCTAGGACAATGCTTGCTGAAAGATAACTTCCAAGGAGATATTGGGCAGAAGCGGTAAACACAACAGTTACATTATTAACCGCTCAATGGTAAGGCCATTCACTAAAAAGACTCCTTATGAGTTGCTCAAAGGTAAAAAGCCCTCTCTCTCTCACATGAAAGTGTTTGGATCAAAGTGCTTTATACATAATAATGATAAAAGAGAGTTAGATAAGTTTGAGCCCAAGAGTGATGAAGTCATATTTCTTGGTTATTCTGATAGATCTAAGGCTTATAGAGTCTACAATCTTAAGAGTCTAAGTGTGGAAGAATCACCCCATGTCACATTTGATGAAGCTAATGATGACAAGTCTTGCAGGGAAGATGATGATGGGGAGTTCCTAGATACAAAGGAAAAATATGATCTTCCACATGAAAAGACAAGAGGAAATGATGACCCGAGAGAATCAAGCAATGCAAGGGTCACGGCTACTGGTGAAGGTAACAATTCTTCTAGTATTAGAGTGCTTAAAGATCATCCTCTAGAAAATATCATTGGTAGCCTGCATGATCCACCTAGAACTAGGTCACGTTTCAGAATAGTTGAAGAATTGGATCAACTTGCTCTTGTCTCCCAAATTGAACTAAAAAATGTTGAAGAAGCTTTAAAAGATGAAAACTAGATAAATTCCATGCAAGATGAATGAAACCAATTTGAAACAAATAATAATGTCTGCCATCTTATTCCTAGACCCTCATAAAAATCTGTTATAGGCACCAAATGGGTATTTAGGAACAAACTTTGTGAAGATGAAAAAATAATCAGAAATAAGGCTATATTGGTGGCTCAGGGTTATAGCCAAAAGTTTGGAGTATATTTTGAAGAGTCTTTTTCCCCTATAGCCAGATTAGAAGCCATTAGAATTTTGCTTGCTTTTACTTGTTCACATAAAATCAAATTGCAACAAATGGATGTGAAAAGTGTTTTTTTCAATGGACTAATAAAAGAAGACGTTTATGTGGAACAACCCCCGGTTTTGAATGCTCTCATCATGAAGATTATGTGTATAAGTTGGACATGGCTCTTTATGGCTTAAAGCAGGCACCCAGAGCTTGGTATGTAAGCTCTTTATTATTTAAGGGGCGAGTGTGTGTACCAGATCATGAGGATACAAAGAAACTGATCCTAGAAGAAGCACATAAGTCTAAGTACACCATTCATCCTGGTGGTATAAAAATATATCAATATCTCAAAAGAAACTTCTGGTGGCCCAATATGAAGAAGGAAATAGCTGATTTCGTGTCTCGCTGTCTCACTTGCCAACAAGTTAAGGCAGAGCATTTTAGACCCACAGGTAAATTGCATCTCTTGAATATTCCCGAGTGGAAATGGGAGAGCATAGGGATGGATTTCATTATGGGTTTACCTAAGACCAGAGGAGGACACGATGGTGTATGGGTAATCATAGACCGCTTGACTAAATCTGTACAATTTCTACCCATAAAAAGTCGATGGTCTGTGGATATTCTAGCAGCATTATACATAAAAGAAATTGTCAAATTACATGGTGTCCCTGTCACTATTATATCTGATAGAGATCCTCGATTCACATCACAATTCTGGAAGGGCCTTCAACATTCATTAGGGACTAGGTTGAACTTTAGCACATCATTTCACCCACAAACTGATGGTCAGACGGAAAGAACAAATCAGGTAGTAGAGATATGCTCAGGGCATGTGCTATTGATTTCGGAGGAAGTTGGCATGATCACTTGCCTCTAGTAGAGTTTACATACAACAACAATTATCAGGCTAGCATACAAATGGCACCTTTTGAAGCCTTATATGGAAAAAGCTGTCGATCACCAATATGTTGGAACGAAATAGGGGAAAAGCAATTTCTAGGCCCCGACATTATCAAGGATTCTTCAGAGAAGATCAAGCTCATTCAAGAAAGAATGAAGATGGCGCAAGATAGGCAAAAATCTTATGCTGATAATCGAAGGCGCGACTTGGATTTTCAGGTTGGAGATCATGTGTATCTAAAGGTTTCTCCGGGTCGTGGTATTCGAAGATTTGGCATCAAAGATAAGCTAACTCCCAAGTTCATTGGCCCATTTGAAATTCTCGAAAGGGTCGGTGAAGTGGCTTATAGACTGGCTTTACCTCCACAATTAGCAGGAGTTCATGACGTATTTCACGTCTCTATGCTGAAAAAGTATGTATATGATCCTGACCATGTTATCACTTACGATAATTTGGAGATTCAAAAGGACATGACGTACGAGCAAACACCAATAAAGATTTTGGAACGAGAAGTGCGTCAACTAAGGAATAAAGTTATTCCTATGGTCAAGATACAATGGAAGAAAATATGGCCATATGAAGCAACATGGGAAACCGAAGAAGCTATGCGGAAAAGATTCCCAGAATTATTCAACTGTAAGTACACTCTCCATAGTCCATGTATTGAATTTGGGGATCAAATTCTTTGAAGTGGGGGAGGGTGTAGTGCCCCAGAATTTATATAAATAATTTTTAGATTATAAATAGAATTTTTTGGAATTTATTAGGAATTTATAAGGGCTAAATAGATTAATAAATGGATTATTGAACTAATAAATGGGTTATAAGGCCCAATGGTGTTAAATAATTAGCCTAGCCTATTCAATTAAGACTCAAAAGGTTTAAGGACCAAGCCCATTAAGTTTGGCCCATATTCTAGAAGGTTATTTAGTATATTCACGACTTTTAGGATAAATACTATTTTTATAGATAAGATAAACGAATAAAAGAGTTTTATTAAATTGAAACTCTACACACGTTGAATGTAACGGTCTATCGTGCGACCGCCACATGTACATAACGCACCTAGACACGACCGTTACACCGTGCTGATTCTGTAAGTTGAAGAACTTGCAAAAAGATTGGATCTTTGGGATCCTATCTGCAAGAGACCTAATTAGGAGAACATGTAAGGTTACTAGGGACTCTTAGGGATCAGGTTTTGGCCAACTAAGGACTCTAGAATCGATCTAATCCTTGAATCCTAGCCAAATCTCTATAAATAGGACCCAGTTCTGAACTGAGTGACCCTTACTTTTGGCTCGTGAAGAATTAAGGTAAGGAGATAGAATTTTGGATAAGTCCTTTGGAACTTTTTATTTATAATACTAAGGTCTAACAACTCTCAAACTTTTATGTTAGGAGATCAAGTAACCAAGGAGATAAGAGCTTCTAAAGTCACTGATTCTGTCATAACAACCCAGGATTCAGAGCAAAGGACCACTGAAGATCAAGGAATTAGGACGCCCAAATGAGGTAATTAGAGTTCGGTGTTTTAGAACTTTTTGTTCCCCTTAGATTAATCTTATTACCCTCCAAATTTCACCTCTTTAGGTGAAGGGATTGGAGAGTTAGGGCAACATGAAGTTACTGAAAAACTACAGGAAGAAGAGAACTAGGGCGTGTCTTGAAGACCCAAATTGGAAGTATAAAGCCCAGGGAAAAGGTAGGTCATCTCATGAACAGCAAAAAGATCTCGTTAGGGATAAAAACCCTCCGATTTGACTTGATTTCATGCATTATAGATTATGAATTTCATGTTTTAGTAAGTTCATGCATACATGCATACCTTTAGCCTAACCAAAGATAAAAGATATCAACTTGTTCATTCACTGCGACCTATGCATATACCTGGCCCTAACTTCGTTTATCATGGCTAGACTAACTAGTGATTATGATTCTTCTTGCATGGACATAGTTCCTTATCTTTACTGTCAGCAGAAGCTCTGACGGATTAGGGTAGGACCGTCATATGATTGTAATGGCCCTACGATAAGCCGTCACACTCTCTATTGTATTTAAATTGATCTGTTGTGTCTGACGCACCATAGCAGGAGTGTTACAATACTGTAACGGCCCCTCGACAAACCATCACAAATTAGTCAAGTCTACTTATAAATAAGCCTAGTTATCCAAGTTTTGACCTGATATCATGACTTTGAGTTTATTTATTGATTCATAATAGGAATTGCATGATTACAAGTATTTTAAGTTATTTTGAGTTATGTTAATTTGATTGTCTAAACTTTATAGTTTGTATTTAATTTATGATTTCAAATGATGTATTGACGGAGTTTTATTATGGTTTCACATCGTTTCATAGTCTTTTCGATCTATAGAGTCATTTTCTTTATGTACATGGCATATATTCCGGTATATGGCCATTAGTTCACACTTTGCACTATAGGAACATTATCTTGAACATGAGGACCTCTCTGTTGGATATTCCTTCCAATAGACTAGAAAATCTTGTTTCAAGGCATCCGTAATTCTCCGCGAGCCTGGGATTCTCACTAGGACGCCGAGTTGGTTGTACCATAAAAGTCCAATCATTAGAAAACACTATCGATGGTTTTTGATTTTTGGAGATGTAACGGATCAATGTTGGACCGTCAGGCTCATCTAACGGCCCAATAAATGATCGTCAATTTTAAACTGAGTCCAATTTATTGGTTCTGGATTCAACCCATTGTAACAGAGCAAGACTAGACTGTCACGTGAACGTAACGGCCCAGTTATTGACCGTCACCTTGTTAAGTCCAATTAACCCAAGGTTTTACCAAAGGGTTGATATTCTAAAGTTCCTAGATGGATCATTGATGTTCTAGGACTTGTCATAATGATCAAGATACTTAATTTTAAAGGATGACAATTAAGAAATGTATCGTTATGTTGCCGAATTATTTCCATGAGCATAACATAGTATAAGTCATTCTTGATCTCTCATATTCTAAATTGAAGCGTTCATTCATTGATTATTGTTATCATGAGCTTATTGAACTTATTACATTCTTGGCCATACTTTATTGTTACATGCGTGGAAATAGCTTGATTTATACTTGAAGATGCGATCGAGCACTGATTGTGTTCAAGGGCTCTATGCTAGTCCTCTCGGTTGATTACCGGAAATATACTATTATAAACCATGGGGTATGATGGGGGCATCCCTTGCCCCTCCACATTTTTTTGAGGCTCGGATTGTTCATCGGCATGCGCCATTGTGTTTGTCATATTTTTCTAAGTCTAGTCATGTAATTTTTATATTTTATATGAGTCATAAACTGTGTAATTTTCCCTTTATTTCAGTCTGATACCTAGGTTAGTGAGTCATTTACCTAAGTTCTCTATCATATGGTTGATTAGGTTGGCTATTGGGCCCAATTCAGTGGGCTAGGCCCAGGGGCGCCCCCCCTTGGGATAGTATGGTCAATGTGTCATTAGTTCAGGGTCATTATGGTCATGTGAAAGGTCTGGAGTCTATAAATACCCCCCTCCCTCTCTCATTTGTAACCTTTGATGATGAATGAAATTTAAAATTCCCTTGGACTTTTATCTCCCCTCCCTCTCTTGATATATCTCTCTCTCTTATATATATATCTCTCTCTAAGGGGGTCGCCCCTCTCTCTCTCTTCCCCCTCCCACCTACTTTCTCTCTCCCCTCCCCTCATTGAAGAGCCTCCTCATTTCCCCGCACCCCTCCATAACTCCACTCCCAACCCCAAGGTAGCATCCACCACTCCCCACTCCACCCTCCAACCACCAACCACCCACTCCCCTTCCCCAAGCACCTCTCCATCTCCCCAAGGCTAAAGGAGCTTAACCCTAGGCCAAATTTGAATTTCCCACCACCTCTATCCTTCTTCCCCAGCCCCTTTGGTCGCCCCTCTCCAGCCCTTCCACCCTAGGGTCGCCCCCCATCTCCCCCATTCCTCCTAGGTTCACCCTAGCTCCACCTCCCACTCCACCTTGGGTCTGGCCACACCCACACCACCAGTCTGCCTTCCCTTCGCCCCCAAGCCCTAGCTCTACGCCTCCTTCACCTTCCAGCCACCTCCATCACCCCTAGACTCCTCCAGCAACATCCCACAAGCTCCAACCCCCATCCCCCTGCCATTTGATCACCTATCCCCACCACCACACCTATCATCTTCAACCTGCAGTTCTCAATTCGCAGGCAGCAAGCAAGGGTCCTGGAAGCAGCGTCATCTCTAGTCCTTCCCCGAGCTTTCTGGTGGCAAGTCATATACCTCTGAAAAGGTCATCAAAAGAGCTTTCCAGGCGAGGTGGTTTCGTTATCATCCAAGCACCGAGCTGTCCGTGAGAGCAATTCTTCCTCGACTGCGCAGGACTACTCCGACAGAGAACTAGAGGCCTAGCTCAAGTGTGACCACGGCCACTCCCTTGCAGATCTGAGCGTGAAACTTGTCTGAGGTGACCTTCCCCAAGCCCTCTGTCAACACCAAGAAGGAGGACCCCGTTTGGACCCAGGAGCTCGACGTTCCAGTCATCATCGTAGAGGCGCGCAGCTTCATACCCAGTCTAGGGTCGCAGGCAGCAAGCAATAGTGGTTTGACAAGGCAGCCATGACATTCCCTCAAGTCTTCAGGTGGCGTATCTTATACCGACAGCAACCACGTCAAGTCAGCTTCACAACCGAGGTGGTCTCGCTATCTTCTGACTTCGGGGCTGCCCGGAGGACCCATCCTCGCCAGACTGCGCGTTTCCTCCCAGGCAGATGACCAACAGTGACTTGCAGAGGCCTCCACGTCCAGTACCCTGGGATTCTTGCGGCGCTGTTTGGCTGACGGCCTCTCCTTTAAGTCTTCTGCCATCTCTAAGAAGCAGAGCAATTTTTGAACCCCGGAGTCCCGAGTTCCAGATTTTCTCCCCAAGGTCTCCGTTCGAAGAATACTCGACCGCGATCGCAGCGGTTCTAGTACCGCATCAATCGGACCCTGGGAGTGCTCGTCGTGCCGTCGTCTTCCTTTAGCAGTAGTCTGGGAATAGTCAAGGCCATAGCTGTTCGGTCCTATTCCAGACCCTGTCCGAGCCACCGTCGATGCCAGGAAATTCCTCAAAAATTCAGACATCCTCCTGGGCCAACTTAGGAAGTTTTGGCACTAGTTTCATCCTCACCTAAGCTCGGCAGAGCCCGTGGCAGTGCCGTCACCGACTGTCTGTCACGTTGTTCCAGAAGCTGCCAGCACCGGCGTAGCTAGGCCATTCGGCTTCTACCTTAGATTCCCCCACCCCGCCTGGACGGCTTAAAGCCCCTCCCTACGGGAGGTAGTATTTTCATGTGATCCCATAGTCCCCCACCCCTAGTCCACCCCCTCCTGCATGAGGAGTAGTGGTTGTTAATTAATTTTACAGGTTGAGGCTTCTTCGGCTCGGCGTGCGGGTAAGCCCACGCTTCCTCGCTCGCCCTCGTCTCTGACCGGGATCAGTGTCTTCACACCGATCAGGTGAGCATCGGTTACCCCCTTGCTGTTCTTTCCTTTGCTGGTTTAGTATCGCCGCTAGTGCCGTCAGACGGTGAGTTGACCGCCCGATCCCGAATTGCTAACATTTGTGTGACTACCGTGGGTGAGTTGTGAGGGAGTCATTACAACCCATGCCCTCGGCGTGCTGGCCGCCCGTTGGTTTGGGCAACTGTGAACGCACTTTTCGTTAAAAATCACTGGCGATTTGTTTATTACGTTTATTGAGTGCGTGGGTGTGCCAGTCACTGGAGTGACAATTTGTTCGGGCCCCGAAGAGCCCATGGTGCGCTCGACCTGACTTCGTCAGACGATTGTGTGGTTCGTGTCGGGACCAGATCTCGTCGTGCCGTAAAGGTCACGACGTCATTTACATCCCCCGTACGAGGGAACACCCTTGATTAATTGCCGAAATTAGGGGCCCTGCGACCGAAAGGACTAATACTAACTGCGCAAGATAGAAATAGGAATAAGTCGCATCAGGATCCACATTGGGTTCCGGGCCATGGGTCATATCGGTCGCTCATAGACCCTTTTCATGTTTGGACAAAAGTCCGCGATAGAAACGCGGTGGAAGCCGGGACAAAACCGTTCAAATGTCTGCCGGATGTACGGCAATTTTAGTGGTGGCTCGGAGGGGATCCAGCCTGAGAAGTGGGTCCAATCTAGTCAGAATGTCGGCCCGAGGCATGGTCGGGTCATGGCCGTGTTGGGATGACTCCCAAGGCCCAGGCCCGGCCTACGAGGGCCACTTTATTGTTCTTTCAGTGCCGGGTCGTGGGAGAGACGGGGCTGCAATGTGGAATTATTAATACCTTATATTGTTTTATCATTATCGTTCTTATTACTATGTTGCTCATTCCTCTTTCCGTAACTGTTCCGGGTGATTTCCCTCATCTTGCTTACTGTCATTATTACTTTTATTATTATTATTATTATTATTATTGTCACTTATTTCATTCATTTCATTCATTTTTTTTATACGGATCTGTTCAGGCTTATTTACTCATCATGATTTTTATTAGCTTGTTAGTGCTGCCATTATATGCCCATATGTACATATATACATGTATTTTTTGGGGGGAGAGTTGGCCCTTGGCGGGTTAAAATGGGGGCTAAAGGGGATGTACCGCTGAAGAAAGGTGGGCAGAAAAGTGTGCCGGCGAAGGGCTGAAGATGTGTGCCGTTGAAGGGCTTAAAGGGGGGGTGCCGCTAGAGGGCTGAAGGAGGTGTACCGCTGGGGCGCTGGCTGGAGAGTGTATCGGCGAAGGAGGGGAAGGGTGGCACATGGTGTCCCAAGGGCGCACTGGAGAAGTGCTAAGAGAGTGTGCCGGGCAAGCCCACATATAGTGTACCGGTGAAGGAACACATTGGCTGGTCACCGCAACGCAAAGTCTGTACATTCATCAGCCCAAAGTCTATACATTGGCTGCATTCATCAGCTCAAAGCCTATACATTGGCTGCATTCATCAGCTCAAAGTCTATACATTGGCTGGTCATCGCAACACAAAGTCCGTACATTCACCAGCCCAAAGTCTATACATTGGCTGGTCACCGTAACACAAAGTCTGTACATTCATCAGCTCAAAGTCTATACATTGGCCAGCTCAAAGTCTGTACGTTGGCTGGTCACTGCAACACAAAGTCTGTACATTCATCAGCTCAAAGTCTATACATTGGCCGGCTCAAAGTCTGTACGTTGTCCATTGGCTGCAGCTCAAAGTCTATACATTGGCCAGCTCAAAGTCTGTACGTTGTCCATTGGCTGCAGCTCAAAGTCTATACATTGGCCAACTCAAAGTCTATACATTGTCCATTGGCTGCAGCTCAAAATCTACAGATGGACCAGCTCAAAGTCTATACATTGTCCATTGGCTGCAGCTCAAAGTCTACACATTGGCCAGCTCAAAGTCTATACATTGTCCATTGGCTGTAGCTCAAAGTCTATACATTGGCCAGCTCAAAGTCTGTACGTTGTCCATTGGCTACAGCTCAAAGTCTATACATTGGCCAGCTCAAAGTCTGTACGTTGTCCATTGGCTGTAGCTCAAAGTCTATATATTGGCCAGCTCAAAGTCTATACATTGTCCATTGGCTACAGCTCAAAGTCTATACATTGGCCAGCTCAAAGTCTGTACGTTGTCCATTGGCTGCAGCTTAAAGTCTATACATTGGCCAGCTCAAAGTCTGTACGTTGGCCAGCTCAAAGTCTGTATATTGGCCAGCTCAAAGTATGTACGTTGTCCATTGGCTGCAGCTCAAAGTCTATACATTGGCCAGCTCAAAGTCTGTACGTTTTCCACTGGCTATAGCTCAAAGTCTATACATTGGCCAGCTCAAAGTCTGTACGTTGTCCATTGGCTGCAGCTCAAAGTCTATACATTGGCCAGCTCAAAGTCTGTACGTTGGCCAGCTCAAAGTCTGTACGTTGTCCATTGGCTGCAGCTCAAAGTCTATACATTGGCCAGCTCAAAGTCTGTACGTTGTCCATTGGCTACAGCTCAAAGTCTATACATTGGCCAACTCAAAGTCTATACATTGTCCATTGGCTGCAGCTCAAAGTCTATACATTGGCCAGCTCAAAGTCTGTACATTATCCATTGGCTGCAACTCAAAGTCTATACATTGGCCATCTCAAAGTCTGTACGTTGGCCAGCTCAAAGTCTGTACGTTGTCCATTGGCTGCAACTCAAAGTCTGTACATTGCTTGTTGCTGTGTTCGTGCATCAATCTGCCAAGTCTATACATTGTGTTCCACTTCGGAGAGACGGTGGAAGAAGAAGTGAGACGGTGAGAGGAGTGTGCCGCTGAAGGGCCGAGAAGGTGTGTCGTTGAAGGGCTGTTAGAGCCTACCGCTGAAGGAAGGTTAGAGGTGTACCGGCCAACGAGGGTGGAGGGCGTACCGGCGAAAGCTGGGACAGACGTGCCGATGAAGGCCCACTCCTCTGTTACTTTTTT
The DNA here is from genome assembly GCA_022559845.1 of Amorphophallus konjac. Lineage (NCBI taxonomy): Eukaryota > Viridiplantae > Streptophyta > Magnoliopsida > Alismatales > Araceae > Amorphophallus > Amorphophallus konjac. The sequence goes on from CM040123.1 coordinate 233,821,445, forward strand.
TAAGGCTTTTCTTTTCTTCTTTTCTTTGATTTTTGCGTACTTTTATACAAATCTTTTCTCCTTCTTCTTGCAATCTGTTGTTGCTCTATTTATTTGTTGCTTTTGTTATCTTTTGATATGTATTTATTATCCCATTTGTTTGTTGCATCCTTTTGCCCTTTAACGTCTTGTTATTTTCTAACAAAAATTGGACAGCATCTCCCCTTGCCCCGAGCGTAAGGGAGATAAAGGGAACGCGCCCACATGGAGTGGCGGAACCCCACAACTGGAGGTGGGCGCCCGAGGGCTGCAACACCTTAATAAAACCTCAGAAAATACGGGGAGAACAACGAGCCGAAAACCTCTAAGACTGGACGGCATGTACTGGAGAGGGGGGGTTAGCCAAGGCTCCCAAAAGGGTTGACCTGCTAATTGGGGGCGGGGTGTTAGACCGATTGAACCCACAGGGACTTCCGGCAAGAGGGAAAAAGGTTCAAGGGGGCAGGCACAGATGAAGGCACTGGGCTTTACAGGAGAAGGTTCGCGACCTCAAACCATTCAAGATGATGCCACATCCGGAGGAAACCGTCGGCATGAGGGATGAACACAAACACCGAAAATGAAGGGAAAGACAATCAAACACACTGTGGCCCAAAACATCGAGACAAAGAGGAAACCCACTGAGGGGGACGATCTTCATTCATGGGGAACAAAGGGCCGTAGCCGTCCGTATACATTACAAAGCATGTCCGAGCTAAGGCTACAGGCAAGGAAGAAAACTAAAGAACAAAAGAACGGAGAGGGAGAAAAAGGAACAAAAAAAGAGGAAGTGTTGGGGATCGAAGCAAGGATGACCGTCCACTGCTCTTTCCCCCACCTTCTCCTACTACATCAAGCTCTCTCTCTCTCTTACACTCTTTTCTTTGCATGGTGGTCGTCGGAAGACTCCACGCCGGATCCCTCTCCCTTTTCCTCTCTCTTTTCCTTCTTCTCGTAGGTGGCTCTGTGTCTGTTCTTCTCTGTCTGTGGGTCTCTTCTCCGTGTCTGGGGGTCTCTTCTCTTCACCGGGGTGGGAGTGGTTTTATACCCCCAGCAGCGGGAGCCCTCGAGCACGACAGTCGGAGGCGGGAAGTGCTGGGCCATCATGGGGTTTGACTTCCCCCGTCCTGGGTGTCAGGGGAGTAGCCTGCGTGGCCCAACCTCCAGTTGACACCTCGGATAGCTCACTGCACGCCAAAGATCCGTAGGCCATGGGCATCACGTCGTTCGGCCGTTGAAATGCCTTAACGATGTGCCGCTGACGGGCTCAAGAAGTGTGCCGCTGGGAGGGCCAAAGGCCGTGCCGCTGAAGGGCTGCCCAAGCGTGCCGTTGAAGGGGGGGAAAAGGCGTGCCGCTGAGGGCCAAAGGGGGCATGACGTTGAAGCCCCAAATGGGCGTGCCGCTGGAGCCCCAAATGGGCGTGCCGCTAAAGGCCAGGGGCTGTGCCGCTGAAGGGTGTGCCGCTGAGCAGGGCAAGGGGCGTGCCGTTGAATAGGGCAGAGGGTGTGCCGCTGAAGCCCCAAGGGCGTGCCGTTGAAGGCCATTGGGGGCGTGCCGCTGAAGGCCGTTGGGGGTGTGCCGCTGAAGGGCTAAATGGGCGGTTTTGAGCCTGTTGTGAGCGCGAGTTGTGGCCCCTTTGATTTTCTCCAAGGTCCATGGATTGTGGGGATCTTGGTGGTTGATTTCTTTTCACTGTCGTGACTCCGGAGACAGCCTCACGGCAGTGTGTGCATGTTCGGGGAATCCGGATGACCAGTCTCTCCGGGGCTTCTTCACTCGGCTCTGTTGTTGATGCCGGGCCGAACATGATATCTGGGTGTGCAATTTTTGGTGTTCACAAATGCCCCCCACCCACGGGTAGCGCAGGCGAAGGATGAGCCGGGCGGTGCCCGCGGGTGTACTGGTCTCTTTTTCTCTTCGTCGGTGCCGACGGGGTGTCGGGAGCCGACATGACTTGTTTGTCTCTTCTTTTCTTTGCTAGTACCGGTGGGGTGTCGGGCATTGACACGGTTTATTGATCTCTTTGTCTCTTCGTTAGTGTCGACAGGGTGTCGGGAGCTGACCTGGTTTGTTGATCTCTTTGTCTCTTCGTCAGTGCTGACAAGGTGTCGGGAGCTGACCTGGTTTGTTGGTCTCTTTGTCTCTTCGTCAGTGCCGACAGGGTGTCGGGAGCTGACTAGGTTGGTTGATCCCTTTGTCTCTTCGTTAGTGCCGACAGGGTGTCGGGAGCTGACCTGGTTTGTTGGTCTCTTTGTCTCTTCGTCAGTGCCGACAGGGTGTCGGGAGCTGACCTGGTTTGTTGGTCTCTTTGTCTCTTCATCAGTGCCGACAGGGTGTCGGGAGCTGACTTGGTTGGTTGATCTCTTTGTCTCTTTGTCAGTGCCGATAGGGTGTCGGGAGCTGACCTGGTTTGTTGGTCTCTTTGTCTCTTCGTCAGTGCCGACAGGGTGTCGGGAGCTGACCTGGTTTATTGATCTCTTTGTCTCTTCGTCAATGCCGACAGGGTGTCGGGAGCTGACCTGGTTTGTTGGTCTCTTTGTCTCTTCGTCAGTGCCGATAGGGTGCCGGGAGCTGACCTGGTTTGTTGATCTCTTTGTCTCTTCGTCAGTGCCGACAGGGTGTCGGGAGTTGACCTGGTTTGTTGGTCTCTTTGTCAGTGCCGACAGGGTGTCGGGAGCTGACCTGGTTTGTTGGTCTCTTTGTCAGTGCCGACAGGGTGTCGGGAGCTGACCTGGTTTATTGGTCTCTTTGTCTCTTCGTCAGTGCCGACAGGGTGTCGGGAGCTGACCTAGTTTGTTGGTCTCTTTATCTCTTCGTCAGTGCCGATAGGGTGCCGGGAGCTGACCTAGTTTGTTGGTCTCTTTGTCTCTTCATCAGTGCCGACAGGGTGTCGGGAGCTGACTTGGTTGGTTGATCTCTTTGTCTCTTTGTCAGTGCCGACAGGGTGTCAGGAGCTGACCTAGTTTGTTGGTCTCTTTGTCTCTTTGTCAGTGCCGACAGGGTGCCGGGAGCTGACCTGGTTTGTTGATCTCTTTGTCTCTTCGTCAGTGCCAATAGGGTGTCGGGAGATGACCTGGTTTGTTGGTCTCTTTGTCTCTTCGTCAGTGCCGACAGGGTGCCAGGAGCTGACCTGGTTTGTTGATCTCTTTGTCTCTTCGTCAGTGCTGACGGGGTATCGGGAGCTGACCTGGTTTGTTGTCTCTTTGTCTCTTTGTCAGTGCCGACAGGGTGCCGGGAGCTGACATGATATGTTGGTCTCTTTGTCTCTTCGTCAATGCCGACAGGGTGCCGGGAGCTGAGCTGGTTTGTTGATCTCTTTGTCTCTTCGTCAGTGGCGACAGGGTATCGGGAGCTGACCTGGTTTGTTGGTCTCTTTGTCTCTTCGTCAATGCCGACATGGTGTCGGGAGCTGACCTGGTTTGTTGGTCTCTTTGTCTCTTCGTCAGTGCCGACAGGGTGTCGAGAGATGACCTGGTTTGTTGGTCTCTTTGTCTCTTCGTCAGTGCCGACAGGGTGCCGGGAGCTGACCTGGTTTGTTGATCTCTTTGTCTCTTCCTCAGTGCCGACAGGGTGTCGGGAGCTGACTTGGTTGGTTGATCTCTTTGTCTCTTCGTTAGTGCCGACAGGGTGTTGGGAGCTGACCTGGTTTGTTGGTCTCTTTGTCTCTTCGTCAGTGCCGACAGGGTGTCGGGAGCTGACCTGGTTTGTTGGTCTCTTTGTCTCTTCGTCAGTGCCGAAAGGGTGCCGGGAGCTGACCTGGTTTGTTGATCTCTTTGTCTCTTCATCAGTCCCGACAGGGTGGTGGGAGCTGACTTGGTTGGTTGATCTCTTTGTCTCTTCGTCAGTGCCGACAGGGTGTCGGGAGCTGACCTGGTTTGTTGGTCTCTTTGTCTCTTCAGTGCCGACAGGGTGCCGGGAGTTGACCTGGTTTGTTGATCTCTTTGTCTCTTCGTCAGTGCCGACAGGGTGTCGGGAGCTGACCTGATTTGTTAGTCACTTTGTCTCTTCGTCAGTGCCGACAGGGTGCTGGAAGCTGACCTGGTTTGTTGATCTCTTTGTCTCTTCGTCAGTGTCGACAGGGTGTCGGGAGCTGACCTGGTTTGTTGGTCTCTTTGTCTCTTTGTCAGTGCCGACAGGGTGTCGGGAGCTGACCTGGTTTGTTGATCTCTTTGTCCCTTTGTCAGTGCCGACCGGGTGTCGGGAGCTGACATGATATGCTGGTCTCTTTGTCTATTCATCAGTGCCGACGGGGTGCCGGGAGCTGACATGATATGTTGGTCTCTTTGTCTCTTCATCAGTGCCGACGGGGTGCCGGGGACTGACGTAGTTTATTTGTCTCTTTGTCTCTTTTCTTTTCTCTCTTTTTCTTTTGAACCACATTACCGGTACAAGGGCCCTTTCGGGTTTTCGCCGGCACAGGCCCCCTCTTGCTTTTGCCCACGCGCCCTCTCGGGTTTTCACGCGGCGGGGTACCCGATTTTGCCTGTAGCGCCCTTTCGGGTTTTCGCCACAGCCGGGTTGTTGCCATTTTTACCCTTGTCCCCGTGTAGGGGCAAGTCCGGTGGGGCACCTCTATTTTAAGCCCCTCTTTCTTTTCTTTTTTTTTTCTTTTTTTTTTTGAAGAGCGGGTAATATGTAATTGCTGGCTAGGGCTCGTAGCCTTGCGCTGAAAGACATGGTTCCTTCGTCGGCAAGAAGATAATGCCAACGCAACGGAGGGGTTTCTACCGATTCGGACGTAAGGTCCGTAATGGCAATATTGTGTGGAGCGGGTGGCTAGGGCACGTAGCCTTGTGCCGGAAAGGGGTTCATTCGCTGGCAAGGGACGAATGCCAGTGCAAGGATAGAGGTTTTGCCGATCCGGGCGTAAGTCCCATGATGGCGATTTTGTATGATGGGAGATGGCTGAGGCACGGGGCTACGTGCTAGGGAAGGACTTGTTTGTTGGCAGGGAACTAATGTCAACGCAGAGGTGGAGTCGGCTTTGCCCGTGCAGACGCCCGTCGACACGTAAGGGCGTGCGGACGAAGTGTCTCCACAGAGACGTCTATTATCGTGCATATTTTTATGCGCACATCTATACATATGTATATACGTATATATACATATATACATATTTATATTAATTTAGTATTTTATTACCACACATTTTTTTCTCTCTTTTTTTATTCATTCTTCCTCTCCCCCCTTTTTATTTTATTATTTTTTTCTTTCATTTTTTTCTTCTTCGTTCACTCCCCCTTTTTCCTTTTTATTTTCCTCCCTTTTTTTTTCTTTCTTTTTTTTCTTTCTTTTTTTTATTTCCCTTTTCTTTTCTCTATTTTCCTTCTTTTCTCCCCCCTTTTGCCATATAAAAGGGGCAGGGGCGGTTCATTCGAACCACCCCCTTTCAAACTTCCCCCCTCTTCTCTCTCTTCGGCGGTAGACGAACCGGCCTCCCCCCTTTCCCTTCGTCTTCTCCGTTGCCAAGCGCCACCGCCGCGGCCGTCGTCGTCGTCGAGATCGCAGCGGTGAGGGGACCGCCGTGGAGGCCTTCCCCTTCTCCTTCTTCCCTCTTCTTTTCCTTTCTTCTTTCTTCCTCTTTCTTCCTTCTTTCCTCTTCTTTCTTCTCCTCTTTCTCCATCTTTGGGGACAGTGGAGCCCTAGGGCCCTTTCCCTTCTTCTTCTCCTTCTTCTTTCTCCCTTCTGCTCTCTTCCTCTTTCTTCTCCTCCTTCGTCTCCGGCGTCGTGGGCGGCTGCCGGTGAGTGGGCGTGAGGGCGCGCCGGGGAGAGGGCATCGGAGCGTGCCAGGGAAGGCTCATCCGAGCGTGTCGGAGAGGCCCGCCATGGGCATACCGGGGAAGCGGCCTTCGGAGCGTGCCGGGCAGCACAGGGCACAAGTGTGCCGGGGGATGGAGAGCGCGAGTGTGCCGGCGAAGGAGCACGGGGGCCGTGCCGGGGAAGCGAGGCACGGGTGTGTTGGCGAAGCCCCTGCGGGGTGTGCCAGGGAAAACACCCCGTAGTGTGCCGGGGAAGAACCCTCTTGGGCGTGCCAGCGAACGGGAGCTGAGGGCGTACCGGGGAAGCCCTTCAGGGCGTGCCGGGGAGTGGTGTCACAGGTGTGCCGGGGAAGGCCGCCACGGGTGTGCCGGCGAAGGCCATTGGGCGTACCGGGGAAGGGCGCAGGGTCTGTGTCGGTGAAGGGCCGCTCCAGGGCGTGCCGGGGAAGCCTGCCTGGGCGTGCCGGCGAGGAGAGGGAGCAGCCTTCTTGGATCAGGGGACTTCCGGTGTTGCCCCTCGGGGCCCACCATGACTTTGTTGGGGCCGTCACTCCTTGTGGACGCGCACCCGTGTTTTCCCTTATGCCTCTGGACTAGGGGAAACTCTGCCGAAATTTCATCAGAAATTGGCAGTGTCTTATTCATTTTACTTGTAGTAGAGCCTCGTTACAATTTTCATTTCCCTTTTGCCCGTGGCTTATTCTGATCTTCTGTTTGTTACCTCTTTGCAGATAAATGGCTGCCCCAAGTGGTTCTTCAGCTCCTGCTGCCGCTGTCGGTGCCGACCTTGTTCCCAAGCCTCCAATGCCAGCCGTCACATGGCTCAATGTAGAGGAGCTGGACAGGGAGCATGTTGAAATAGCAGCACTGGCCGTGTCTTCGGACTCTGAGACCGAGACGATGGACTATAATATGCTCTCTCGGGTTGAGAACCACTTCACCTTCGACCGGACCGGTGAATATCGGAGGGACTTCCCGAAGGATAAGCATCTCATCCGGTTCTTGAAGTACTTCCGCTCCCAGGAGAGGCGGGAGCTACGAGCTGTGCGGGAGGTCGAGCAAGTGATCCTGCAAGCACACGACAGTTTGTTGTATAGTGTCCCGAGGAGCATCCCGATGTATCTGGTGGGGGAGGCCCGGGAGTGGAAGCCTATCCTGGGGATCCAGGAGGTGTTGCCGGCTGAAGACAGGTTGGTGCGAGCACCCCAATTCGTCCCAGCGAAATGGGATATGTCCGCCGGGCGGGTGCAAGGCGAGCCACCTCGCTTTGGTCTATTCTTGGCTCCCTTGAAGTGGGGCTACAGGGAGGAGCCATTCATCCTAGACTGCCTGGCCATCAGGTTCAAGTACGAGCTATCGCTAGGCTGGTTCGGGGAGCTGAAGCTTCAGGATGCACACAGCTTCCGAGAAGGGGCAGTAGAGTTCACCGAGTATGTGATATTCAACTACGCCCCGTTGCTGGTCCGATCCAGTATATATCACATCATTTACGCCTCCCGCTACGGCTATCCCATCTCCAAGGGCCTCTGCTGCGGCATGATAGAGGTGTTCAGCGCTGAGACCAACACTTTTTACACAGCAGAAGGCGAAACTTCACTGGACCTGTGGAGCCTCAGCCAGCTGAGCGGCTTGCCCATTGACGGCGAGCCTTATGAAGAAGTATGCATCCCCGACCTGATCAAAGATAAGACCAATGGGGATGGCTACTACTCTCTCGGGTATTCTTATCGGTATCTCATGAAGGCGTACCGGGAGTTATATCAGCTGGCGCACGGTGCCAGGCAGCCTCCTCGCGGGGATCGGAAGAGGGTCCGCCTGACTCTGTGGTTGTAGTATTCAAGCCCTGATCGTAAGAGGCACCATTCACTTCTAGACGCTTGCCGCACATTCAAGCCCTCTGGTGAACAATAAGAGGGAGTGCAGAGACGATCAGGTGTAGAAGTACGTCCACCTCATTAGCCAAGAGAACGTGGTCCGTCCGTTGCTAGAACCCGAGCTTAGAGACTGGGCGTTATCCATTCGTCCGAGCGTGCTGGCGTTCAGGAAGGGGGACAATTTGCTGCTGGAACCGTACTACCCCTCCTGGTTTGGCCGAAACTTCAGATATGATCAGCATATCCCGGTCTATCATGCGCAGTTCGGCCCGCCCTCCTGAAATCTTCGAGGGAGTTCCACTGCCGAGCATGCCAGAAGCTGGTGGGACTTCTTCCACCGAGCCGACTCGGCGATTTTCAGGGTGCCGGCCCCCGGTCGTATTCCTCGGGTGACCACGGAATATATAAAGTGGTGGAACGCCCAGACGGCCTTCTATCGGCTACATAAGACCGATTGCTGGGACGGAGCTGAGAGGAAATTCCTGAGCAGGCAGTCGGTACCGATACTTGATATTGAGCCGGAGCATCTCCTTCGTCTCAAGAACAGGCAGGAGAAGGAGGTGGTGGCATATCTGGCCGCCCGCCGTGAAGCTCGGGAAGTGAGGCCGACACCGAAAGTGGAGCTACCCCCGGTGCCGAAGGATAACTACAAGAAGACCCTGAGGGACCTTTGCCGGATAGGGAGTCACCGTCTGGAGCTTATTAATTATCCGCTCCCCATGGAAGAGGAGGGCACTCCCGCAAAGAGCTGGCGCCCAGAGAGAGACCCAATCTGCCCATATGGCACATTCATGAGGCGGGAGGAGAAGAAGCCTGAAAATTACAAGGATACCACGTGGCTGTATATCCTCCTCCGAGTGAATGGGCTGAAGATCGAGGATCAGACGGCCGTCATTATGGGCAAGCGCCTGCAGGTCTCCTATTCTTATCCCGACGGGTGGGGCATGGACCACTTCAATCTTTTCTGCCACTTCTCGTCAAAGAAGCATGCGGACCTGGCTGCTCTTACTGATCGTTGCCAGAAGATAGAGGACATGTGCTGGCTGGTACGAGAGGCGGCGCGTCGGGACAAGGAGCCGTCCCTGAGCTATTGGCCGATAACGCTTTGGTTGTATACCGGTCCTCACGGTATTTAACCTTTCCACTTCTTTTATTCTCATTGCTGCGACCTTAGCAGGTTATCGGGTGCTAATCGTATGCGTGTGTCTATTTTGACAGACCATCCCGACAGCGTGCAAATGGCGACGTACCGGAATCTCCTTCGGCTCGTCCAGAAGTCCGCATACTTCGAGGCCGCACTGCCAGCCCCGACCACGGCTCCCTTGCCCAAGGCTGTGAAGAGGTCCCAGGTGAAGTCGCCTGTGAAGAAGGCAGTGGATGCCGCCAAAGCGGCCAAGCAGCGGGACGCGAAGCGGTGAAAAACAGAGGCTGCTAAGACCTCGACGGCTGCTCCTCCGGTGCCGCGAATCCCATCTTTTGAGGAGTTTGAGGTCACCCGGACCGAGTCGAGTCAACCCGCCGGTCAGCACCTCCAACCCTTGGCGTACTTTTAAGGTTTATTTTCACTTCGAGGCAAGGCCTTGACGCCTGAATGTCTTTCCCCCTTTTGTCTCAGCTGCTGTGGAAGAGCATGCACTCACGTCTATTCCTGATTTGGAGGAGCCGGTTCCTACGCCCATCCCCGATGTGGGTGAAGCTGCGACTGCAGCAGAGGCTACTTCGGCGCCAGCTCCGACTTCCCCACCATAAGCCAAGGGGAGGTCCCAGGCGAAGTCGCCCGTTAAGAAGGCGTTGGCTACTACCAAAGCGACCGAGCAGCAAGCGGCAAAGCGGCAAAGCGGAGGCGGGCCAAGGGGTCCCCGGCCCTGTGGACACCAGAAATTGCACATCGATATCATGCTCGGCCTGGCGTCGACAACGGCGTGAAGAAATCCCAGAGAAACTAGCCACCCAGATGCCCCATATGTGCACATTGCCGTGAAGCCGTCTCCGGGGTCATGATAGCAAAGAGAAATCAATCACAAAGAGCCCCACAATCCATGGGCCTCGAAGAAAATCAAACGGGGCATAATTCGTGCTCATAACGGGCTCAACATTGCCCATTTAGCCCTTCAGCGGCACGCCCCCAGGGCCTTCAGCGGCACTCCCCAATGGGCCTTCAGCGGCACGCCCCCAAAGCCCTCAACGGCACGGCCCCAAGGCCTTCAGCGGCACGCCCCAATGGGCCTTCAGCGGCACACCCCCAAAGCCCTCAGCGGCACGGCCCCAAGGCCTTCAGCGGCACGGCCCCAATGGGCCTTCAACGGCACCCCCCCAAAGCCCTCAGCGGCACGGCCCCAAGGGCTTCAGCGGCACGCCCCCAAAGCCTTCAGCGGCACGCCCCATGGGCTTCAACGGCACAGCCCCCATGGGCTTCAGCGGCACGCCCCCAAAGCCCTCAGCGGCACGGCCCCAAGGCCTTCAGCGGCACGCCCCAATGGGCCTTCAGCGGCACGCCCGTTTTGTGCCCCAGCGGCAGCCTTTTGGCCCTCCTACGGCACGCTTGTGCAGCCCGTCATTGGCACAGCGTGATGGCTTTTCAACGGGGAACGACGTGAAGCCCATGCCCTACATATCCTTGGCGCACAGTGAGCCGTCCGAGGTGTCAGCCGATCGTTGGGCCACACAGGCTACTCCACTGACAGCCAGGACAGAGGAAGTCAAACCTGATCATCATAACGGAGCTGCTTCCCACCTTCGACGGCCGTGCTCAAAGCTCCCGGTGCTGGGAATATAAAAAACCACTCCGTTTAAAAAAAAAAAAAAAGGAGAACGGGACAGACAGACGGAAGACACACACGCAAGAGAGGAAGAGAAGAGAGAAGAGAAGAAGAAGAGCTCCGGCGTGAGTCCCCTCCGACGACCACCAGGCAGAAGCGAGAGTAAGAGAGAGAGAGCTTGATGTAGTAGGAGAAGGTGGGGGAAAGAGTAGGAGACGATGGTCCCTGCTCCGATCCCCAACTCCTCCTTCTCTTTTGTGCTATGTTCTTCCCCTTTCCGTTCTTTTTTCATTGGGTTTCCTCCTTGCCTATAGTCTCGGCTTGGGCACTCTTTGTAATGCGTATATAGGGCCACGACCCTTTGATTTCCCATGGATGAAAATCACCCTCTTTGGGTTTCCCATGTTATCTTTGTTGGTTTATGCCAATTTTCACGGTGTGTATGACGTGTTGTCCGTTTTCCCTCCATCCCTCTATTTCTCCGGTGTTTTTGGGGTCTCCATGTCAATACGATCCCCCCCCCCCGCGATCCTTGACCTCGTGGGTTCTTTGTCCCTTTCCATGGTCATCGGTTGTCTCCATCCGTATGAAGGGAGGGAGAGATCCTTACTCTCTCTTCGATCACCCAGTCGTCAGTAGCCCACCCTTGTCCTTGAACTTCTCTTCTTTTCCTGAATAACCCGCAAGCCTCCTAGCCCACACACCCAACACACTTAGCTCCTCTTTAATCTTCCAGCGATACACCCTTTCTGCCCTTGGCCGACACACCTTTTTCAACCCTCAGCGGCACACCCATTTGGGGTTTTAGCGACACACCCCTAGTCTCCCTTCAGCGGCACACTTGCCATTTGACCCTCGCCGGCACACCCTTGGCCTGTGGCCGGCATGCCATTTGCTTTGCTGCCCGGCACGCCATATGCCCCTGTAGCACATTCTGGGTTTCCTCTACCCGGTACGCTTCTTCAGTCCCTTCTAGCCCTTGGCCGGTGCACCCTTGTTACCCTCAGCGGTACACCCTCCTTTGTGCTCCAACGGTACACCTTGAGCTTGTCCTTTAGCTGGCCCCAGTCCACCCCGTCTAGTATTGGAAGTCTTCCGTACGTTGCTTTCTTCGTGCTTTCCGAGGTTCTATAAAGGTGTTGCTGCCCTCGGGCGCCCACCTCCAGTTGTCGGGCTCCGCCACTCCCTGTGGGCGCGTTCCCTTTATCTCCCTTACGCCCGGGTCAAGGGGAGATGCTGCCGAATTTTTGTCAGAAAATGATAAATATATTTAAAAGGCACAAGGAAGCAACAAACGAACAGAACAATCAACGATAAAACCTTCCGACTGATCGAGCTACTGCCGGTACCATAACGAGAGGACCAATTAATAACCCGGCAGCCTGAACGTCCGATCTGTGAGAAGAGGCCGAACAGAATAAAGCAAGGAAAAGGATAACATTATATCAAACTACATGAAAGTTAAGATAAGAAGAAAAGAAAAGCCTTAAAAAGAATAACAAAATAATGTACTTTCACCAGCCTGCCTGTCCCAACTTCCACCGGCACACTTAGCCAGCCCCTCACCGCTACGCCCTACCCTCCACTCCAGTAACCATTCACCGGTACACTCTCGCTCCTTTCAGCGGCGCAGCCATTCCCCACCTTCAACAGTACACTCCAACAATCTTCAGCGGTACACCCCCCTCAATCCCGGCGGTACACCTCTTTGAGCCTCCAGTGGTACGCCCTTGCACCTTCAGCGGTACACCCTTATTGCCCCCAGCGGTACACCCTCTTGACCTCCAGCGGTACGCCCCATTCCCCAGCGGTACGCCCCTCTATTCCCTTCGCCGGTACACTACATACATATATATATATATATATATATATAGCATGATAAGAACATTAATGATAGCAAATAAATTAAAGGACTTCGAATGTGCAACATTAATAATGATAAAAGAGGTGGGAGGAGTAATAAAAAAATAATAATGAAAATAGTAATAATAATAATAATAATAGTAAATAAAAGAAGGGAAATCATCCGGGACAAAGGCACAAAGAAGTAATAAATAGCAAAGGAAAGAGAAAAGCATATAATTAAGAAAATCCCAGAAAAAAGATGCTAGGGTCCACACTGCAGTCCCATCTCTCCCCGGGATCCGATGCAGAAGGAACAGCAACGCCGCCCTTTCAGGTCGAACTCGAGTCTTGGGAATTATCCCGATATGGCCAGGCTCTGACCTAACCTCGGGCCGACATCTTAATCGGACCGGATTTGTTTCTCGTTCTGGACGCCTTCCGAGTCATCATTAAAATTGTCGTATACTCGGCATACATTTGAACGAGTTCGTCCCGATTTCCCGTCGCGTTTCCATCACGGACCCGTGTCCGAACATGAAAAGGCCACGAGTGACCGACATGGCCGACGGTTTGTGGTATGAATACAACCCCCAGTGTGATCTGTCCCTACCTCTCTCTCTCGCAATTAGTATTATTCTTTTCGGCCGCGGGGCCCCTAATTTCGGCAATTAATCAAGGGTATTCCCTCGTATGGGGGATGTAAATGACGTCGTGATCTTTATGGCGCGACGGGATCCGGTCCCGACACGAACCACACAATCGTCTGACGAAGTCAGATCGAGCGCACCATGGGCTCTTCGGAGCCCGAATAAAATGTCACTCCGGTGACTGGCACGCCCACGCACTTAATAAACCAACGAACGAACAAGATGATTCGTTAAATAGAAAAGTGCGTCCACAAGTCTGGCACGCCCGGTGGGACCAATCCACCCTTCATCTCTTTGACGAAATTAGGGGCCCCGTGGCCCCCTTCTTGTAATACTAATTGTGTTACTTTCTCAAATGCAGAGAGAGAATTGCATCATGGTGCCAACGATGGTTGTCACTTACGGCCCTCAATTCGTCGAGAACCACGTCCGAGGTGGCTACCTGGTGGTCCCCCTCAGCTTCGGGAGCTTCCCTCCCACCGTAGGCTTCCCCAACTTCTTGGGGGTGGCCTTTGTCAACATTCTTGAGGTGAAGGCGCCCGAGGAGTCCCAGATCAACGCACCCGCTCCGGGGGCCGTCGAAACTGCTGTCGGCCGAGCTATGGCCAAGAACAACAATAGCGTCCCCACAACGACGCTGAGCTGCAACGTGCACCACGTGCACCAAACTACCGGCCCTTCCCACCAAGGGTCAACATCCCACCGAAGAAGGCTTCGGAGGAGCAACACCGGCGCCGGCTCGGGGCGTCGCTCGTCCAACTCCGGAAAGTCCATGACTATTGGGGGCCTCCGAGTCCGTCTGGACGGGCAGAGGTCCCAAGGGACACCGGACCGTATCATCCCGACCGTCCCAGTCTGCAACTCTTTTCAAGGACTGGAGAAGCTGAAAGAGAGGGCGACGCCCGCAACCCCAGCTGCGGCATCGAAAAGGGCGCCGGCTCACAGACCGGCCAAACTGAAGCAAGTCTGGGTACCCAAGGAGGCCCAGCCCACTGCACCCGCCCAGGCAGGGCCCAGCACTTCCCGCCCGAGCAGGGCCCGACGAGATGGCGGGGTCGAGGTGATGACCCCAACTCTCCGACCGGCACCCGTCATCCCGGTGCCATCCGAGAATGTCCACCGCCGTCCCCGAGGGCGCCGACATAATGCTGCCCACCCAGCACTCAGGGCCTATTCTCCCCCTGCCTCTATCATCGACATGCAACCGTAGGCTGCTCTCCCTGACCAGGAGTGGGAAGGGATCGAGCAGGGTATGAGGAATTACCTCCGAGGCCCGGGTAGCACCCCCGCCGGCCGCCAGAGACTACTGGGGGCAATGGCCTCCGCTTTCCCAGAAGAAGGAGCCCGACCCGCACCCAGCGCGGAGTCCAGGAATCACTCGGAGGAGCCGCGCCAGTCCCTGTACGGGAGGAAGCGCCGCCCCGACGATCGGTCTTCGACAGGCTGGTGTTCCCAGGAAGATCGTCCAGGAGGGAGACAAAGAGAAGCAAGAACAAGAGATGGCAAACATTCACCTGCAACATGGCAGGAGTTCACGGTCGGTACGGGGCCTTGCCCACCGATCCGAAAGAAGTGGCCAGAATCGCCGTCAGGCCGGGACCCCTCACTAGAAGAGGGAGAGCGGCAGGCGGCGTGGCACCCACAGGTGCCGAAGGGACCTTACCTGAAGAGCCCCTCCCGGCCCTCACGGCCAATGTGGTCACCACCGGCGACACGAGTGGCGGACCCTCGACATCATCCGAGGACGCCCCGGCCGAGGAGACAGGGGGCATGCCCAGCCTCCCCACGGTTGACCCGGCAATGCTGCTCATGATGCAGCGGTTCTAGCCGAAAATTGAATCACTTAAAAAGCAATTGAATGAACAGAACACACCGCCCCTGATGTCCTGGCAGACTGAGGTTTTACCCGAAGCGCCTAGGGACAGGGGGCAATTTTCAGAAGCAGCCCTTCCAGCAGCCCTCAACCCTCTCGGGGATGCGTCCCTGCAGCAGGCACACTACACCGCACCAGTCCCGCCATAGGCCTTACTTTCCCAAGGGTCCCTCATGGCCCCCCAGGAGACCGTGCTGGCCACCCCGAGCGCGCAGCCCGCCCATTTTTATCCGAGTCCGGTCGACCCGACAACAGTTAGCCGGTTGATGCTGGAACAGATGATAGACATGAAACTGGCCGAGAGAGGTGACGGGGATCAGACGCCGTTCGACGTCTACCGGGTGCCCTACCCGGCTCACCATGCTGCGAAGAAGTTGCCGGTCGGCGTCACCAAGCCACCCAAGTTCGAAAAGTTCAACGGGCAAGGGTCCCCCAGGGAGCACATTGCTTATTATGTGAATGTCAGGGGGGACTTGGCTGCTGATGAGGCCTACCTCCTGAAGTTCTTCGGCTCGACACTCACCGGGCTTGCCTTTGAGTGGTACTCCGGCCTGCCACCCGGGTCTGTCGCCGACTGGCCCGACATGCAAAAGAAGTTCAAAGAAAGATTTTATGTTGCAGAACGAGAGGTCACCGTGGCAGAACTTTATGCCACAAGACAGAAGAATGACGAGTCGGCCCTCGACTATATTATGAGATGGAGGAACCTCAACATGAGGTGCAGGCGTCCCCCACACCAGGAGGATGCGGTGCAGATCTGCAAATAGAACTTGAAGAAAGAAATCCTGGAAAGGATGATCGGCACCGAGGTCAAGACATTTGACCGCCTGAACAACGTGGTAGCAGAGATCGAGGCATTTTTGGCCCGATACTCCACCCCGGCCATGTCAAGCCAAAGAGCCAGGCAGGCCGAGAAGAAGCCGGCTCCCCCTGAGGTGCACACATTAGATTTCCAGGCTTTTGAAAAACAGAAAGAGAAAGCCAAGGGGGCTGCCGACCTTCCTCCGCCCAGAACCACAGAACGGCAGGAAGGCCCCTCACTAAGGGAGAAGATGAGAAATAAGCTGTATTCCTTTACCCGGGACAAGTCTAAGCTTCTGTTCGAATGGGCAACCAGCTACAACAAAATCACACTGCCAGAGCCGAAAAGGCCCGACGACCTAAAGAAAAAGGACGACCCGCGCTTCTGCCCGTACCACCGAGTGCTCGGACATACCATTGAAGACTGCTATGTCTTCAAGGATGTTATTGAGTCCTTAATCAAAAATGGGGAGCTGGACATGGGGGAGCATAGAGTAGACCCCCCGCAACCGCATGAGTTGCACAGCATAACCTCCACTGTCAACATGGTCTCGCTATACCAGGAGTTGCCTGAGGAGTGGGCGGAGGCCTACGCCCGCGCCACTTATGAGACCTTCATCATGACCCCAGCTCAGGATCGAGGAGGTTGGCAGACTGCAACTAGAAAGAATAGAAGAGCACACGTCCCTCGACCCAGCCCCGGAGTTCGTCTGAGGGACGCGACACCCCTGCCTGCACCTCCCCCAGCAAGCCTAGTTCGCCACGACACGGCCCCTCGGCTGGTCATGAGGCGGCCCACTCATAACAAAAAGAGCTCTGTCCCGCTGCGGATGCGTCAGACGACCAATCCGGTGGTCCAAAGACTCCAGGCTATTATTGATGGGCTTGAAGATTATGAGCAGCCTGAAATCCAGCCCGTGGAGCTGAAGGAGTATGTCCCATGGGAGGAGTTCAAATCACTCGAACTGGCTCCAGGGGCAGAAGCTGAAGCAGAGAAAGAGCCTCCCATGTGGGCTGAACTTCCCCAAGAGCAGCCATCTGCCGCAGCAGGAAAGAAGAAGAAGAAGAGAAGACCTAGGGGCAAGAAGAAGAAGGAGGTCATCGTCGCCTGCAACACCCTCTCGGCTTTATTCGACACTGCCCTTTCCCTGGAGGAAACAGAAGAAGAGCCACCCCATGAGCCGCCGGAGGTGAATCAAGCTGAAGTCTCCACTTCCCAACATGCCACCAGGTCGGGAAGGAAGTGGGGGCGCCCTCCTCAGGATAACCTCAACATCATGCTCAGGGGGGAACAACCATACCAGGTTCCTGACCCTGAGGTCCGAGGCACCGAGATCCCTCCTCCGGTGGGTCTCTATCCCGTAGGGGCTAGGAGCCGAGGCACCCCTTCATTCGCCGAATTCCTGTTAGCCCGAGCAGTCGGGAAGGCGCGCTCCCAGGGGTCTCCTTCGACCAAAAAAGTAAGCAGCTCTCAAGCTCTGCCGGCGGTAACTCTTCCTCAGCCAGAAGCGGACAACAGTGATATCCCAAACCTCGCCGAATTCATGCGGGGGACGGAGGAAGCCCAGCAGGCCCCGTCGGCTCAGCAGGCTGCAACAGAGCCCACAAAGCTGGCATCCCCTGACCTAACACCCCAGCTCCAGGGTGGGGGCAGGCGCAGCAAGCCCGAAGAGATGAAATTACTCAAGGTGCGGGCTGCCGACCGAATAGTCAGACACCTCAAGAAGATCCCGACCCGGTTTACCGTGTGGGAGATGCTGTCTTTGGACGAAGAAACACGGCAAGCCATCATTGCCGCGCTCTAGACGCCAGCACATCTTGAAGCCTGCCTGGCAGAGATATCACCTGAGGTGGCTGTGGCTTTCACAGAAGACGACATGCTCCTGCCGACCTGCAGCCATAACAGGTCTCTCTACATGAAAGGGCAGCTGAACGGCCAGCCCATCAACAGGGTCCTGATCGACCCAGGGGCGACGGTGAATATACTCCCATATAGGGTGTACCAAAAGCATTATTTTGATGTACACCTGGTTGAGGTCAGAAATGTCAAGATTGCTGGTTTTAACCAGAAATGTGAGGTGCCCATGGGGGTCGCAGAGTTTAGCCTGACCTTTGATGACTTCACGACCAAGGTCCAGTTCCACATCATCAACTCCAACACTTCGTACAAGGCGTTGCTGGGACGACCCTGGTTACACCAGAATAGAGTGGTGCCCTCCACCCTGCACCAATGCATTAAATACCCTTGCGAGGGGAAGGAAGTCAGGATCTTCGCCGACCTCCACCCGTTCGAGGTGTTCGATTGTCATCTGTCAGACGCCAATCTGTACTTAGAAAAGGCGAGGCAAATTCCCCAGGCCGCCCAAGACAAGGGAAAGAAGAAAGTGGATTCGGGCAGTTGGTTTCCTCCACCGCCCCCAGGTTATGTGGCTCCCCCACATGTACCATTCATTGCACAAGAGGGGGGGGTATTTAAGGCAGCCCCTCTCCCCATCTACTCAGCACCGGGAACGCCTTGCCTCGAAGACTTGCTGGAGGATGTCAAAGTCCCGCCAGGGATCATCAAGCCCATTACAGAGATTGACTGTCAAGCGGCCGAGCGGCTGAGGACCTTTGAAGTGCCTAACCCGGAGGGGCCATCCACTATCTTTTATGTTGCCGGGGAGAAGCCAGTCATGGAAGACGATGATTGCCGATTTCCTGACGAGTTGCATGACCCGCATGTCCCCATTGCGGTACTCCCCCATATGACCGACCAGGCAGCTAGAATGGTCAGAAAGCAAAAGATTCCCCCCTATCAACCCTCCAGCCGGAAGGAAATGTTCGAAAGAATGTGGAACCCGCCAAACCTGGATCGACGGTTGCTGCAAATCACCAAGCACCCCGGTCTGGGCTTTTCACCAGAAGATTATTACGAAACTGATGTGATATCAGTTTCGGCCTTGTCCGGCGATGACCCCGCGGAAGCTGTAGATTTGCGGGAAGCCCACCAAGAAGTATATCCCAGGCCTCCGGCTGAGGAGGCACAAGACGAAGAAGTGTTCCTTTGGAACCCTCTCCGTCGCTGCTGCACGGGAAAAACCCCCTCTCTCTCCGACAGACTAGCCTCGTAAGAGCACACCGCCGAGGCGCCCTCACTTCGGCCTGCTGGCGAAGCAAGAAGCAGAAGCATGGGTCATGCCCCAAATTCCCCTCGATATGACCCCGTCATGTACGCCTTGTACCATAGGCAGCAACGAGAGATCGAGATGTTAAAAGAACGGCTGGCTGAGTTGACCTCGCTAGTTGCCGACCTCATCCAGGGCTCTCTCCGCCCGTGGGGTGGCTATATGTCTCGACCCCGAGACACCAGTCCCGATGTCCCCGTCTGGTCAAGAAGGGAGACAAGAGACACGGCAAGACCATTAACCGGACGGCCAACCAGGCAAGGCCTGACACTCCAAGAGAAGCTGCAAAAGCCCTACTCTTTCCCAAGAGAGAAGACTCGGGGTATTTTTGACTGGGCCTGCCACTACAGCAAGGTCTCCCTCCCACGGTCCAAGAGGCCGCAGGACACCCGAAGAAGTGGGGACCCACTGTTTTGTCCCTACCACCAGATACTGGGCCACGCCATCGAAGACTGCTATGTCTTCAAAGATATTGCTCAAAACCTCATTGACAGGGACGAGATCAGAATGGGAGACTATGTGGTAGCCCCACCACGCCCCCATGCGGCGGATAGCCCCAAAAGAGGAGCCTATGCACTATCCATCCAGTACCAGGCGCCTAAAGATGCGGCTGCCCCAGCCCCCGCCAGAGCTGTCTATGATGATTATATAGAAGATCCCGAGGTGGCCTTGTGTCTTTCTGCACCAGCGGACCCCGCGGACCCGGCAGCTACGGTCCAGGAGGAATGCGTGACAGATGCAGCCCCCGCGCCCCTTCATGAGGAACAAGAAGAGGGGGATGGCGTCCTCGAACCTGAAGACAATGAAGATCAAGACTTCGTCGACTTGTCGCCAGCCTCGCCAAAAATTGAAAATGGCGGCCAGGCGACAGTCGACGAATTGATTGAGATCAACCTTGGCACAGAAGGTGACCCCAGGCCGACCTTTCTGAGTGCTCTTATGCCCCTACAGGAGAGAGAACAATACACCAAGTTGCTGCAAGAATTCCGGGATTGCTTTGCCTAGAATTATAAAGAAATGCCTGGGCTCAGCCCCGAGGTGACTCAGCACATCTTGGCCATTGATCCCACGGTGGAACCAGTGAAGCAGTCTCCCCGGCGTATGAGGCCGGAATTGATCAGCCAGATCTGCAAGGAGGTCGACAAGCTCATAGATGTCGGCTTCGTGGCGGAGAACCAATACACCACTTGGTTGGCCAACATTGTACCGGTAAAGAAAAAGAATGGACAGATCAGGATTTGCGTGGATTTCCACGACCTGAACAAAGCCTGCCCAAAAGATGACTTTCCGGTGCCTATCACCGAAGTGATGATTGATGCAACCACTGGCCACGAGGCCTTGTCCTTTATGGATGGATCATCCGGCTATAACCAAATTTGGATAGCCGACCACGACCGGATTCACACGGCTTTCAGATCACCCAAGGGGATATTCCACTACAAGAGAATGCCCTTCGGCCTCAAGAATGCTGGTGCTACATATCAGCGGGCAATGACCAAGATCTTCGACGAGCTGCTATATAGCAAGGTCGAATGCTACATTGATGATCTAGTTGTCAAGACTAAGAAGAGAGCTGAACATCTGAGTGACCTCAGGGTCGTCTTTCAAAGGCTCCGGTTGTATGGGATAAAGATGAACCCTATGAAGTGTGCCTTTGGCGTGTCCAGTGGTAAGTTCCTCGGCTTTATTGTCCGGTACAGAGGGATCGAGATTGACTCCTTCAAGATAAAAGCCATTCAGAAGTTGCCCCCTCCGAAGAGTCTAAGAGAGCTAAGGTCCCTATAGGGCCGTCTAGCCTATATCCGCAGGTTCATCTCCAACCTGTCGGGGCGTTGCCAACCCTTTCACAGACTGATGATGAAGAATGCACCCTTCAGCTGGGGTCACGAATGCCAGCACGCGTTCGACCAGCTAAAAGAGTACCTGAAGACCCCGCCAGTCTTGGGGGCACCTGTCAAAGGCAGACCGATTGTTCTCTACATAGCAACTACCGAATATTCACTGGGGGCAATGCTCGCCCAGAATAATGATGAGGGAAAGGAGCAGGCGCTCTACTACCTCAGTCGAAGATTGGTGGGAGCGGAGGCCAAATACACTCCGATAGAGAAAGTCTGCCTTGCTTTGGTCTTCGCAGTCAAGAAGATGAGGCATTACATGCTGTCCCATGAAGTAAACTTAATATCCAGGGCTGACCCCATCAAGCACATTCTCTCCCAGCCTGTCCCGAAGGGGCGCCTTGGCAAATGGGCCGTGCTGCTCATGGAGTTTGACATCACCTACGTGCCGCAAAAGGCCGTTAAGGGACAATCCGTCACGGATTTCTTCGCAGCACACCCCGTGCCCGAAGACTCCCCGTTGGCCACAGAGCTACCCGAGGATGAGACACTGGAGGTAGATCATGTCCAACAAGCTATCTGGCAGCTATACTTTGACGGGGCTTCGAGAACAGAAGCAACCCCATCCGGACATGCCAAGGTACGGGCCGGAGCCGGCATCGTCCTCAAATCGCCAGACGGAGAAGTGATGCACACTTCCTGCTGCATTACCAAGCCCTGCACAAATAATGAAGCAGAGTATGAGGCTCTGATCATCGACCTTTTGGTGGCCCTCCAAATGGAGATCAAAATGCTCCAAGTATTCGGCGACTCGCTGCTGGTCATCAAGCAGGTCCAGGGACAGTTTGATGTCCGAAAACCTGAGTTGCTCCCTTATCACACTAAGGCGAAGAGACTCGTGGAGCGGTTCTACCTTCTTGAGATAGGCCATGTCGCCAGAGGGGAGAATGCACAAGTCGACACCCTGGCAAAACTGGCAAGCTCACTGGCTGTGCCTCCAGATGGATCTCTCAGTATCCAAGTAATAAATCAGTGCCAGATGCCCAGCATGATAGAAGAGGAACCAGAAGAAGAAGAGCTAGAAGTCACCACAGCAGAAGCCGTCGGCCTACCCGACTGGAGAGACCCCCTGATGCAGTGGTTCAAGTACCAGCAGCTGCCCAAGCAGAGAGAAGAGAAGATCAGGCTGATCAGAATTAAGGACTCTTATGAGCTCCGAAATGGAATATTATTCCGGATGGTGGCCGGTGCCAAGCAAAAATTACTCCTCCGATGCTTGTCCATTGAAGAAGCCTGGAGGGTCATGAAGGAGGTCCATGTCGAGACAGCTGGCGCACACCAGGCGGGGCCAAAAATGAAGATTGAAATAAAGAAGCTCGGCTATTATTGGCCTGCAATGTTCGACGACTGCTGCAAATATGCTAAGTCGTGTCAAAAATGTCAGGAGCATGCCACCATACCTAGAAGGCCCCCCGTGCAGTTACACCCAACCGCGCCCAGTTGGCCGTTCGCCCAGTGGGGAACGGATGTCGTGGGTCCCTTACCTGCATCTTCCTCAGGCTGCAAATACATTTTGGCGGCAACCGACTACTTCTCCCGCTGGGCAGAGGCTGTTGTCTTGCGGGAGGTCACCGGAGAGATCATGGTCAGGTTTGTCCGCCGTAATATCATATTCCGGTTTGGCGCGCCCGATCGAATTATGTCAGACAACGGCAGCCACTTCCGCAACCAGAAGGTCTACCGGCTGGCAGAAAAATATAAAATTGATTGGAGGACATTGACTCCTTACAACCCACAGGCTAATGGGCTGGCCGAAGCTTTTAATAAGACACTTTGTACTCTCCTGGCCAAGACGGTCAGCTCTAACAAAAGGGACTGGGAAGAGAGGATGTACGAGGCGCTCTGGGCGTACCGAACCGTATACAAGACTCCAACAGGTTGCTCACCCTTTTCTCTCGTATATGGCTCAGAGGCAATCATCCCCGTTGAACTGGAGATACCGTCCCTCAGGGTTGCCATTCAGCATGGCCTTATCCTTGAAGGGCAGACCAATGTTGAACGAAGGCTTGATGAACTCTCCAGTCTAGAAGGAAAGCGGCTCCAGGCCCAGCAGAACATTCAGATCTACCAGGCCCGGATTACACGCGCCTTTGACAAGCTTGTCAAGGAACGCGAATTCAAAAAGGGCGACCTCATCATGGTCAAGAGAAGAGACCTCATGGCTGCCAACCCTAAGGGTAAGCTAAATGAGAACTGGCTCGGACCCTACGTAGTCCAAAAAGTCTACGAAGGTGGGGCCTATGTAATTGACCAACCACCGCGGGGAAGTTCAGTTCCCGCCTCTTAATGGAAGGCACTTGAGACTGTACCACGCTCCGGCGCCCCCGTTCAATCAATAATATAACCCTCCGCCCTATTTTGGGCGGATTTACGTGATTGATGTCCAAACAACTTGACCACTATCCATGTTTTCAAAAAAAAAAGCGAGAAAAAAAGGGAAGAGGAAGGTAAAAAAAATAAGAGAAAAAAGAGGAGAAAAAAAAGAGGAGAAAAAAAGAGAGAAAAAAAGAGAGAGAGGAAAAAAAGAGAGAAGAAGAGAAGAGAGAAGAAAAAAAGAAGAGAAGAAGAAAAAAAAAGAGAAGAGAGAAAGAAAAAAAAAGAAGAAAAGAGGAAAAAAGGGAAAAAAGAAGAGAAGAGAGAAAGAAAGAAAAGAAAAAAAGGGAAGTAAAAAAGAAGAAGAAGAGATACAAGAGCAGGGGAAGAGTGGAAGCCGAGGAAGGGAGAACTCCCCCCGTTTCCAACCGTCGCCCCGCAGCAACGGAAGTACTAAAAGAAATTGACTAAACAAACTCTTCTCTCCGTCCTCCCCGGGCGGTGAGTACCCCTTTGGCTCGGACCTTCCATCCGGGTCATTGACTAAACAAACTCTTCTCTCCGTCCTCCCCGGGCGGTGAGTACCTCTTTGGCTCGGACCTCCCGTCTGGGTCAT
The DNA here is from genome assembly GCA_022559845.1 of Amorphophallus konjac. Classification (NCBI taxonomy): domain Eukaryota; kingdom Viridiplantae; phylum Streptophyta; class Magnoliopsida; order Alismatales; family Araceae; genus Amorphophallus; species Amorphophallus konjac. The sequence continues at coordinate 233,845,013 of CM040123.1, forward strand.
TGACTAAACAAACTCTTCTCTCCGTCCTCCCCGGGCGGTGAGTACCCCTTTGGCTCGGACCTCCTGTCCGGGTCATTGACTAAACAAACTCTTCTCTCCGTCCTCCCCGGGCGGTGGGTACCCCTTTGGCTCGGACCTCCCGTCCGGGTCATTGACTAAACAAACCCTTCTCTCCATCTCCCCGGGCGGTGGGTACCCCTTTGGCTCGGACCTCCCATCCGGGTCATTGACTAAACAAACTCTTCTCTCCGTCCTCCCCGAGCGGTGAGTACCCCTTTGGCTCGGACCTCCCGTCCGGGTCATTGACTAAACAAACTCTTCTCTCCGTCCTCCCCGGGCGGTGAGTACCCCTTTGGCTCGGACCTCCCGTCCGGGTCATTGACTAAACAAACTCTTCTCTCCGTCCTCCCCGGGCGGTGGTTACCCCTTTGGCTCGGATCTTCCGTCCAGGTCATTGACTAGACAAACTCTTCTCCCCGTCCCCTCTGGACGGCAAAAAAACCCGGCCTCTGACCGAGCCCCCCCCCTCGCCTAAGGCCGGTACGCGTTTCCGACGTTGTGGCAAGGCCAGTCAGTCGCCCGTTCGGTACGGTGGAGTGGTCCCCTCGTCCTCCCCCTGGGAAGGCGAGCACTCTCCCGTGCCCTGACATGGGTTCCTGCCTTGTCCTTCGGGAGCGAACCATCGCAAAGACCCACGCCCTCCCGATGCGTCCTGACACAAAAAAAAGAAAGAGAGAGAAAGGGCGATATACGCGAAAGAGGAGGAATAGAAAGAGAGGCCCCCTAGAGGAAGGCGTGCTAGAAGAGCATGTGAAACCATAAATCTATTGTTCAATTCAGATAAAAGAAAATCAACCTACATGAGCTTCGGGGCATACCCCTGTGTTACATTCAAAAGAAAAGAGAAAGGAACTCTGAGGTGCAACGCTCAGTCGGTGCCCCTGAAGACGTCCTCGAGGGGGAGGATTCTGACGCAAGGGAAATTCGTCATATCGCGCAAGCAGCCCCTCCGTTCTTCGAGTCGAGGGAGTTCCGCATCCACGGACGTCGCCTCGGCCTGGGCAACGGCCAGAGCCTCGCCTTCCGCCTCGACCGCTTTTTCGGCTTCGGCAAGGTCAGACCTGGCCGCAGCAAGGTAGCTCTCCAGTTTCGTAATTCGGCTCTTAAGGGAGCGAACATTGCTCTGGCCTTCCCCGAGAGCCTTCCCATGGCGCTCTTCATCATGGCGCCGTGCCTCCAAGGTCTGTAAATACTCGTCTGCCTGGGCATCAAGGGCGGCGCATTCGTCAGGAGCCTGGGTTTCGAGGAACTCGCGACGCTTAACATACTTCAGTAATAGTAAGACTCGTCGCGACCATTCCCCCAGTGGACAGCCCAGCACTTGCAACGCCCCGGTCAGCTGCGTCACTATGGTATGTACCTCCCGATATGATAAGGAAAGATCGGCAAAGAACATCGTCCGCAGCGTTACTAGCATTTGATGGACTGACGCCTCTGACGAGGTGTGACTGACCGAAGGCATGGCTGGGGGAGTAAATTCCACGGTGCTGTCCACCTCTGCCCACAAATCAGCGTCCACCGCGGCCGAAGAAGATGGAAGAGCAAGAGTCAAGACGCCTGGCCGGCGTGGCTCGACAGAAGATTCCTGGCCAACCGCTGCTAAGGAAATGGCTGAGGTCATTGCCGAAGCATCTGGCGCCGCTATCATCCGCGACACTCCTGCCTCCTCTTCCCCTGCCCGGCCCACCTCTGCCACTAGTTCAACCGGCAGGAGTGCAGGTACCGCTACTCCGGCCGAAGGAGGGGCTTCAAGTAAAGCCAGACCCGACGCCATCACCCACGGACTTTTCTCTTGCGTTTGGGATCCCTCTAGATGTGCCTGGAGCCCAGCAAATATTTGCTTCAGGAGCGGGTCCTCCATTTGAGCCGGGAGCTTCAGGAAGGGCGGAAGTGGAACCATCAGCCGGGGTAGGCGTCCCGCCTCCACGAGCACTGCAAGGCTCTCCGCCCCCAATTCCGTGACTAAAGCCAATCCCTCCACCGCTATGGGGTCAATACTCGGCCTCCGTTTGGCGACAGCCTTCCGGGCACGGTCGGGCGTCTTCCCTGCCGTTGTCACCACCTGACCATATAGAGTATGGTTAGCCACCCGCTGCCTGGAGCAGATCGCGCAAAGTCAAAAGGCGGGAGGAATCCGAAGACCCATGCTCTTACCTCCACCACCGGGACGAGGCTGCCTTCGGGCGCAATTTCCCCCTCCTCCAGAGGCTCGTCAGCCGTCTCGGTAGTACGCGGAGGCTCCGCGGACGCCTCCTGATGAAGGGCGTCGAATAAAAGGGCTAGCCTGCCCAAGCCCGCATCAGCCCCCGCCGGGCGGTCGACCGGCGCGACTGAAGCGGCCTTCCCCACAACCTCCGGCTGGGTAAGCTCCTGAAAATCCGAGGACGAAAAGAACGAGATCATTAGCCAGCTATGGGAAAAGGGGGGGGGTCCGGCCCAAGCAAGCTCACACTTACAGCAGCCCTCCCCATAAAGCTTGAGGAGCCAGCAAGTAAGGGGGCGTTAAAGACCAGCTCAGGCAGCCCCGATGCGTCAGATGCGCCCTTGTCATAAGCCACCTCATCGGAGGAATAGTTATAATCTACCTCTTCGCCCGACGAGGACTCGACCGCCACAGGCTCTGCCCTTGCCGGCAAAGGAGCATCCTCTTCAAGGTCAATAACCGGCACATCCTCCCGCGGACTGGTTGGGGCTGGTGCGGCAGACTTCAGCTTCTTCCTCACATACAGCTGCGTTGCCGGGAGGTGCAGGCGGGGCCATAGTGGCTCGACAACTGCTGCATCGGCGCCTGTCACATAAAAGAAAAGATAGGTCATGCCAAAGTCAACGGGTTCCCAAAGAAGGAAAGAGCTCAATCACGCGGACGGAGACAGCTACCCCCTTCGACTTCTGCAACACGAGGCGGCTCGCTAATGGCCTCTTTGATGGGCGACGCGGCCTCAGGAACCACGGCCTCGCCCTCGCCCGGGGTTAGTACAGGCGCCGGCTCCTCCATACCGCCTAAAAGAAAGAAATGCAATTATCATATGCGCATAATAGAGTTCGGCCCGTGAGATAAATGAATCCCAAAGGACGGCGGCGGCCGGTGAACCTCACCCCCAGCATGACTTGGCTCGGTCCGGGTGACTTCGAATTCTTCAAAGGAGAAAATTGGGGCCATCGGAGAGGCGGCCGCCGGAGCCGGGGACCCCTCGGCCCGCCTTCGCTTCACCGCCTGTCGCCCAGCCGCCTTGGCAGCAGCCAATGCCTTCTTAACAGGCGACTTCGCCCGAGACCTCCCCTTTGCTTGTGGTGGGGGAGTCGGAGTTGGCGCCGGAGTCACCTTTGCTGCAGCCGCAACTTCACCCACATCGGGGATGGGCGCAAGAACCGGTTCTCCCGCATCAGTAGCAGGCGTGGGCGCGGGCTCTTCCACAGGAGCTGAAATAAAAAAGGGGAACGTTCAAGTGTCAAGGTCTTGCGTCAAAGCAAAAAAAAATTGAAGAAAGATGAGACTTAAAGGGCCCGCTGATGGCCAGGGACGCTGACCGGTAGGCTGGCTCGGCCCGGTCTAGGCAACCTCATACTCCTCAAAGGATGAGACTCGTGGTGCGGGAGGAGCGGCCGTCGAAGCCTTGGCTGCCTCCGTCTTACGCCGCTTCGCGTCCCGTTGCTTGGCCGCCTTGGAGGCATCCACTGCCTTCTTCACGGGGGATTTGGCCCGGGGCCTCTTCGCAGCCTTGGGCAAGGGAGCCGTAGTCGGAGCCGACAGTGCGGCTTCAAAGTAGGAGGGCTTCTAGATGAATTGAAGAAGATTGCGGTATGTCGCCATCTGGGTGCTATCGGGATGGTATGGTAAGAAGAATAAATACATATACACACATGGTTAGCACTCGATAAATCTGCCAAGGACACGACCACAAGAATAGAAGAAGTGGGAAAGGTTAAATACCGTGAGGACCGGTGTACAACCGAAGTGTTATCGGCCAGTAGCTCAGGGACGGCTCCTTGTCCCGACGCGCCGCCTCTCGGACCAGCCAGCATACGTCCTCGACCTTCTGGCACCGGTCTGTGAGGCTAGCCAGATCTGTGTGCTTCTTCGAGGAGAGGTGGCAGAAAAGATTGAAATGGTCCATGCCCCACCCGTCGGCATAATAATACGGGATGTGCAGGCGCTTGCCCAGGATGGCGGCCGTCTGATCTTCGATCTTCAGCCCATTCACCCGCAGCAGAACATACAGCCATGCGGTGTCCTTATAATTCTCGGGCTTCCTCTCCTCCCGCCTCATAAATGTGCGGTATGGGCAGATCAGGTCCCTCTCTGGATGCCAGCTCTTTGCGGGGGTGCCCTCCTCCTCCATGGGGAGCGGGTAATTAATGAGCTCCAGATGATCACTCCCTATCCGGCAAAGATCCCGCAATGTCTTCTTATAGTCGTCCTTCGCCACCGGAGGCAACTCCACTTTCGGCGTCGGCCTCGTGTCCCGGGCTTCCGACGAGCAGCCATGTATGCCGCTACCTCTTTCTCCTGCTTGTTCTTGAGCCGAAGAAGATGATCTGGCTCGATGTCAAGCACCGGCACCGCCTGCCTGCTGAGGAACCTCCTCTCAGCCCCATCCCAGCAGTCGGTCTTATGCAATCGATATAAGACCGTCCTGGTGTTCCACCACTTGATGTAATCCTGGGTCACTCGGGGAATGCGACCCGGGGCTGGCACCCTGAAGGAGGCAGAGTCCGCCCGGTGGAAGAAGTCCCACCAGCTCCTGGCATGCTCGGCAATGGAACTTCCCCGGATGTTCCGCGAAGGCAGGCCGAACTGTGCATGGTAGACGGGGATATGCTGGTCATATCCGAAGTTTCGGCCAAATCGAAAGGGGTAATACGGCTCCAGCAACACATTGTCCCCCTTTCTGAATGCCAACACACTGGGGCGAATGGATAGCGCCCAGTCCCTCAGCTCGGGCTCCAGCAACGGGCGGACCACATTCTCCTGGCTTATGGGGTGGACGTACCTCTCCACTTGGTCGTCCTTGCACTCCCTCTTGTTGTCTACCAGAGGGCTTGAGTGCGCGGCCAGCGTCCAGAAGTGAATAGTGCCGGCCGCCTCCCAGGGAACCGTTGTCAACCGGCCCCGAATGTCAAACATCCGCATAGAGGTAGAAGCCGGCTCTGCACTCGCAAACTCCAGCATCCTCGGCACCAACCCCCAGTCTTGAAGAGCTCGCGGGGCAAATTCGGGAAACAGCGAGCAGACCCACGCATTAAAAAAAATGCAGCGGGCATATGTATCGGGCCTACCTCGGGAATTGGTGGGTGCTGATATCCCCCAACGCCTTGTAGATCAGACAAAGAACGGCCGGGCACAAGGACAGTTTGATCACCCACGCCATTTGACATGCCGGGTAGATGGCGTCCGGTCAAATCACTGTCTCATCCCCGTACGGCATGGCAAACGAACATAGCCAATACGTGAGATAAGTAGCACAGTGAGTCTGCGGGTCGACGCCCATCGGATTAGGCCCGCTCCGACACCCCTTGGAGGGGATCTTCACATCAAGCTTGGGCTTCGCGCGCTTCTTGCGAGCGACAGCAGTGCCGACACAAGGAAATTCTCCGTACTGCTTTAGCCCGTCATAAAAGTATTGCAGCCATAAGGTCATGCGCACCCTTTTCCTGTCTCCGCGGGCGGGCTGCCTCCCACCATGTGACAGTTGGTATAACTCCCGCTACGCCTTCATGAGGTACCGGTATGAATACCCAAGAGAATAATAGCCATCCCCGTTAGTTTCATCCTTGATCAGGTCGGGGAGGCATACTTCTTCATATGGCTCCCCGTCAATGGGCAAGCCGCTCAGCTGGCAAAGGCTCCACAGGTCCAGGGAGGTTTCCCCCTCCACCGTGTAAAATGTGTTGGTCTCGGCACTGAATACTTCTATCATATCGCAGCAGAGACACTTAGAGATGGGGTAGTCGTAGCGGGAGGCGTAAACACTGTGGTAAATACCAACTCGGACTAGCAACGGAGCATAATTGAACAACACGTACTCCGTAAACTCCACCGCTCCTTCGCGGAAGATGTGTGCATCTTGTAGCTTCAGCTCCCCGAACCAGCCCAGTGATAGTTCATACTTGAACCTGATGGCTAAGCAGTCCAAGATAAATGGCTCCTCCCTGTAGCCCCATTTTAGGGGAGCCAAGAATAAGCCGAATCGGGGCGACTCGCCGTGCACCTTTCCGGCGGACATGTCCCATTTTGCCGGAGTGAATTGAGGTGCTCGCACCAGTTTGTCTTCGGCTGGCAGCACCCCCTCGATCCCCAGAACGGGCTTCCACTCCCTGGCCTCTCCCACCAGGTACATTGGGATGCTCCGGGGGACACTGTATAATAGACTGTCCCGGGCATGCAGGATGGCCCGCTTGACGGCCTTTATGGTGCGGAAATCTCGCCCCTCTCGGGAGCGCAGGTGCTTCAGAAATCGAATAAGGTGCCTATCCTTCGGGAAATCCTTCCGGTACTCCCCGGTGGCCCGATCAAATGTGAAGCCGCTTTCAACTCTGGCGAGCCGGCCAAAGTCCATGCTCTCACTGTCGGAGCCAGACGACTCCGCCAAAGCGGCTATCTCCGCGTGCTCTCGGTCCAAGTCTTCCACGTTAAGCCATGTGGCAGCTGGCACTGGACCCCGCGGAATAAGGTCGGCACCGACAGCAGCAGCAGGGGCAGAAGAACCACTTGGGGCAGCCATTTATCTGCAAGGATGCAACAAACACAAGATCAGAATAAGCCACAAACAAAGAGAAATGAAAAATTATAAAGGGGCTTGACTACAAGTAAAATAAATAAAGCACTGCCAATTTCTGAAGGAATTTCGGCAGAGTTTCCCCTGGCCAGAGGCGTAAGGGAAAACACGGGTGCACGCCCACAAGGAGTGACGGCCCCAACAAGTCATGGTGGGCCCCGAAAGGCAACACCAGAAGTCCGCCTATCGAAGAAGTCCTCTTCCCCAACTAAAAGTCCCCTGGTCTCCTGGCCGGTACACTCCCTCCTGGAGGCCTCTCACCGGTACACTGCCCAGTGCCTTCCCCGGCACACCCGCGAAGGGTAATCCCCGGTACACTCGGCTGCCTCTTCCCCGGCACGCCCTTGAGCGGCCCTCGCCGGCACACCCTACTACGGCTTCATTGGCACGCGCCCTAGGGGCCTTCCCCGGTACACCCCCTGTGGGTCTTCACTGGCACACGCCCTCGGTGCCCTCCCCGGCACGCCTATGACTCCGCTGCCCGGCACACTCCAAAGGACCTTCCCTGGCACACTCCGAGGGCCCCTCGCCGGCATGGCCATATGGTGCCCCCCCGGCACGCCTATGACTCCGCTGCCCGGCACACACACCAACGCCCTTCCCCGGCCCACTGTGCTTTAATTCCTCCAGCACACCCATGCTATCATCCCCCGGCCCGCTCTCCGTCTCCTTCACCGGCACACCCTGTGCCCTTCCGGCGACCTTCACAACGGCACCACCGGCGATCGTCTCTCCACACGCCACGCCGGATGAGAAGAAGAAAAGGCAAAGGAGAGAGAGAGGGAAGACGGGAGAGAAGGAACAGGGGCCTAGGGCCCCGCCCTCCTCGAGCGAAAGGGAGGAAGAAAAGGAGGAGAAGGGGGAAGAGAAATGGAGAGGGACGAGGAAGAAGAAGAAGAAGGGGAACCGTCTGTGGCGGCCTCCTCACCCCGGCGACGGAGAAGACAACGACGGTGGCGCATTGGGCGTCCGGCGTCGGAGAAGAAGGAGAAGAAGAGGGATGGGGGGGCCCGTTCGCTCGGTCACCGAAGGGAGAGAAAGAGAGGGAGGCGGGGTGATTCGAAATGGGCTGACCGTTCGAACCGCCCCCGCCCCCGCCCCCCTTTTTATATGAAAAAAGAGAAGAGAAAAAAAAAGAAAGGAAAAGAAGAAAAGGGGAAATAAAAAAAAGAAGGGGGAAAAGGGAGAATAGGGAAGATAAATAAAAAGAAAAAAAAAGAAGAAGAAGAAAAAAGAAAGGAGAGGGAAGATAAATAAAAAAAAGGGAAAAAAAGGAGAGAAGAAAAGGAAAAGGGAGGGAATAAAAAAGAGAGGAAGCAAAAAAAAGGGGAATAACAGGAGAAAATAAGAGAAGGGGAAGCAAAAAATATACATGTAAAATATTAAATATATATATATATATATATATATATATATATATATATATATACATATATACCTATATATGTGCGTACACCTACATACGCACCTGCCCATATATGTAGAGGAGTAAGTCGATAACGTACGATGATAGATGTCCCCGGAGAAACATTCCATCCCCACAATCCTGGTCGTACGGGCGTCCACACAAGCAAAAATGACTCTACCCCTGCAACCCTACCCTTGCCAGGGCACCACTACCCTGCCAAGGCCTTCCCATGCACGTAGCTTCGTGCCTCAGCTACCTCCCATCATACAGAATCGCCATCACGGACCCTACGTCCGAATCGGCACGAATTCTCCTGTTGCGCTGGCATTGTCTTCTTGCCAACGAATTAGTCCCTTTCCGGCGCAAGGCCTCGTGCCCTAGCCACTAACTCCGCACAATATTGCCATTACGGACCCTACGTCCGAATCGGCACGAATTCTCCCGTTACGCTGGCATTGTCTTCTTGCCAACAAATAAGTCCCTTTCCGACGCAAGGCCTCGTGCCCTAGCCACTCACTCCGCACAGTATTGCCATTACGGACCCTACGTCCGAATCAGGCACTAATTCTCCAGTTGCGCTGGCATTATCTTCTTGCCAACGAATAAGCCTTACCTTTCGGCGCAAGGTTTCGCGCCCTAGCCAACACCCGCATATCCCTCGCTCGTCAACAAAAAAGAAGAAAAGAAAATAAGAAAATGGGGTTAAAAATAGAGATACCCCGCCGGACTTGCCCCTACACGGGGACAAGGGTAAAAATGGTAACACCCGACTGTGGCGAAAACCCGAAAGGGCACTACAGGCAAAATCGGGTACCCCGCCGCGTGAAAACCCGAGAGGGAGCGTGGGCCAAAGCAAGCGGGGGCCGGTACCGGTGAAAACCGGAAAGGGCGCTTGTATCGGTAATGTGGTTCAGAAAAAAAGAGAGAGAAAGAAAAAAGACAAAGAGAATAATAAACCAGGTCAGTTCCCGACACCCTGTCGGCATTGACGAAGAGACCAAGAGAACAACAAACTAGGTCAGTTCCCGACACCCTGTCGGCACTGACGAAGAGGCCAAGAAAACAACAAACCAGGTCAATTCTCGACACCATGTCGGCACTGACGAAGAGACCAAGAGAACAACAAACCAGGTCAGTTCTCGACACCCTGTCGGCACTGACGAAGAGACCAAGAGAACAACAAACCAGGTCAGCTCCCGACACCCTGTCGGCACTGACGAAGAGACCAAGAGAACAACAAACCAGGTCCGCTCCCGACACCCTGTCGGCATTGACGAAGAGACAAAGAGATCAACAAACCAGGTCAGCTCCCGACACCCTGTCGGCACTGGCGAAGAGACCAAGAGAACAACAAACCAGGTCAGTTCCCGACACCCTGTCGGCACTGACAAAGAGACCAAGAGAACAATAAACCAGGTCAGCTCCCGACACCCTGTCGGCACTGACGAAGAGACAAAGAGATCAACAAACCAGGTCAGCTCTCGGCACCCTGTCGGCACTGACGAAGAGACAACAAACCAGGTCAGCTCCCGGCACCCTGTCGGCACTGACGAAGAAATAAAGAGACAACAAACCAGGTCAGCTCCCGGCACCCTGTCGGCACTGACGAAGAGACAAAGAGATCAACAAACCAGGCCAGCTCCCAACACCCTACCGGCACCAGCAAAGAGAAAAGAGACGAGTACACCCGCGGGCATCGCCCGGCTCATCCTTCGCCTACACTACCCGTGCGTGGGGGGCATTTGTGGACACCAGAAATTGCACATTGATATCATGCTCGGCCCGGCGTCGACAACGGCGTGAAGAAATCCCAGAGAAACTAGCCACCCAGATGCCCCAGATGTGCACATTACCGTGAAGCCAGTTGTGCCTCTTAGGCACACGCATGTGCTATGTCGCCTTGATGATAGCAATGCTATTTGGTTTTGATGATAGCAAGATAGTGAGTGCATTTGAGTGTATTTGATATTGTATTTTATTGATAGCAACATGACTATGACTGATATATTGTTGGTGTTAGACTTCTGTTATGTGCATAGTCTATACATTGTGCATCATAGTGTTATGCAGTGTCTTGGTGAAGTCTATACAGACTTCAGCGTCTCATTCTGCATCTTATAGCATGTCTATACATTGCATCGTGGCGTTTATGCTCTAAGTCTATACACTGCATAGCAAGCTCAAGGTCGATACATTGAGCGTCTCATGCATCATTCTTCTAAGTCCATACAGTGAACTGTAGCATGCATTTGGCGAAGGCACAGCAAGTCTAGACATTGCACTGTAGCATGCATTTCTTTAAAGTCTATACACTGGACTGTGTAATTGTGCATCATGCAAGTCTATACATTGGACTCTCGTTCAAGCCCATGCATTGTCTTAGGCTAAGTGTATACAGCGTCTTAGGCGAAGTCTGTACAGCCGTGTCATATGCTCCTAAGTCTATACATTGGTGTTGGGCATCAAAGTCTGTACATCACCTTCAATCTTCAAGTCTACACAATGGTCTTTACTTGAAGTATATACACTGTTTCACTGTTCATCACCTTTGGGCAACAAAGTCTATACAATGGCTTTGGGTCTCCAAGTCTATACAGCCTTCTGCTTCGTCAAAGTCTGTACAGCGCACTTTACATACAAGTCCAAGTCTGTACAGCGTGAAGTCTCACCTCGTGTTGCTTTATGTGTGTCACCTCGTGTCGTTTCTGTGTGAACCTCGTGTCGCTTCTCTCTATCCTCTAGTTGCATCTCGTGTCATCTTTTATGTCTGGTTGTTTCACTTCGTGTCGTTCTCGTTTCACTTCGTGCTGTCTCTACGTCTGAGTCTTCTTTGTTATTTCTGTCTTCGTGTTGTTTCGTTCTAACCTCGTCCAGGTTTCTTCTAAAACGCTGCTCTTCTGATAAGTCTATATAGAGTTGTTCTTTAAACTGATGACTTATCCGATACTCTGTTTAACAGGTGCTTTGATCATGAAGCTTAAGGAGGGCATGTGATCCGAGGTTGAAGGACTGACAGAAAGTTGACACGTGGCCAAAAGTTCTGGGCGGGAAATGTGGAAGCCACACGCCCCCAGTGCTGCCCTCCTACTAGCTGCTGCTATATATATGAGCCTTCTTCCACAGAAGAAGGCTGATCGAGTTGGCGAGAAGAAAAGTTTACACAGAGAGCCACGATCCAGATAGAGAGCAGAAGCGAAGAAGAGAGGCAGAGAGCTCGAGAAGAGTGTGAAGAGAAGAAGAAGAAAAGAAAGAGGGAAGAAGCAGAAGAGAAAAAGAGAGAGGCAGAGAGCTCGAGAAGAGTGTGAAGAGAAGAAGAAGAAGAGAGAGAGAGAAGGAGTTCATTCCTCAGATCTTTGGTTCAAAACCAGATCTGAAGTTGCTCATTGTTGAGCTATATTTTGTGCTTTATTGCTTCAGCTTTCCGTTGCTGTCTTGTTCTATTTTCATTTTTCTTTATACATTTCTTCAAGCTGTTTGTCAGCGGTTTGCAGAGGTGCTGCCTCTGGACAGCAAGATGTGTAGCTCAGCGGGCAGTGGAGGTTTCCACTGGACAGGTAAAGCTGTAATCCTCAGCTGGCGAGACTTGGTCTCAGACGGGTTAAGCTGTATTCCCCAGCGGGTTCAAGCTGTGAGTCAGCGATGGCTAAGCTGTATTGCCCAGCGGAAGCAAGCTGTGATGCTCAGCGGTTGGCAAGCTGTGAGGCCCAGCGGTTGTAGGCAAGCTGTGAGGCCCAGCGGTTTCAAGCTATGAGTCAGCAGGAAGCCACACTCGGGTTAAGTGTGGGGTGGATGTAGGTCTGCTGGACCGAACCACCTAAAAATCCTTGTGCATTGTGGTTTGATTTGTTCATTTGTGCTTCCGCTAGATGAATGCATAGGGGCGCTCCATGTGTCTGCTAACTGGTAGAACAGAATAGTTGATTAGCTTTCAGATTTGATAAATCTGTCTAGTTAGCATCATAGTTCCTTTTTGAGTGAAATTTTATATTGGGTGAAAGTTTTTATAAGCCATATTCATTCACCCCCCCTCTGAATACTAGCACCGAACCCAACAATTGGTATCAGAGCGGGTCTCTGATCTAACAGATCTAACAATCTGCAGAGGATCCTGCTAACTGTTTAGTGCGTTTTCAGAGTGGATGCATTGTGCTCGTTGTCTTGTTTCACCGGTTTAGTGCTTTACCTTACCCATTTGGTTTTGCTGCATTTCCTGTCGGTTGTTTTAGTAAGTTGATTCTGTTTGCCATCTGTCCAAATGGATCGTCCTCCAATTTATGATGGTTCTAACTTTGAAAATTGGCTAGGAGGCCTAGTTGTGTATGTAGATTCCATTGATCCCAAACTATGGAGTTTACTATCCAAAGGCCCACATCGACTACCCAAAGACCAGACCAAGTGGTCTAGTGAAGACACGTTTAAGAACCGTGATAATGTCATAATTCTTAATATCTTGAGAGCTGCTGTTAATACTGATGTATATTCTTTTGCTCTCAGGTGCACATCTGGAAAGGAGATATATGACAGAGTCGACTCTGCGCATAATCAGCAAGGTGATAGCTGCTTGATGGCCAACCGGGATGATGAAGATGAGATCTCATCTCAGGTAAGTTCTGAATCAGAAGGATACTCTTTCGATGAATTAATAGAGATGTATGAAAATTTGTTAGAAGTATCCAAGAAATTGAAATCTGAGAACAAAAAGTTGAAAAAGAAATGTGATAGAATAAATCTGAAAGATTCCTGTGAAAACTGTCCAAATATGAAAAAGTCTTATGATGCATGCATGCTAGATGTTCAGAATCTTAAGAAACAAAATGATTCTCTAAAAATTGAAAAACAAACATGCTTAGATAAAATGTCTGAACTTGAGAATCAACTGAATGATAAGAAAAATGAGCATCTAAAAGGCATGCAAGAACTAACTGAAGTTAATTCTGAATTGGACAAAATGAAATTGGAGAATGAGGATCTTCAAAAGAAGAATAAAACTCTTATTATCAGAATGAATGAAATCAATGAGGTTTCACAGTCCTCTTCTGCTAAATCAGATTGTAAAATATGCTCTGCTTTAAGAGAACGAAATGAAGATCTCTTTAGTGAGAATGAACGGCTAAATAAACAAATTGCCTCACTTAAAGATGATCACAAAAATCTGCTCGCTGAGAAAATTAAAGCAGAAGAAAGAGAAGATGAACTGATTAAAAAATTGAAGCACATGTCTGGAAGAGAGAGATGTGCTAACAATGAAATTCAGGATAAAAATCTTGAGGAAGAAAACACTGAATTAAAAGCTGAAGTTGAAAAACTGAAGTTGTTGAATACTGGCTTGTCTGAAAGACTTCTCACTACAGAAAAAGGAAAGGCTGTCTATGATGAAAATTCAAAAATTTTGAACAGCCTAAAACAAGAAATTGAGAAGTATAAAACTGCAAACCAAGTTCTAAGCGAATGTGTTAACTGCAGTGAACAGGAAATAGCCAGTTATGAACTTCACATTGCTAGCTTGGAAGATAAAATTCACAATCTGGAAAATTCAGCTATTGAGTCTGCCAAGATTAAAGGAAAAATAAAAACTGTTGGGAAGAGGAAGGATGATAACTCTGAAAGGGGAACAAACTGATGTTCTGATATAGCTGGTACTTCAAGGCAATCCCTAAAACAAAGTGAAAATCAGAAGTCACCTTCAAAAATTATATTTCAGTTTAAAGCTCAGAAAATTGAAAAACAAACAAAGCCTGTTGAGGATAATCAGAAATTGACAAGGAAGAGTCAAACAAAAAGGGTAAAAAATAATTCTGATTATACTCTGAAATTTGTTAGCTCTGTTGAATCTGATGCTTCTTGTACTCATTCGCATACATCTAGGAACTCATATGATAGAAACCATGTTCCTAGAAAAATCTGATGCCTCTTGTTACTACTGTGGTAGGCATGGTCATTATATGGATGACTGCAGAGTGATGATAAGTGATGATATGATGCATGATAAAACATTTTCAAATAATCATCACCACCCCAAAAGAAACATGTCTTCCTCAAACCAACATATCATTTGTTACAATTGTAATAGACGTGGTCATAAAGCTGTTGAGTGTTGGTTTAGGCCTTCATGGGGATTTATTGGCTCAAGAGGTAAGCACCCTAGGTGTATTGAATGTGGCAAGTATGGGCATGCAGTCAAGGACTACTGGTTTGTTCAGGGAAATCATTTTAATTCTAAATTTGTAAGATTCCCTCCAAACAAAAATTTCTTGGGCAGAAATAAAGCTGGTCTTAAAGAAAAGACTCTTGTTTGTTATGAATGTGGAAAACCTGGCCACCGAGCTTCTGAATGCTGGTGGGCAGGTAATGGTAAATCAAAAATTCATGCTTACAACAGAACAATTCATGCTCATTATCATAGGTCTCATGCTGCTGTTGATATGCATCATAGGACCAGAAAATCTGCTGTTTCATGTAGATATTATGGTAAACTTGGTCACTCTATGGACAATTGTTTTCTGATGAAATTTGACGACCATGTTGCTAAGAAACTGTTTAGAACACCTGATAGGGGTAGTGCAGGACCCAAGACTGCTTGGGTCTCTGCAGAAAATAAAAGGGGTCAACCAAGGCACTCAAAAAGAAAACCCCATGATTCAATTCAGGTCAGTTCTGAAATCTGTTTTAAATTCCATTATCTGAAATTGTGAGCATGAAAATTGTGAGTTTCATGTTGATTTGCTTGGTTGATTTTTTTTTTAACTCTTCATGTCTAGCTGATCAGTCTGCATTCCAGACTCAGCTATTGAATTCAATTCTGCATATCTGATGCTCTTCTCTTGCTATATGTTGAACTGAATTTGAATGCTTCTTTAGTGTATACAGTTGATGCACTATATAGACTCTGTGTCCATGCATGTGTTTTGTGTTAATGCATTGCATGCTTGTTATTGAATGCATACTTGGACTGATTGTGTATAGACTGATTGTCATTGCATGTGTCAATGATGCTGTTCAATGCATGAAGGACTGCTTTATGTTGCATTGTCCTTGTTAACCCTGGTATATCAAATGGTATGTTACTAAAAGGCAGGGAAATCTGCCCGGAGGTTCCTACCATGTGTGAGATGGTCTTTGAGACCAGGTCCTCCGCCTAGTACCATGGGTCTAGTTTCATGTAGAACAGTGTACTGCATCATATGTTGAAAAAAAAAATCTGAAAATTTAAAATGAAGATGATGCATTTGATAAATTCTCTCTCTGATTGAACAAAGCATGAATTCCACTTGAGCATATTCTAAAATTATGAGCAGTTCATTAATTCTATTTCATGCACTTTGTCAGGGGGAGTTTGACTAATGTTGCATAGTCTGCATGTAGAACAGTCTAATGCATAGCATATTTTTGCATCATGGTGTCAGGGGGAGCTGAGAGTTCTATTCAATTCATTGAATCCTTGGTACTTCTCATTGTCCCCTTTCAACTCATTCATATTCACTGTCATCAGATGCTATGGATCATAATGCTTATTGCTATCCTTTCCCCATTTCTTCACTAAACAACAGCTTTGCATCTGGTTTAGTACATTGAATGGTGATTATTGCAATTGTTTTTTATAAGAATCACACTTACAAATTGAAAGGAACTAAAGGTTTAACCTTTATAAATTGGAGAGTTAAATATCTGCACTTCAGAATTTGAGATAAAAGAAAACTTTTATAGCTCTTAATCTTTGTTTCATGGCTAAAATAGAAAAAGTTTTTTTTTAATGCCTAAATGTGTTAATCTGGAAATGTCTAGAACAGGTGAACAAGAGTGTGTAATGTTTTTCAAACAATCACTCTAAAAGAATTAAGGGCAGCAGTAAATAAGATCATAAATGTAAAGAACTGAACATTGTGACAGAGCAATGGTTAATTGCACTGAGAAACTGTGAACTCCTCCAATGAAGCAGGAAAATTCACATGTCATGAAGTGCCTCAAGCTAACTCTGTTCATAGGGTCAAATCTATAGGGGGAGTCCTCACCAAGTAACTGAGGGTACTGGCCTTTAATCAAGGTATACCCTTAATGTCAAAAGTGAAGACTATTCTTTGTGGGTTTTGATCTGAAATAGGTCTAGTAGTTTATGCCTAGTAACTGGGGGTACTTGCCTCTGATCAAGGTG
This sequence comes from Amorphophallus konjac, assembly GCA_022559845.1. Lineage (NCBI taxonomy): Eukaryota > Viridiplantae > Streptophyta > Magnoliopsida > Alismatales > Araceae > Amorphophallus > Amorphophallus konjac. The sequence continues at coordinate 233,861,406 of CM040123.1, forward strand.
TACACCTAATGTCAACAGCATAAATGCCACTGATCTATTTACTTAGTTCAGGTTCTGAAAAATTAAAAAATGAAAATCAAACTGCTGTAACCCTTCGAAAATCAAAAGTCATTGAGTGAAAATTGTTTTTCTCAATACATGTTCAAGTTGCCTCTCTTGAATTTCCTTGTTTAATCACAAAAGGGTATTATTTCTGACTTATCTATTAATACCATGTGCCCTAGATTCATTGCTATAAATGGAGTCTACAAACTCTTTTTCAGGGGTCAGGTTCTTTACTCTAGATTTATCACTATTAAACCTGAATTTCGAAAGCTGTACGTTGCTGATTCTTATACTTCAACAGTTGTTTATAATCATGCTTCCTTTCTGAACCTATGATTCAGCTGTTGTCAAGTGACCCTCCTACCTTGTTTATCTGTTCATTTTCCTTCTCAAAGGGGGAGCATTTTTTATGGAAGAAATAATTCAGGAGGAGTCATACCTTCAGGGAGAGCTTCTTGCTCTAGCAGTCACTTGCATGCATAATGCACTTTGCACTCTTGTTTTTACTGTTTTTCTCTTTTTGATCATGTCAAAGGGGGAGAAAATCTTGTGTGTGACTCACTGTCACATTGTGTTGCCATCATCAAAAAGGGGGAGAATGTTGTGTCTCTTAGGCACACGCATGTGCTATGTCACCTTGATGACAGCAATGCTATTTGGGTTTGATGATAGCAAGACAGTGAGTGCATTTGAGTGTATTTGATATTGTATTTTATTGATAGCAACATGACTATGACTGATATATTGTTGGTGTTAGACTTCTGTTATGTGCATAGTCTATACATTGTGCATCATAGTGTTATGCAGTGTCTTGGTGAAGTCTATACAGACTTCAGCGTCTCATTCTGCATCTTATAGCATGTCTATACATTGCATCGTGGCGTTTATGCTCTAAGTCTATACACTGCATAGCAAGCTCAAGGTCGATACATTGAGCGTCTCATGCATCATTCTTCTAAGTCCATACAGTGAACTGTAGCATGCATTTGGCGAAGGCACAGCAAGTCTAGACATTACACTGTAGCATGCATTTCTTTAAAGTCTATACACTGGACTGTGTAATTGTGCATCATGCAAGTCTATACATTGGACTCTCGTTCAAGCCCATGCATTGTCTTAGGCTAAGTGTGTACAGCGTCTTAGGCGAAGTCTGTACAGCCGTGTCATATGCTCCTAAGTCTATACATTGGTGTTGGGCATCAAAGTATGTACATCGCCTTCAATCTTCAAGTCTACACAATGGTCTTTACTTGAAGTATATACACTGTTTCACTGTTCATCGCCTTTGGGCAACAAAGTCTATACAATGGCTTTGGGTCTCCAAGTCTATACAGCCTTATGCTTCGTCAAAGTCTGTACAACGTACTTCACATACAAGTCCAAGTCTGTACAGCGTGAAGTCTCACCTCGTGTTGCTTTCTGTGTGTCACCTCGTGTCGTTTCTGTGTGAACCTCGTGTCGCTTCTCTCTATCCTCTAGTTGCATCTCGTGTCATCTTTTATGTCTGGTTGTTTCACTTCGTGTCGTTCTCGTTTCACTTCGTGTTGTCTCTACGTCTGAGTCTTCTTTGTTATTTCTGTCTTCGTGTTGTTTCGTTCTAACCTCGTCCAGGTTTCTTCTAAAACGCTGTTCTTCTGATAAGTCTATACAGAGTTGTTCTTTAAACTGATGACTTATCCGATACTCTGTTTAACAGGTGCTTTGATCGTGAAGCTTAAGGAGGGCACGTGATCCGAGGTTGAAGGACTGACAGAAAGCTGACACGTGGCCAAAAGTTCTGGGCGGGAAATGTGGAAGCCACACGTGCCCAGTGCTACCCTCCTACTAGCTGCTGCTATATATATGAGCCTTCTTCCACAGAAGAAGGCTGATCGAGTTGGCGAGAAGAAAAGTTTACACAGAGAGCCACGATCCAGATAGAGAGCAGAAGCGAAGAAGAGAGGCAGAGAGCTCGAGAAGAGTGTGAAGAGAAGAAGAAGAAAAGAAAGAGGGAAGAAGCAGAAGAGAAAAAGAGAGAGGCAGAGAGCTCGAGAAGAGTGTGAAGAGAAGAAGAAGAAGAGAGAGAGAGAAGGAGTTCGTTCCTCAGATCTTTGGTTCAAAACTAGATCTGAAGTTGCTCATTGTTGAGCTATATTTTGTGCTTTATTGCTTCAGCTTTCCGTTGCTGTCTTGTTCTATTTTCATTTTCCTTTATACATTTCTTCAAGCTGTTTGTCAGCAGTTTGCAGAGGTGCTGCCTCTGGACAGCAAGCTGTGTAGCTCAGCGGGCAGTGGAGGTTTCCACTGGACATGTAAAGCTGTAATCCTCAGCTGGCGAGACTTGGTCTCGGACGGGTTAAGCTGTATTCCCCAGCGGGTTCAAGCTGTGAGTCAGCGATGGCTAAGCTGTATTGCCCAGCGGAAGCAAGCTGTGATGCTCAGCGGTTGGCAAGCTGTGAGGCCCAGCGGTTGTAGGCAAGCTGTGAGGCCCAGCGGTTTCAAGCTGTGAGTCAGCAGGAAGCCACACTCGGGTTGAGTGTGGGGTGGATGTAGGTCTGCTGGAACGAACCACCTAAAAACCCTTGTGCATTGTGGTTTGATTTGTTCATTTGTGCTTCCACTAGATGAATGCATAGGGGCGCTCTGATGTGACACAACCTCGGACCTAATGCAAGCAAGCACAATCGCATTCAAATGGGCCGAATTGGGCCACCGCTCTATCGACGCTCACCCAAGCCCGAGGTGACTTGGCAATGCCAAGTGGAGGAAGTGGGGTTGGACCCTTGCTGGTAGAGGGCCAGCAAGACCAATGTTTGATTCCCAAAGGGTGGGAATGCCCAAATCAAGGGGGCCGACAAAGTGCCAAAGGCACCGGTTGCAATATTCCCACGGTGATCACTCAAGTTTATGGGGCTTGAGGATCGGGCTCTCACTCGCATAACCAGCGGAATTAGAACTAATATTGAAAGACAAGCACTAAGTGGAGTGAAGGTTTGAGCACTTACTCGACCGGTTTGAAGAAACCGGTCCCGGTCGGAGACGAGGGCGAGTGGGGAGGCGAGTGGATCCCCACACGCCGCGGCGGTGTCGCTTGACCTGCCCAAACAAATTACACCACTACACCTCTCGCAGGAGGGGGACCTTGGGGTGAGGGTTAATGAAATTACAAACCAAAACTACCTCCACACAGGGAGGGGCCTTCAGCCAGCCAAGCGGGGAGGGGAAAATGAGAAAGGAACACCGAAGTTGGTGGATGCCGATTCTGCTCACGTTCTGTGGGTGCTGACAGTTGACTGAAGATATGACTGCTGTGGTTGCTCACGAATTTTTTTGGGGACGAAACCACCTGGAGAAGCTTCGTAGGAGGCCAGGGAAGTCGTCCAATTTTTGTTGATTTCTTCTGACGCTGTCGCTGAGTAGGATGGAGGTCCAAACAGAGAGGCAGACTCACGGACTGGCAGCTTCTGGTTTCTAGTAGTAGGTTGCAGAAGGTACCCCGACTGCCCCCAAACTCGGAATCACGCACCGTCAGAGTCGTTGGAACCGTGGATGAGTCCTCTTTACAGTAAAACTGATGGAGAATCCAAAAGGTGTCGGAGAAGACCTGGAGGCTCTGAACAAGGATGACTGGTCGGTGTAGACTGTGGGGAAGCAGATCCATGCAGTAGAGGGAGAAAATTGACAACTTCTGCTACGGGATGCCGAATGGAGTTCCGCTTCTTGATTCTGAAAGTAGACAGGCCGATGAAGAACTTTGAAGAAGCACTTGAGGACGGATTCCTTAAGGGTTCATCGTGGCAGAGCTTCTAATCCGGCTCAGGTCCTCAGCCGAGGTAGAACTGCGCAGTTGTGGGAGAATGGACCTCCTGGACGGCTCGGAGATTGGAAGAAGATGAAACCACTTCTGTTGCGAAGGAGATTGGTAGACACTTCCGACGATGGCTCTTGGGTCTTCAAACTCATCCGGAGGAAGTCATGGTGGCCGCTGAAAGTTACTGCTCTTCTGTAGATCTTCGGTTGAGAGCTGTAGGTTGAAGATGATGGGGGGGAATGGGATATATGGGAGGGGAAATGGGGGTGGATGAGTGTGGGGAAAGCCCGGGCTGTGAGGGAGTCTAGGAGGGGGTGTTCTAAGGTGGGGGAAGGGAAGAATGGGGTCTGGAAGGGGGTCTAACAGGTGGTGAGAGGAGGAGCTACGAATTTTGGAAGGTGGGTGAGAGGAGAAAGTGAGGGGGGGCACAAGTGAGTGGAGGGAAGGGTGGATTTCAAATTTGAAATGGCCTTGGAAGTTGTGGGGTTGTGTGGGGAAGGGGTTGATTGTGTTGGAATGGGGAAAGTGGTGTTGGAATGTGGAAGATGGTGTTGGAATGGTGAGAGATCTTCTTGGGACTAGGGGGGTGGAGTAATGGAGGCCATGGAGAAGTGGAGGGCTTTAATGATGGTAGGTGGGGGTTGAGGTGGTTGGGAAGGGAGGAGAGAGAAGAAAATTCGAAATTGGGTGTTGAGGAGAGAGAAAGTGGAGTAAAAAAAGAGGGATTAAGAGAGGGAAGGGTGGGGAATCTCTCCCCTAGGGTTTCTCACCCAAAGAATGTTGGAATCACTCCACTAAACTAAACTTTGGACTCTCAAATGGCATTTTTTCATTGATTGATTCATTAAGTTGAAATGGGGGGAATGGGATCCTATATATAGGCAACCCACATTTTACAATAAGTCCCTGACAAAAGACTCAATGACAAATAACCGAGGGGGTAGGTGGTGCACTTGGGCCAAACCTAATGAATTGGGCCCAATAACTAACTAAACAACATAATGACTCTCAAACTTAGGGAAATAAACACAAGACCTAGGAACATGACTCAAATAAAAGGGAAAATACAGCAAATGACTCAAATAAAAATTACATAGGACTCGAAATTAAATAATTAGACCATGCCGGATGCAACCGGGGCGAGGAGACGAGCTGTGAACGTGGGCATGGGAGGTGATGTCCCCATCATACTCCCGGGGTGCGGAGAACTCGACTCCGTCGAGTAAGTGTCCTTTCCTCCTTGGAGGGTGTAGAAGTGGTACTGCCCTCAAGTCTTCCGAACGAGACCGATCCATCCACCTGCCGAGATAGCGCTCGTATACCTTGCTCCGAGTGGTAGTGACTTGTTCATCCAATATTTGTTCAATTTGTTCACGCTGGGCTCTCTTGGCTGGTGGTCTCTCCTCACGGGTGGGTGCTCTCTCAAGGGAAGAAGTAGGCTCAATCTCCTCACTAGGTACCACCGTGGGTCCCTTATATGGCACTAGGTCGGTAACATTGAATGTGGGACTTATTACATACTCCTCAGGGAGATCTAACTCAAAGACATTTGCACCAATGCGCCTCAGGACCAGGAAGGGACCAGCCCCACGTGGCCTCAATTTGGAGATGGCTCCCGGGGAGAGTCTCTCCGTCCTTACCATCTCAAAGTCACCCTCATGGAATTCTTGGTGACGTCGATGAGAGTCGGCTTGCCTTTTATAAGTCACATTCTTCTTGCTAATGTGCTTGCGGATCTCTTTATGTAATGTTGTGAATGCAGACATTCTAGGGGTGATGGGTGGACCGGGACAACCAAAAGTAGACCTATCGTGTAATGATGCAGTGTAGACTTTGGTTAGCCTAGGTGGGCCGGGGCACCCGTTGGTGGCCCTATCATGCAAATTGGTGATAAATATCGGGGGACCCGGACATCCGTAGATGCCTTTGACATGCTTAAGATCCATGATGAATGAAGGAGGACCATGACATCCGAATATGGACCACTCATACTTTCTACTTGACATGTGGGTGATATGAATGAATGGACCCAACATAGTGTTCATGCCAAGGGGTGTGGTAAGCCTAGACACATGCATACTTTTCCCAAAGGTGACTTCCATGTGTATAGGTGTGGGACAACCTTTGAACTCCCATTGGAAAGGATCGAATAGATCTAAGAAGGTGGTCATCATGGGGTGGGGCACAACCTTATTACCTATGGATATGTGGCCCAAGGTCATGGCTCCCAAGGTGTAACCCGGGTCATGGATGAGGTTGGTTTGGCCCAATATGGTGGGTGAGGGTAGGAAAGGGTGGGTGGTGGGTAAGATGGTTGGGCCACATGGGTATCCGTACTCCCATTGGAATGGGTCAAAGGGATCATGGTAAGGGCTACCTAGAGAGAGGAACTCTATGTTCCCAAGGTCCTTACAAGGTGGTGAGTCATCCTCCTCCCAAGTAGTTGGTCCAAGGTCTCTAGTGGGTTGACCGTTCAAGGTACTTGGGATCTCAAGGGGTGGGGAGTAGACCGGGATGAGTTCTTCCTCCAAGGGGAGAAATATGAGGATCTCACTAGTACAATGCCCACTTCTGCAGAGGGAGGTGATGGAACCGATGGATGGGTGGACAAAGTTGACGGTGCTAGGCTCCAATGGTCCCATGGCTAGTAGGCCGGTTAAGTGGGCTTGCCAATGTAGGCAATCCACAAGGTCTCCCAAGTCTTCCACAGAGTAGAAGTTTTGATAAGTGACATGGGGAGGTCGGGTGGGAACAATTTGGGATTTATATCCCAATGGTGGTGAGCTAGGGAGGGTGGGACATTGCTTGAGCCATTGGAGTATGGACTCATCTATGGTGAGGGTGCCATGTGTGATGGTGCATGGCCTTTGAGGATCCGGACCATGAGGGGTGGGGGAAGATTGAGGCTCTTCTTCTTTATTGCTGGGATCTTGGGCTTCCTCTATGGTGATAGGAGGGTCCATATGGGCATAAATCTTCCTAAGTTCATTTCTCATCTCGACCCAAGAGTCGATTGGCTCTTGCCTTCCAACTTCCCTTAAGCCTACAATGTTTTGCCATTCATTCCTAGCTTGGCGCCATAGCAAACTTTTGGCATAGTTGACTTGCATAGACCCTGACAGGGTGAACCTCCCAAAGTGGTGATCTATGGAGCTTTCCCATTCTAGATATAAACTAGGGTGGGATCCATCAAACACAAAGGCATCTATTGGGTCCAAGCGAGACGAGTAGGCTAAGTAGGAAGTGGCCATGATGATCGAGTGATAAATGCAATGGCCCTAGGACAAGACTTAGTAGAGACAAGTCTAGAACTTGCTCTGATACCACTTGATGTGACACAACCTCGGACCTAATGCAAGCAAGCACAATCGCATTCAAATGGGCCGAATTGGGCCACCGCTCTATCGACGCTCACCCAAGCCCGGGGTGACTTGGCAATGCCAAGTGGAGGAAGTGGGGTTGGACCCTTGCTGGTAGAGGGCCAGCAAGACCAATGTTTGATTCCCAAAGGGTGGGGATGCCCAAATCAAGGGGGCCGACAAAGTGCCAAAGGCACCGGTTGCAATATTCCCACGGTGATCACTCAAGTTTATGGGGCTTGAGGATCGGGCTCTCACTCGCATAACCAGCGGAATTAGAACTAATATTGAAAGACAAGCACTAAGTGGAGTGAAGGTTTGAGCACTTACTCGACCGGTTTGAAGAAACCAGTCCCGGTTGGAGACGAGGGCGAGCGGGGAGGCGAGTGGATCCCCACACGCCGTGGCGGTGTCGCTTGACCTGTCCAAACAAATTACACCACTACACCTCTCGCAGGAGGGGGACCTTGGGGTGGGGGTTAATGAAATTACAAACCAAAACTACCTCCACACAGGGAGGGGCCTTCAGCCGGCCAAGCGGGGAGGGGAAAATGAGAAAGGAACACCGAAGTTGGTGGATGCCGATTCTGCTCACGTTCTGTGGGTGCTGACAGCTAACTGAAGATATGACTGCTGTGGTTGCTCACGAATTTTTTTGGGGACGAAACCACCTGGAGAAGCTTCGTAGGAGGCCAGGGAAGTCGTCCAATTTTTGTTGATTTCTTCTGACGCCGTCGCTGAGCAGGATGGAGGTCCAAACAGAGAGGCAGACTCACGGACTGGCAGCTTCTGGTTTCTAGTAGTAGGTTGCAGAAGGTACCCCGACTGCCCCCGAACTCGGAATCACGCACCGTCGGAGTCGTTGGAACCGTGGATGAGTCCTCTTCACAGAAAAACTGATGGGGAATCCAAAAGGTGTCGGAGAAGACCTGGAGGCTCTGAACAAAGATGACTGGTCGGTGTAGACTGTGGGGAAGCAGATCAGTGCAGCAGAGGGAGAAAATTGACAACTTCTGCTACGGGATGCCGAATGGAGTTCCGCTTCTTGATTCTGAAAGTAGACAGGCCGATGAAGAACTTTGAAGAAGACTTGAGGATGGATTCCTTAAGGGTTCATCGTGGCAGAGCTTATAATCCGACACAGGTCCTCAGCCAAGGCAGAACTGCGCAGTTGTGGGAGAATGGACCTCTTGGACGGCTCGGAGATCGGAAGAAGATGAAACCACTTCTGTTGCGAAGGAGATTGGTAGACGCTTCCGACGATGGCTCTTGGGTCTTCAAACTCGTCCGGAGGAAGTCGTGGTGGCCGCTGCAAGTTACTGCTCTTCTGTAGATCTTCGGTTGAGAGCTGTAGGTTGAAGATGATGGGGGAGAATGGGGTATATGGGAGGGGAAATGGGGGTGGATGAGTGTGGGGAAAGCCCGGGCTGTGAGGGAGTCTAGGAGGGGGTGTTCTAAGGTGGGGGAAGGGAAGATTGGGGTCTGGAAGGGGGTCTAACAGGTGGTGGGAGGAGGAGCTACGAATTTGGAAGGTGGGTGAGAGGAGAAAGTGAGGGGGGGGCACAAGTGAGTGGAGGGAAGGGTGGATTTCAAATTTGAAATGGCCTTGGAAGTTGTGGGGTTGTGTGGGGAAGGGGTTGATTGTGTTGGAATGGGGAAAGTGGTGTTGGAATGTGGAAGATGGTGTTGGAATGGTGAGGGATCTTCTTGGGACTAGGGGGGTGGAGTAATGGAGGCCATGGGGAAGTGGAGGGCTTTAATGATGGTAGGTGGGGGTTGAGGTGGTTGGGAAGGGAGGAGAGAGAAGAAAATTTGAAATTGGGTGTTGAGGGGAGAGAAAGTGGAGTAAAAAAAGAGGGATTAGGAGAGGGAAGGGTGGGGAATCTCTCCCCTAGGGTTTCTCACCCAAAGAATGTTGGAATCACTCCACTAAACTAAGCTTTGGACTCTCAAATGGCATTTTTTCATTGATTGATTCATTAAGTTGAAATGGGGGGAATGGGGTCCTATATATAGGCAACCCACATTTTACAATAAGTCCCTGACAAAAGACTCAATGACAAATAACCGAGGGGGTAGGGGGTGCACTTGGGCCAAACCCAATGAATTGGGCCCAATAACTAACTAAACAACATAATGACTCTCAAACTTAAGGAAATAAACACAAGACCTAGGAACATGACTCAAATAAAAGGGAAAATACATCAAATGACTCAAATAAAAATTACATAGGACTCGAAATTAAATAATTAGACCATGCCGGATGCAACCGGGGCGAGGAGACGAGCTGTGAACGTGGGCATGGGAGGTGATGTCCCCATCACGCTCCATGTGTCTGCTAACTGGTAGAACAGAATAGTTGATTAGCTTTCAGATTTGGTAAATCTGTCTAGTTAGCATCATAGTTCCTTTTTGAGCAAAATTTTATATTGGGTGAAAGTTTTTATAAGCCATATTCATTCACCCCCCTTCTGAATACTAGCACCGAACCCAACAAAGCCATCTCCGGGGTCCTGATAGCAAAGAGAAACCAATCACAAAGAGCCCCACAATCCATGGGCCTCGAAGAAAATCAAACGGGGCATAATTCATGCTCATAATGGGCTCAACATTGCCCATTTAGCCCTTCAGCGGCACGCCCCCAGGGCCTTCAGCGGCACGCCCCAATGGGCCTTCAGCGGCACGCCCCCAAAGCCCTCAGCGGCATGGCCCCAAGGCCTTCAGATGCACGCCCCACGGCACGACCCAATGGGCCTTCAGCGGCACGCCCCCAAAGCCCTCAGCAGCACGGCCCCAAGGCCTTCAGCGGCACGGCCCCAATGGGCCTTCAGCGGCATGCCCCCAAAGCCCTCAGCGGCACGGCCCCAAGGGCTTCAGCGGCACGCCCCCAAAGCCTTCAGCGGCGCGCCCCATGGGCTTCAACGGCACAGCCCCCATGGGCTTCAGCGGCATGCCGCCAAAGCCCTCAGCGGCACGGCCCCAAGGCCTTCAGCGGCACGCCCCAATGGGCCTTCAGTGGCACGCCCGTTTTGTGCCCCAGCGGCACGCCTTTTGGCCCTCCTACGGCACGCTTGTGCAGCCCGTCAATGGCACATCGTGATGGCTTTTCAACGGGGGACGACGTGAAGCCCATGCCCTACATATCCTTGGCTCGCAGTGAGCCGTCCGAGGTGTCAGCCGATCGTTGGGCCACGCAGGCTACTCCACTGACAGCCAGGACAGGGGAAGTCAAACCTGATCATCATAACGGAGCTGCTTCCCGCCTTCGACGGCCGTGCTCAAAGCTCCCGGTGCTGGGAATATAAAAAACCACTCCACTTCGAAAAAAAAAAGGAGAACGGGACAGACAGACGGAAGACACACACGCAAGAGAGGAAGAGAAGAGAGAAGAGAAGAAGAAGAAGAAGAGCTCCGGCGTGAGTCCCCTCCGACGACCACCGAGCAGAAGCGAGAGTAAGAGAGAGAGAGCTTGATGTAGTAGGAGAAGGTGGGGGAAAGAGTAGGAGACGATGGTCCCTGCTCCGATCCCCAACACCTCCTCCTCTTTTGTGCTATGTTCTTCCCCTTTCCGTTCTTTTTTCATTGGGTTTCCTCCTTGCCTATAGTCTCGACTTGGGCACTCTTTGTAATGTGTATATAGGGCCACGGCCCTTTGATTTCCCATGGATGAAAATCACCCTCTTTGGGTTTCCCATGTTATCTTTGTTGGTTTACGCCAATTTTCACGGTGTGTATGACGTGTTGTCCGTTTTCCCTCCATCCCTCTATTTCTCCGGTATTTTTGGGGTCTCCATGTCAATACGATCCCCCCCCCCGTGATCCTTGACCTCGTGGGTTCTTTGTCCCTTTCCATGGTCATCGGTTGTGTCCATCCGCTTGAAGGGAGGGAGAGATCCTTACTCTCTCTTCGATCACCCAGTCGTCAGTAGCCCACCCTTGTCCTTGAACTTCTCTTCTTTTTTGAATAACCCGCAAGCCTCCCAGCCCACACACCCAACACACTTAGCTCCTCTTTAATCTTCCAGCGATACATCCTTTCTGCCCTTGGCCGGCACACCTTTTTCAACCCTCAGCGGCACACCCATTTGGGGTTTCAGCGGCACACCCCTAGTCTCCCTTCAGCGGCACACTTGCCATTTGACCCTCGCCGGCACACCCTTGGCCTGTGGCCGACATGCCATTTGCTTTGCTGCCCGGCAAGCCTTATGCCCCAGTAGCACATTCTGGGTTTCCTCTGCCCGGTACGCTTCTTCAGTCCCTTCCAGCCCTTGGCCGGTGCACCCTTGTTACCCTCAGCGGTACACCCTCCTTTGTGCTCCAACGGTACACCCTGAGCTTGTCCTTTGGCTGGCCCCAGTCCACCCCGTCTAGTATTGGAAGTCTTCCGTACGTTGCTTTCTTCGTGCTTTCTGAGGTTCTATAAAGGTGTTGCTGCCCTCGGGCACCCACCTCCACTTGTCGGGCTCCGCCACTCCCTGTGGGCACGTTCCCTTTATCTCCCTTACGCCCGGGTCAAGGGGAGATGCTGCTGAATTTTTGTCAGAAAATGATAAATATGTTTAAAAGGCACAAGGAAGAAACAAACGAACAGAACAATCAACGATAAAACCTTCCGACTGATCGAGCTACTGCCGGTACCATGACGAGAGGACCAATTAATAACCCGGTAGCCCGAACGTCCGATCTGTGAGAAGAGGCCGAACATAATAAAGCATGGAAAAGGAGAAGTTTATATCAAACTACATGAAAGTTAAGATAAGAAGAAAAGAAAAGCCTTAAAAAGAATAACAAAAGAATGTACTTTCACCAGCCTGCCTGTGCCAACCTCCACCGGCACACATAGCCAGCCCCTCACCGGCACGCCCTACCCTCCACTCCAGTAACCCTTCACCGGTACACTCTCGCTCCTTTCAGCGGCGCAGGCATTCCCCACCTTCAACAGCACACTCCAACAATCTTCAGCGGTACACCCCCCTGAATCTCGGCGGTACACCTCTTTGAGCCTCCAGCGGTACGCCCTTGCACCTTCAGCGGTACACCCTTATTGCCCCCAGCGGTACACCCTCTTGACCTCCAGCGGTACGCCCCATTCCCCAGCGGTACGCCCCTCTATTCCCTTCGCTGGCACACTACATACATATATATAAGTATATATATATATAGCATGATAAGAACATTAATGATAGCAAATAAATTAAAGGACTTCGAATGTGCAACATTAATAATGATAAAAGAGGTGGGAGGAGTAATAAAAAAAATAATAATGAAAATAGAAATAATAATAATAATAATAGTAAATAAAAGAAGGGAAATCATCCGGGACAAAGGCACAAAGAAGTAATAAATAGCAAAGGAAAGGAAAGAGAAAAGCATATAATTAAGAAAATCCCAGAAAAAAGATGCTAGGGTCCACACTGCTGTCCCATCTCTCCCCGGGATCCGATGCAGAAGGAACAGCAACGCCGCCCTTTCAGGTCGAACCCGAGTCTTGGGAATTATCCCGATATGGCCAGGCTCTGACCTAACCTCGGGCCGACATCTTAATCGGACCGGATTTGTTTCTCGTTCCGGACGCCTTCCGAGTCATCATTAAAATTGCCGTATACTCGGCATACATTTGAACGGATTCGTCCCGATTTTCCCGTCGCGTTTCCATCACGGACCCGTGTCCGAACATGAAAAGGTCCACGAGTGACCGACATGGCCGACAGTTTGTGGTCTGAATACAACCCCCAGTGTGATTTGTCCCTACCTCTCTCTCTCGCAATTAGTATTATTCTTTTCGGCCGTGGGGCCCCTAATTTCGGCAATTAATCAAAGGTATTCCCTCGTATGGGGGATGTAAATGACGTCGTGACCTTTATGGCGCGACGGGATCCGGTTCCGACACGAACCACACAATCGTCTGACGAAGTCAGATCGAGCGCACCACGGGCTCTTTGGAGCCCGAATAAAATGTCACTCCGGTGACTGGCACGCCCACGCACTTAATAAACCGACGAACGAACAAGATGATTCGTTAAATAGAAAAGTGCGTCCACAGGCCCCGGCTGCCGTCTCTCCGGTGGCTCCCATTTTATCTTTCGAGGAGTTTGAAGTCACCCGGATTGAACCGAGTCACGATGCTGGTGAGGTTCACCGGTCGCCGACATTCTTTAGGATTTATTTGCCTCCCGGGGCGGGCCTTGCATGCGCATATGACAATTGTATTTCTTTCTTTCAGGCGGTACGGAGGAGCCGGCACCTGTGCTGATCCGGGTGAGGGCAAGGCCGCGGTTCCTGAGGCAGCGTCGCTCATCAAGGAGGCCATCCGCGAGCCGCCTCATGTTGCAGAAGTCGAAGGGGGTAGTTGTCTCCGTCCGCTCGCTTGACTTCCTTCATTCTTTGGGAACCCATTGGCTTTGACATGACTTGCCTTTTCTTTTATGTGACAGGCGCTGCTGCAGTAGTTATTGGACTATTAGGGCCCCGCCTACACCTCCCGGCGACGCACATGTATGTGAGGAAGAGGTTGAAGTCTGGCGCACCAGCCTCACCCAACCCGCGGGAGGATGCGCCAATCATCGACCTCGAAGCGGAGGCCCCTTTGCCGGCAAGGGAAGAACCCGTAGCGATTGATTCATCGTCGAGGGAAGAGGTAGACTATGACTACTCCTCCGATGAAGTGGCCCCCGGCGAGGGCATGCTTGAAGTGTCTGGGCCACCCGAGCCGCTCTTTACGGCCCCTTTACTTGCCAGCTCCTTAAGCCTAATGGGGAAGGCTGCTGTAAGTGTGAGCTTGTTCGCGTGGGACCTCCCCCCCTTGTGATCATCCCTCGACTTTCCTCACGTCATCCTTTGATTTTCAGGCACCAACCGAGCTGAATGTTGTAGAGGGAGCTGCTCCAACCGTGCCGGTCGACCGCCCTGCAGGAGTCGATGCGGGCCTGGGCAAGCTAGCCCTTTTGTTTGAGGCCCTTCAGCAGGAGTTGGCCGTAGAGACTTCCAGTGTTCCTGGGCCGGCGGGCGAGCCTTTGGAGGAGGGAGAGATCGCGCCAGAAGGTGGCATCGTTCTGGTGGCCGAGGTAAGCACGTGGGTCTTGTGGTCCCTTTCTGCCTCTTGCCCCCGCATGATTTATTCCAGGCAGCGAGTAGCTGACTCCTCTCCACATGGTCAGGCAACGCCGACGCCAGGGAAGACGTCTGGCCGTGTCCGGAAGGCCGTTGCTAAACGGAGACCGGCCATCGGTCCGATAGCGGTGGAGGGGTCGGCTCCGGCCTCGGGCCTGGGGGCGGAGAGCCTCACAGCACTTGTGCAAGCGGGAGGCATACCCTACTTAATAATTCTGCTTCCGCCTCTCCCGAAGCTTCCGGCCCAGATGGAGGACCTGCTCTTGAAGCAGATATTCGCGGGGCTTCGCGCACACCTGGAGGGGTCCCAGACGCCGGAGAGAGGTCGAGCAGCGATGGCTTCGGGCCCGGCCTTCCTCGAAGCCTCGCCTTTGCCTGCAGCAGCGGCACTTGCATCCCCGTCCAGGGAGACGGCGGTGACGCCAAGCGATTCGACGATGGCCTTATCCACTCCCCTGGCGATGACCTGCCAGGGATCTTCTGTTGAGCTGCGCCGGCACCGGCCAGAGGACCTGACTCTCGCTCTTCCATCTTCCTCGGCCGCGGCGGACGCTGATTTCTGGGCCGAGGTGGATAGCTCTGTGGATTTTGTTCCCCCGAGGATACCCTCGGTCAGTCACACCTCATCAGTGGCGCCGGTCCGACAGATGTTGGTAACATTGCAGACGATGCTCTTTGCCGATCCTAGCCTATCATATCGGGAGGTGCACAGTATAGTGACGCAGTTGACCGGGGCACTGCAAGTGTTGGGCTGCCCACTCGGGGAATGGTCGCGGCGGGTTCTACTGTTGCTGAAGTATACTAAGCGTCGCGAGTTCCTCGAGACTCAAGCCCCCGGCGAGGGCGCCGCTCTTGATGCCAGCCAGACGATTATTTGCAAATTCTGGAGGCACGGCGCGACGACGTAGAGCAGCACAGGAAGGCCATGGAGGGCGGCCAGGGCGACGTTTGTTCCCTCAGAAATCGAATCGCGAAGCGGGAGGGCTACCTCACCGCCGCCAGGTCTGACCTTGCCCGGGCTGAGGAGATAGTCGAGAAAGAAGGCGAGGCACTTGCCATCGCCCAGGCCGAGATAGCGTCTGTAGAGACCGAGCTCACTCGACTCGAAGAACAGAGGGGGCGATTGCGTGACATGACAAACTTTCCTTGCATCAGAATCCTCCCTCTTGAAGACATCTTCAGGGGCGTTGATTGAGCGTTGCCACCCCCTTAGTTCTCTTTTTCCATCTTCTTTTGAAATGTAACACATGGGTATGCCCCGAAGCATATGTGGCTTAATCCCTTTCGAAATAGAACAGAACACTTATTGTTTCACATGTACTTTCGGTGTGTTCACCACAGGGGGGATCTCTTTTCCTCCTACCTTCTCTTCTGTGTATATTGTCTTCTTCTTCCTCTTTCCTCCTTTTTTGCTGTGCCAAAACACATTGGCATGGTGTAAATCTTCACGGTGATTCGCTCTGGGAGAGCCAGGCAAGAACCCATGTCAGGGCACGGGAGAGTGCTCGCCCTCCCAGGGGAAGGACGAGGGAACCACTCGACCTTACCAAATGGGTGACTCACCAGCCTCGCCATAATGTTGGAACCGCGCACTGGCCTCAGGCGGGGAGCCCTGGTCAGAGACCGGGTTTCTCGTCCCTCGGAGAGGACGGAGAGAAGAGTTTGTTTAGTCAATGGCCTGGACGGGAGGTCCAAGCCAAAGGGGTACTCACCGCCCGGGGAGGACGGGGAGAAGAGTTTGTTTAGTCTATGGCCTGGACGGGAGGTCCAAGCCAAAGGGGTACTCACAGCCCGGGGAGGACGGAGAGAAGAATTTGTTTAGTCAATGGCCTGGACGGGAGGTCCAAGCCAAAGGGGTACTCATTGCCCGGGGAGGACGGAGAGAAGAGTTTGTTTAATTTTTTAGTATCTTCGCTGATACGGGGCGATGACTGGAAATGGGGGGGGGGGGGCGTTCCCCCTTCTTCTTAGCTTTTATTCTTCCCTTGCTCTTTTCTCTTCTTCTCTCTTTTCTTTTCCTCTTCTTCTTTTTTCCTTCTTTTTTTTTCTTTCCTTTCTTTTTTTTCTTCTTCTTCTTTTTTCTCTTTTTTTTTCTCCTCTTCTCTTTTTTTTTCTCTTCCCCCTTTTTTTTTACTTTCCTCTTCTTTTTTTTCTTCTCTTCTCTTTTTGAAAACATGTATAGCGATCAAGTCGTTCGGACATCAATCACACGAATCCGCCCAAAATAGGGCGGAGAATAATATTATTGATTGAATGGGGGCACCGGAGCATGGTACAGTCTCAAGTGCCTTCCATTAAGAGGCGGGAATTGAACTTCCCCGCGGTGGTTGACAATTACATAGTCTCCGCCTTCGTAGACTTTTTGGACTACGTAGGGTCCGAGCCAGTTCTCGTTCAGTTTGCCCTTGGGGTTGGTGGCCATGAGATCTCTTCTCTTGACCATGACAAGGTCACCTTTCTTGAATTCGTGTTCCTTGACAAGCTTGTCGAAGGCACGTGCAATCCGGGCCTGGTAGACCTGAATGTTCTGTTGGGCCTGAAGCCGCTTCCCTTCCAGACTGGAAAGTTCTTCGAGTCTTCGCTCGACGTTGGTATGCCCTTCAAGGACGAGCCCATGCTGAATGGCGACCCTGAGGGAAGGTATCTCCAATTCAACAGGGATGATTGCCTCCGAGCCGTATGTTGTGTCCCTGTGGTTTTGATGATAGCAAACACTATAAGTCATCATCTGTTTTAGTCTGCATACTGTTTGAGTCTGCATATAAATCTGTTTGAATCTGCATAGTCATCATCTGTTTTAGTCTACATACTGTTTGAGTCTGCATATAAATCTGTTTGTGTTGCATATGAATGTTTCATTGAACATCTTATCTGAATTACATAACCAACAAACAGGCTGAGGCTGTGTGTTGTGTGCATTGGTGCATTTCATAATTGTTGATGCATTTTATCATTGCATTTTATCTAGATTATTTGATGTTAGTCTGTACAATGGGTTATGCTGCCATACCCTTTCAGCATAGTCTGTACATCCGTAGACAGCTTGCCTGAACTTTGTTGAATGAAGTCTATACACTTGCCAACATGTCTCTCATGCATTATGTCTAAAGTCCATACATTGTCTGGACACACTCAAGTCCATACATTGTACTGTCTACACTTTGTTGCAGCTAATCTGAACATTCTTCGGTGAAGTCTATACATCGTCAGTGCATGAGCGTCTTACAAGTCTATACACTGTATAGACTCATGCATTTCATAACTATCCTCAGGCTAAGTCTATACAGAGCCTTAAGTCTGTACAGAGCCTTGCTCATCGTGTGCTAAGCATTTCCAAATATACATCGTGTTTCACTCACGTTCATCTTTGTTCAAAGTTTGTACAACATTTTAGCTAGAATGCAGCATCTCATGTTAAGTCTGTACAGCATGCATCAGTGCATTAACAAGTCTATACATCGTGCATGCATCGTCTCTCAAGTCTGTACAGGGTTTGGTTAAAATGCATCGCCTCTCAAGTCTATATAGGGTCTGCCTAGAATGCATTCACTAAAGTCTATACATTCGTCTCTAAGGCAAAGTCTATACATCGCATGCATTGCACACTGTAAGTCTGTACAGCCCAAGTCTGTACATCCGACCGTCTCATTCAGCGTCTCACTCTTGCAAGTCTATACATTGCTTCTAGCATGCACGGGTTCAAGTCTATACATTGTTTATCTTTACCTACGTTCAGACACTAAGTCTACACATCGCCGTGTTCACTTGTTTCAAGTCTGCACATTGGTTCAGGTTTTCCAAGTATGTACATTGGTCTTCAAGCTTTCCAAGTCTGTACATTGGCCAAGTGTCTTGTGCTTTGAAGCTTTATCAAGTCTATACATTCGTTTATCATTACTCTATACATTGTGTTGCATCGTTGCACGCCAAGTCTATACATAGTCTGGCTGCCTGCACGCCATGTCTGCACATCGGTTGCACAGCACAACTAAGTCTATACATCCAGTTGCATCGCATGTCTGCAGAGTCTAGACATTCGTCCCACATCCTACAGCTAAGTCTACACAGCCTCCACAGCAAGTCTATACAACATCCCACAGCTGCACGCAGCAAGTCTATACATCGCTGCCAGCCTGCACGCAGAGTCTGTACACTGCGTCCGCCAGCCTGCACGCAGAGTCTGTACATCGCTGCTAGCCTGCAATGCAGAGTCTGTACACTGCATACACACTGCATCCTTAAGTCTAAACTCTGCTGCTTTTATATGAAGTCTATACAGCCTGTGGCTTGTACATCGACTGTAGCACCCCGTATAAATTTTTTATTATTATCAATATTTTTCAAATAAAAATAAAATAAAATAAAATAATATTAGATAAACTATTTAGGTAGTTTATGTAAGAAGTAGGAACATGAAGTTATCATATATAAAGGTTATTCACTTAACAAGTGGCTTCCTAGTGTAGTTGGTTAAGTAGCTTGCCTTCCAATCCAATGACCAGGGTTCAAATCTTAGCATCCATCATGTATCTATCCTTTTTGCCAAATAATTATATGATATAAGCTAATCTTGCACTTACGAATTGGGCCATGGGTTAGATGTCCAAACAATTGTCTCTTATCTCTCCAGCCTATCTCTTATCTCTCCAGCCTGTACAAGCTGTAAAGACTCATTATTTCAGATCTTGTCCCCTATCCGTTCATACTAGACCCTATAACATCCCCTTTTGCTACCCCCATTCCCATTCTAGGCTAGCTGAGGTTGGGGCAAAGCTTTGCTAGAGGGGTTCTGCTGCTACGAACTTCACAGAGGTAGGTGTTCTCAACTTTTAACTAAATTAGTAGCTAATCTAGGATGATTAGTCTAGGCCTTTAGTATTAGGCTCATTTCCATGCGATTTTAGTGTTTTTAAAGCATGTGTTGACTTAAGTCTAGGATGATTAGTATGCCTTAGCTTCACACATAAGATAATTAGCACGTATTAACTTTATACCCAGAATAATTAGCAAGTATTAGCAAGTATTAGTCTCATATCTAGAATGATTAACATGTGTTGGCTTAAATCTAGGATGATTAGCATGCATTAGCTTCATACTTGAAATGATTAGAATGTATTAGCTTTATATCTAAAATAATTAGTAAGTATTAGCAAGTATTAACAAGTATTAGTAAGTATTAGTCTCATACCTAGAATAATTAGCATGTGTTAGCTTAAATCTAGGACGATTTGTATGTATTAGCTAATATCTATATTTGATATAGTTCATGCTTTAGTAAAGGGCCTGTCATTTGTCAATTTCTGTGAAACTAAAACCACCATGTTAAAAATGTTATATAAGAGAAACTAAAGCCTGAAAATAGTGAAAGAAGAAATTGTAGTCAAGAGGATGAAAAATGTGGAAAAAGACCAAGTTGAAAGAGGCCAAGTGGAAAAGGACCTAGTTGAAAGCACAATGAAATGATATTGAAAATATAGGGTTATAAGAAGGAGAATAATGAAAAATCTAGAGAGAATGAGAATGTGTGCAAGAAGAGAAAGTCGTAGATTGGAAGGTTAGGAAGAAGTTTCATGAAGAGTGCAGAGAGAGAAAATGAGAGGAAGAAGGTGAAAAATGTGAAAAAATGAGATCTATAGGCGTAGGTGAACAGTTACTGAGTAAAAAATTAGAACCGTAGAAAATTAATCATAACTTAAAAACTAAGAAGAATTGGAGGATATGGTAAAATAAGAAAATCTGTATCTACAAGAGGGGAAGAACTTTTATGAAGAACTCAGAGTGAAAGGAGGATTGGAAGGGTATGAAAACTAGGGAACAAAACTGATGAGTCGACTCTGCCTGATGGATGAGTTGACGCAGTACTGTTCATATGAACTGATGAGTCAACCCTGTGAGCTGGAAATTGAACTGATGAGTCGACGCAGCCTGATGGATGAGTTGACGTAGTACTGTTCATATGAACTGATGAGTCAACCCTGTGAGCTGGAAATTGAACTGATGAGTCGATGCAGCCTGATGGATGAGTTGGCGCAGTACTGTTCATATGAACTGATGAGTCAACCCTGTGAGCTGGAAATTGAACTGATGAGTCGACGCAGCCTGATGGATGAGTTGATGCAGTACTGTTCATATGAACTGATGAGTCGACCCTGCCTATGAAAATGAACTGGTGAGTCGACCCTGCCTATGAAAATGAACTGATGAGTCGACCCTGCCAACAGATTTGAACTAATGAGTCGACCCTGCCAATGAAAATGAACTGATGAGTTGACCCTGCCTTTGAAAATGAACTGATGATTCGACCCTGCCAGTTCATCGCGTTGACGCGGCGAACTGATGAGTTGACGCGGTGAACTGATGAGTTGACGCGGTGAACTGATGAGTTGACGCGATGAGCTGATGAGTTGACGCAATGAACTATTGAGTCGACCCAGCTAGCTCATTACGTTAACGTGATCATTAGGCTTTCACTTTTGCCATCTCCACTGATAGATGGCAGCCGGAGAGGTGATTTTTAACTCCTGACAGGGTCCTCTGAACCCTGTATAATTCCCAGGAAGGGCATCCCACAGTAAGGATGTCATTTCTAAAATTGTCAGGTGGCCCATAAGGCACCTCTCTTATCTAGTTTTTCCGTGTATCAAACGTTACTGGTTTCCACTCCTAGTTCATCCCTACACATCAATGCGCCCTTGGATTCCATTCCATAATTCCACCTTATATATCATACTGGTCAAACCTTAAAATTTCACATTGGCTATAAATGAGAGTGGATGTCAACATATATGATAAATGCTGTGCATATAGGTCCCGGTCTGGTCCTGGGGGGAGCACCCGAAGGTACTTGTGCCCATGGGAGTTTATTGACCACGGTGTTTGGCATTGCACCGAAGTACTTGCTTGCTAGACTTTAGACATTCCACTCATTCTCATGACATTACTTGATTGATTGACTTGAGACCCGCGAAAGGATAAAAGTGCTTACTTGAATGCATTATAAATAGCCAATTCCAGTTATACACTTGAAACTACTTTGCTTACTATTACTAGCTTGAATAACATGTTTCTACTCAGTTACTAGCTTGAATAACATGTTGCTATTCAATTATCACTGACTTGACATCGTTTACTATCACTTGCCGCTGCTGCTTGAAATTGTGAAATCTATATACTCTCACTTTCTACTTCCGTCGATTTTACAATTCTTTGATATCTATTTGTCTGCATGCATAGGTTACGTACATTAAATGAATGTGTAATTCACTTAAAGCATGTTAAAATTTGAGATGTAAATCCTACTGAGCGATTCGCTCATCTAGTTGTTTTCTAACCTTTCCAGGAAATTCAGATATCAACCAGAACTCGGGAGGGAATGAGTCGAAGTGATGAGTGTAAAAATAGAGTTATCTTGTTATCTTGTAAATTGTGCTTGTGTAAATGGTGTTATTGTAATTTCATTTATGTCAGTCATATCAAGTTATGTCAGACGTCAGCTGTATTAGTCCAATAATTGTAATAAGGGCTTGAAGCCTAGTAGTTGGACTTGGATATGTATGTAATTGTCATTGGGTTAGTTGTATCAATTTTCAGCTCATCCTAATTGTATTAACTTCGAGTTAAATCTTAGTCAGTTGCGCACTCTGATATTTACAAGATTGACACGATCTATATAGACGCGTCACGCCTCCGGGTAATCTTCCGCGCTCGGGGCGTGACAGTCTTCGTGGTATCAGAGCCTAGGTTTTCAAACCTAGGGAACTAGAAAAAAAAATGGTTAGAAATTGAAATCTAAGTAAAAAAAAAAAACTTGTGTCCAAGGATAGGTAAAACCCAAGTTCAAGGATAGATATACCTTACCCGATGAGATGGATAGAGCCATGGGTTAAAATTTCTAGTGACTTTATCCTTATAAGTAAAACCGACCCTTATCTTACTTAAACACTTTTGTAGGATCATGGCTGCTGAAAGAGCACAATGGCGCGAGATGCAGCGCACCGTGCAGGGCCTTACACAGGCACTACAGCAAGTGGCCCAAGGCGGAGCTAACCGTGGAGCAGGTGACCTCCACAAGAGTTTCCGTAACATGAACCCACCAAGATTCACGGGTTCGTCCGACCCCGAGGACGCTGAGAATTGGTTAAAAGAGATGGAACGAATCTTCCGTGTGATGCAATGCGCGGACGACGAGAAGGTTTTACTGGCCGTATTCCAACTGGAGCGGGACGCTCGATGCTGGTGGGAATCCATAGAAGCAACACTACCAGAATACCATGTCACATGGGATGAATTCACGGAGCATTTCAACAACAAGTACTTCTCCGATCATATCCAGGAAAAGAAAGCCACGGAATTCGCCGTTCTAAAATAACGGGGCTTGAAAGTGGCCGAGTATGAGGCCCAATTTTCTAGATTATCCAGGTATGCACCTCACTTGGTGTGTACAGAAAAGATGAAGGCGAGAAGATTCCTTAACGGGCTTCGGCCCCATTATATCACACAACTAGCCCCGATGGACATCCAAGTCTATTCGGAGATGGTTCAGCGTGCTCAACTGCTGGAAGACGCCACCGAATTATCTGAGAGAATCCGAGGAAGAGACAAGAAGGAACCCGTCACAAGCCTGGGAAAATTCAAACAATCCTTCAACAAGAAGCGATTCTTCATGGGAGGGGAGCCCTCTAAGGAGATGAAATTCCAGAAGAATGATCGGCCATTCTCCACCACCACACCATCAAAGGAGATTTGCAAATATTGTGATAAAGCTGGTCATAGGACCGAGGAATGCTGGAGAAAGTTAGGAGCTTATCTTCGATGTGGGAGCCGAGAGCATCGAATCCCAGACTGCCCACTGATGAAGGAGCAGGACATCAAAGACGAGAAGCGTCCGATAAAGAAACAAGGCCGTCTACAAGCTCTCCGAGAGACGGAACCCACTGAAGGCGGAATTGTGGAAGGTACTTTCACTATTTGTTCAAAAACTGCTCAAGTTTTATTTGATACCGGAGCAACTCATTCATTCGTTTCCAAGAACTTTGCTGCTTCATTTTCTAAGAAACATGAACTGTTAGATTTGGTCATATCTACACCCCTTGGGAATGAGTCTGATGTCACTTACCACTATCCAAATTGTGAAGTGATGATTAAGGGAAGCAATTTACCTGCTGACCTGATATGCCTAGATATGAAGGGTTATGATGTTATACTAGGTGCCGACTGGCTATCCACATACCAAGCAACTGTAGATTGTCGGCATGGCAAGGTAACTTTCGTAGATTTCCCATATCTAATTTACAATAGCCCTCGGAGTAAATCACTTCTTATATCAGCACTCCGAGCTAGTAAACTTATGAATAAGGGATGCATGGCTTTCATAGCATTCGTGACTGCCACGGAAGTCGAGAAGGTTAAACTTGAAGACATCCGTGTAATTCGGGATTTTCCCGATGTTTTTCCAGAAGATTTAACTGGCTTACCCCCGGAAAGGGAAGTGTCGTTCACAATCGACCTTGTCCCTGGTGCTGGTCCTATTTCCAGGGCATCATATAGAATGTCCCCTGCTGAGCTGAAGGAACTAAAAGAGCAGCTAATGGAATTATTGAAAAAGGGTTTCATCAGGCCGAGTACTTCCCCATGGGGAGCACTCGTGCTATTCGTCAAAAAGAAGGACGGATCCATGAGATTATGCATAGATTATCAGCAGCTAAATCACCTTACAATCAAGAACAAGTATCCACTGCCAAGGATTGATGAGCTGTTCGATCAACTATCTGAAGCTTTATATTTCTCCAAGATTGATCTTCGTTCTGGTTACCACCAATTGAAGATCAAAGAAGAAGATATTCATAAAACTGCATTCCGAAGCAGGTATGGGCATTACGAATTTACTGTTATGCCTTTCGGACTAACAAATGCCCCCACAGCTTTTATGCAGTTAATGAACAGCATATTCAGGCCCTATTTAGACCAATTTATTGTGGTCTTTATTGATGATATTCTGATCTATTCAAAGACTGAAGAGGATCATGAAGAACACCTCAAGAAGGCATTACAGATATTAAGGAAAAACAAGCTATATGCCAAATTCAGCAAATGCGAGTTCTGGCTCGAGGAAGTATCCTTCTTAGGCCATATCATTTCGAAGAATGGAATTGTTGTTGACCCATCAAAGGTCGAAGCCGTGAAGAACTGGGAACGACCCACAAATGTAACTGAGATTCGGAGCTTCTTGGGTCTAGCTGGTTACTATCGGTGTTTTATAAAGGACTTCTCCAAAATTACTGTTCCCCTGACCAGGTTAACCCGTAAGGAAGTGCCTTATGAGTGGAAGGAAGACTGTGAAAAGAGTTTCTAAACTTTGAAGGATCTCTTGACCACTGCTCCAGTCTTATCATTACCAATGGAAGGAGAAAAATATGAGGTATATACCGATGCTTCTGGTATTGGCCTCGGATGTGTATTGATGCAGAATGGGAGAGTCATTGCGTACTCTTCCCGATAATTGAAGAAACATGAAGAGAACTACCCAGTTCACGACTTAGAACTAGCCGCAGTAGTATTCGCTTTAAAGATCTGGAGGCACTATCTCTACGGAGAATAATTCACTGTGTACTCCGATCATAAAAGCCTCAAGTACTTATTCTCCCAAAAGGAGCTAAACATGCGGCAAAGGCGTTAGCTCAAGTATCTCAAGGATTTCGACTTTACTATACAGTACCATCCTGGTAAGGGTAATTCCGTAGCTGATGCCCTTAGTCGAAAGCCGAGAACAATATTGGCCAACTGCATGATACAAGAATGGAAACTGCTGGAGAAATTCTCTGAGCTTGATATCAGCACAGATGAGAAGAGCATGTGTATTATTCTATCTCATATGAGCTTACATCCAGATTTACTACCTGAAATCAAGAAGTTACAAGAAGTGGATCCCTCGCTAGTGGAGATAAAGAGCAAGCTGGACGAGAGACTAGATTTCAAGCTGGCACCTGATGGCAGATTACTATTTCATGCACGGACATGTGTGCCCGACTGTCCCAAATTGAAGAAGAAGATTCTTGAAGAAGCTCATAGATCGAGGTACACAATCCACCCTAGAGCTACTAAGATGTACCAAGACTTGAAAAGAACTTTTTGGTGGCCTAACATGAAAAGGGAGGTAGCAGACTTTGTGTCTCGTTGCCTCACATGCCAACAAGTGAAGGCGGAACATCAAAAACCCGCCGGAAGGCTACATCCGTTGGATATTCCCAAGTGGAAGTGGGAGGACATTGGCATGGACTTTATCATGGGTTTGCCCAAGACTAGGGGCGGATATGATGGAATTTGGGTAATTATCGACCGGTTAACTAAATCGGCCCATTTCTTACCCATCAAAAGTCGATGGTCAGTCGACGTACTTGTTGCCCTGTATAATAAGGAGATGGTTAGATTGCATGGAGTTCCCGTCTCGATCGTATCTGACCGAGACCCACGCTTCACCTCTCATTTTTGGAAGGGTCTACAACACTCTCTGGGGACGAAACTTAATTTCAGCACTGCTTTCCATCCCCAGACAGATGGTCAGACTGAAAGGACAAATCAAGTTGTTGAAGATATGTTAAGGGCATGTATTATAGATTTCGACGGAAGCTGGCATGACCACTTACCACTAGCCGAATTTGCATATAATAACAGCTATCAAGCTAGTATTCAAATGGCTCCTTTCGAGGTGCTTTATGGCAGGAGTTGTCGTTCTCCAATATGCTAGGAAGAAGTCGGTGAAAGATAAATTCTAGGCCCAGATATGGTTAGAGATTCAACTGAGAAGATACACCTTATCAAAGAGAGACTCAAGGTAGCTCAGTGCAGGCAAAAATCTTATGCTGATAACAGAAGGAGAGATTTGGAATTTCAAGTGGGTGACCATGCATTTCTCAAGGTATCTCCCGGCCGAGGTATTAGAAGATTCGGTGTTAAGGGCAAGCTTACACCAAGGTTTATCGGTCCATTTGAAGTATTGGAAAGAGTGGATGAGGTGGCTTACCGCATTGCCTTACCTCCTCAAGTCTCGGAAGTGCACAATGTATTTCATATATCTATGCTGAAGAAATATGTGCACGACCCTTCTCACATCATCAATCATGCTGAATTGGTGATTCAAAGGGACCTTACTTATGAGCAAAAGTCGATGCGGATCCTCGACCGTGAAGTTCAAGTTCTAAGGAGCAAGACGATCCCTATGGTAAAAATTCAATGGAATCGATGCTCGGAGCAAGAAGCAACTTGGGAGACCGAGGAATCTATGAAGAGAAGATACCTAGAACTATTCGGCAAGTATCTTATACTTTCTACAGTATCCTTATGTAGTTGAATTTATCCTTATACAATTGAATTTGGGGACCAAATTCTTTTAAGTAGGGGAGGGTGTAGCACCCCGTATAAATTTTTTTTTTATTATCAATATTTTTCAAATAAAAATAAAATAATATTAGATAAACTATTTAGGTAGTTTATGTAAGAAGTAGGAACATGAAGTTATCATATATAAAGGTTATTCACTTAACAAGTGGCTTCCTAGTGTAGTTGGTTAAGTAGCTTGCCTTCCAATCCAATGACTAGGGTTCAAATCTTAGCATCCACCATGTATCTACCCTTTTTACCAAATAATTATATGATATAAGCTAATCTTGCACTTACGAATTGGGCCATGGGTTAGATGTCCAAACAATTGTCTCTTATCTCTCCAGCCTATCTCTTATCTCTCCAGCCTGTACAAGCTGTAAAGACTCATTATTTCAGATCTTGTCCCCTATCCGTTCATACTAGACCCTATAACATCCCCTTTTGCTACCCCCATTCCCATTCTAGGCTAGCTGAGGTTGGGGCAAAGCTTTGCTAGAGGGGTTCTGTTGCTACGAACTTCACAGAGGTAGGTGTTCTCAACTTTTAACTAAATTAGTAGCTAATCTAGGATGATTAGTCTAGGCCTTTAGTATTAGGCTCATTTCCATGCGATTTTAGTGTTTTTAAAGCATGTGTTGACTTAAGTCTAGGATGATTAGTATGCCTTAGCTTCACACATAAGATAATTAGCACGTATTAACTTTATACCCAGAATAATTAGTAAGTATTAGCAAGTATTAGTCTCATATCTAGAATGATTAACATGTGTTGGCTTAAATCTAGGATGATTAGCATGCATTAGCTTCATACTTGAAATGATTAGCATGTATTAGCTTTATATCTAAAATAATTAGCAAGTATTAGCAAGTATTAACAAGTATTAGTAAGTATTAGTCTCATACCTAGAATAATTAGCATGTGTTAGCTTAAATCTAGGACGATTTGTATGTATTAGCTAATATCTATATTTGATATAGTTCATGCTTTAGTAAAGGGCCTGTCATTTGTCAATTTCTGTGAAACTAAAACCACCATGTTAAAAATGTTATATAAGAGAAACTAAAGCCTGAAAATAGTGAAAGAAGAAATTGTAGTCAAGAGGATGAAAAATGTGGAAAAAGACCAAGTTGAAAGAGGCCAAGTGGAAAAGGACCTAGTTGAAAGCACAATGAAATGATATTGAAAATATAGGGTTATAAGAAGGAGAATAATGAAAAATCTAGAGAGAATGAGAATGTGTGCAAGAAGAGAAAGTCGTAGATTGGAAGGTTAGGAAGAAGTTTCATGAAGAGTGCAGAGAGAGAAAATGAGAGGAAGAAGGTGAAAAATGTGAAAAAACAAGATCTATAGGCGTAGGTGAACAGTTACTGAGTAAAAAATCAGAACCGTAGAAAATTAATCATAACTTAAAAACTAAGAAGAATTGGAGGATATGGTAAAATAAGAAAATCTGTATTTACAAGAGGGGAAGAACTTTTGTGAAGAACTCAGAGTGAAAGGAGGACTGGAAGGGCATGAAAACTAGGGAACAAAACTGATGAGTCGACGCAGCCTGATGGATGCGTTGACGCAGTACTGTTCATATGAACTGATGAGTCAACCCTATGAGTTGGAAATTGAACTGATGAGTCGACGCAGCCTGATGGATGAGTTGACGCAGTACTGTTCATATGAACTGATGAGTCAACCCTGTGAGCTGGAAATTGAACTGATGAGTCGACGCAGCCTGATGGATGAGTTGACGCAGTACTGTTCATATGAACTGATGAGTCAACCCTGTGAGCTGGAAATTGAACTGATGAGTCGACGCAGCCTGATGGATGAGTTGATGCAGTACTGTTCATATGAACTGATGAGTCGACCCTGCCTATGAAAATGAACTGGTAAGTCGACCCTGCCTATGAAAATGAACTGATGAGTCGACCCTGCAAACAGATTTGAACTAATGAGTCGACCCTGCCAATGAAAATGAACTGATGAGTTGACCCTGCCTGTGAAAATGAACTGATGAGTCGACCCTGTGAAAATGAACTGATGAGTTGATGCGGTGAACTGATGAGTTGACGCGGTGAACTGATGAGTTGACGCGGTGAACTGATGAGTTGACGCGATGAGCTGATGAGTTGACGCAATGAACTATTGAGTCGACCCAGCTAGCTCATTACGTTAACGTGATCATTAGGCTTTCACTTTTGCCATCTCCACTGATAGATGCCAGCCGGAGAGGTGATTTTTAACTCCTGACAGGGTCCTCTGAACCCTGTATAATTCCCAGGAAGGGCATCCCACAGTAAGGATGTCATTTCTAAAATTGTCAGGTGGCCCATAAGGCACCTCTCTTATCTAGTTTTTCCGTGTATCAAACGTTACTGGTTTCCACTCCTAGTTCATCCTTACACATCAATGCGCCCTTGGATTCCATTCCATAATTTCACCTTATATATCATACTGGTCAAACTTTGAAATTTCACATTGGCTATAAATGAGAGTGGATGTCAACATACATGATAAATGCTGTGCATACAGGGCCCGGTCTGGTCCTGGGGGAAGCACCCGAAGGTACTTGTGCCCATGGGAGTTTATTGACCACGGTGTTTGGCATTGCACCGAAGTACTTGCTTGCTAGACTTTAGACATTCCACTCATTCTCATGATATTACTTGATTGATTGACTTGAGACCCGCAAAAGGGTAAAAGTGCTTACTTGAATGCATTATAAATAGCCAATTCCAGTTATACACTTGAAACTACTTTGCTTACTATTACTAGCTTGAATAACATGTTTCTACTCAGTTACTAGCTTGAATAACATGTTGCTATTCAGTTATCACTGACTTGACATCATTTACTATCACTTGCCACTGCTGCTTGAAATTGTGAAATCTATATACTCTCACTTTCTACTTCCGTCGATTTTACAATTCTTTGATATCTATCTGTCTGCATGCATAGGTTACGTACATTAAATGAATGTGTAATTCACTTAAAGCATGTTAAAATTTGAGATGTAAATCCTATTGAGCGATTCGCTCATCTAGTTGTTTTCTAACCTTTCCAGGAAATTCAGATATCAACCAGAACTCGGGAGGGAATGAGTCGAAGTGATGAGTGTAAAAATAGAGTTATCTTGTTATCTTGTAAATTGTGCTTGTGTAAATGGTGTTATTGTAATTTCATTTATGTCAGTCATATCAAGTTATGTCAGACATCAGCTGTATTAGTCCAATAATTGTAATAAGGGCTTGAACCCTAGTAGTTGGACTTGGATATGTATGTAATTGTCATTGGGTTAGTTGTATCAATTGTCAGCTCATCCTAATTGTATTAACTTCGAGTTAAATCTTAGTCAATTGCGCACTCTGATATTTACAAGATTGACACGATCTATATAGACGCGTCACGCCTCCGGGTAATCTTCCGCGCTCGGGGCGTGACATCGACTGAACTCTTCATTAAACCTGCAGGTGTCTGGGCACGTGATCCGAGGTAGGCACCTGGCACGTGAACCGAGGACAATGCCCTAATTGCTGCTGCTATAAATACGAAGCCTCCTCCATCTGGAGAAGATAGATCAAGAGAAAAAGAGACTGATCGAGAACAGAAAAAGGAAGAGTGATCGAAGTGGAGAGGAAAAGAGCAGAAAGAGTAGAAGAAAGAAAAGATGAAGATAGAGAGGAAGACGACGCAGACAATGCAGAGTGTGATTCTGATCGAAATAGAAGAGTTGGAGCAGTGAGGCAGTGAGCTGCAGTAGTAGGAAAATAAGAAGAGAAAAGAAGAGACAGAGAGAGCCTGCGAAAGAGAAGAAAAAGAAGAGTGAGAAGAAGAGAGAGCTAGAGTAAAAGAAGCTTCAACTGAAGATCAGTTTCTGCTGGACCGTGGATCAAATCCAGGCCAGCCAGCTCCTGCGAGAGCCACATTTTGATTTTATATTTCCAGCTTTTAGTTGCTGTATTTTCTTTTATTGTTTTCTTTTCAAACTGAACATTGTTTTTCCGATTCTCTGGTTGGAGACCGGGTTCCTCCTGTGGACTCAGGAGAAGGGAGACTGTGTCTACGGTCTGCAAGTGACTGAGTGTCGCTTGTGAGTTCCCTCTGGTTTCAGAGGAAGGGAGTCCTTGACTCCGGTTGCAGGTAGTGGTTGCTACCTGTGTGTTCCCTCCTGGTCTGGAGGAAGAGAGACCTAGTCTCTGGTCGCAAGTGGCTGGGAGGCACTTGTGGTTCCCTCTGGCTTTTAGAGGAAGGGAGACTTGGGTCTCCGGTTGCTAGTGACTGTGTGTCACTAGTGGGTTCCCTCCGGTCTGGAGGAAGAGGGGAGGCTGTTCCCCTGGTCAAGCTGTGTGGCAGCAACTTGTTTGCAGACTGAGTCTGCTTTCTAGCTGATTGCTAGTGGAAGCCTCACTCCCGGTTGGGAGTGAGGGGTGGACGTAGGTCTGTGGACCGAACCACCTAAAAAATCCCTTGTGCAGTGGGTTGTTTGATTGCTTGCTTCCGCTAGATGCATGCTAGGACCGTGATCTGATTGATTATTCATGTCCTAGAGTTTAATTGGGTTTGCATCTTTTATGTTTGAGCAATTGTCCACTGATCTTGTGCTTATCATTTCATACGAATTTTAAATTGGTCAAAACTCTTTAGAAGATCCATTCACCCCCCCTCTGGATCTGTGTTTATCTATCGCACCTAACTATCACCGTATACGAGAGAAAAGGGCGAGCAGCCTGTTGGGGTCTCGTATACGGTTCGGTACGCCCATAGCACCTCGTACATCCTCTCTTCCCAGTCCCTTTTGTTAGAGCTAACAATCTTGGCCAGGAGGGTGCAGAGTGTCTTATTAAAAGCTTCGGCCAACCCATTAGCCTGTGGATTGTAGGGAGTCGACGTCCTCCAATCAATCTTGTATTTTTCTGCCAGCCGGTAGACCTTATGGTTGCGGAAGTGGCTGCCGTTGTCTGATACAATCCAGTCAGGCATGCCAAATCGGAATATAATGTTGCGGCGGACAAACCTGACCACGATCTCTCCGGTGACCTCCCGTAAGGCGACAGCTTCTGCCCAACAGGAGAAGTAGTCGGTTGCCGCCAAAATGTACTTGCAACCTGTGGAAGATGCAGGTAAGGGACCCACGACGTCTGTTCCCCACTGGGCGAACGTCCAACTGGGCACCGTTGGATGCAGCTACAGGGCGGCCTTCTGGGTATGGTGGCATGCTCCTGACACTTCTGACACGACTTAGCGTATTCGCAGCAGTCCTCGAACATTGTCGGCCAGTAGTAGCCAAGCTTCTTTATTTCAATCTTCATTTTTGGTCCCGCCTGGTGTGCACCATCTGTCCCGGCATGTGAAGTACCGCGATCAATGACACCCAAGAGGGGGGTGAATTGGGTGTTTACCAATTTTAAGAAAACTTTTGGCTTTTTACAAAATATGTGGTAAACAATAATTAGCAATAGAAAACTAATTAACCAATTCTCGCAAACTCACCATTCCCACACGACCATACAACGAAAACAATCAAACCACACAAATAACACACAATGCATAGCGGTTTTTAAGGTGGTTCGGATGCAACGATGGCAATCCTACGTCCACCCCTCACCAAACTCGGTGAGGCTTTACTCGGGGATAAATCCCCAAACGGAGACAACGCTCCAACCACACACGCAGGACGACGCCTGCACACACACACGGGGATGCGCCCCAACCCACACACAGAGACAAGCTCCAACACACACACACACACACACGGAGATGAACTCCAACACGATCTGACAACCGGATCACAACCACATACACAAGATCGAACGGATCTAAAAAGACCCTCACACACAAATGCAGATCTAGGAAGATCCACGTACACACACGAATCAATTACAACAGACACACAAACAACCACGGATCTAACACGATCCACACACACACAAGTTATTGTGATTTATGATGAAACACAAATATGAGACTTAAAGCACAAGACACCAAAGTAAATAGACCACAGTTTAGAATGCTCATGATTTAGGCTCCCCCTGAGTGTATGCTCCGGATGTTCGCGTTGATTCCTTCTTCACCTGAATGGCTTGAGACTCAGCTTGAATGGCCTTGTATTGGATGTAGGTTTCCTTGCACGGAGTACTGTTCACTGGTACAGTACTTCTTTTTCTCTTCACTTGGACAGCCTTCCCTTAAGCTCTTCTTGAGATCCTTGCTTGATTGGAACTCCCTGGCTTTAGAAGATGACTGAATGGCTTCAGTTGATGCTTGAATGGCTTCGATCGGATGAAGAACTTGGTGGAAGGAATGTTGTTCACGATCGTTGCAGCAACCTTCCTTTGATAGCTACTATCTTGATCTCTCTAGGTTGATTTGGTGTTGCTTCAATTCATGGGAAGATGAAGGCTTCAAAATAGATCTTGGATCTTCAACTATGATGAGGCTTTGATCTTCGAATCACTGTTCACGGCTACAGTGATATTCCTCCTCTTCCTTGAGCCAACTTGATCTCTCTTGTTCTCTTGGAGCCTCTTGGGGTTTATGACCTCAAAGAGAGGTTTTATAACCCTTGGAAGGTTAGGAGACAAGTCCCAGACCTAGATCCACAAAATCTGGGGTGATTGGGAGCATTGGGATTAAAGAAATGGGGTGAAGGACCTCTTTTCGAACTTGACACAAAAGTCAACAAAGGAGGGCCTCGGGGCTGGCGGTCGACCAGTGGAGGGCTGGCGGTCGACCGCTAGGGGCCATTCTGTAGCTTTGTGGCTGCTGGGAAAACCGGTCGACCGATAGGGTCCTGGCGGTCGACCGCCAGGTTTACAGGTTGCCAATCTTCAATTCTGTCATTTCAGGTCGACCGCCAAGGGTCCACAGGTCGACCGCCAATCTTCAAACTTGCAAAAATGAAATGTTAGACCAATGAAACATGTCCAAAAGTCAAGAGATTCAAGTCCATATAAAGTCCATGCATTTTGGGATTGAATTCAACTTAGAATATGCTTTGAGCATTTCTAAATTTTGTTCCGGGGGCTCCGCCCCTGGAAAGCCCCGCAAGGGGCGCTGCCCCCTTGACCCCCACGACCTGATCGGGCAGGTCGATCCCCGCGACCTGACGGCGCAGGTCGATCCACGGGCGAGGGCGCACGATGGCCAGAAGGGTTTCATGTTTAAGGTGCATGAATGAGGTGTATTAATGAAACATATATGAAATATCTATGGTGAGATTGATGCTTTAACAGGGTAAGTATCTTACCAATGAATCTTGACAGTAAATGACATATATCACCTGTTTTGTATTGCAGAGGAGCAGGGTGCTTATCCACACGTTTGGTTTACCATGTCACGCCCCGATGCGGAATCTCGGGACGTACGGTTAGAGGCAAGCGAGCAATATATAATTCCGAACCATTGCAATCCATTGCACTAAAGGTTGGAAAAGTAATAATCAGAGTTTTATTGAAATAAGGTTGAGTACACTGGGTAGAACGACTACAACCAAATAATAAGTAAAATGCTAGAACAATCTCTCACTAATGCTAAGGGTACAAACTGACTCAATAAACTAAAACTATCTCTCGATATCACTTCAGTCCATCCCCGACAAGTTCGTCACCTGGAAAGAGGGGAAACAGTAGGAGTGAGCTAAACACGCTCAGTAGATAACCACAAACAGGTTTAAGTAATTAACTATTGATTTCTAATTTATATGAAATACAGTAAATAAAGAATGACGATAGAATATCTTGCAAGGTCAAGAAATATAGCAATTTATCAAGTAGTGAACAAGTAAAGTACAATAGAGAATTTGGCCAGCAATATGTTACACATGTAACCAAGTAAATACACACGAGTCGAGTATCAAGAGTTTGTCATAGACGTAACAAGTCAAGTCAAGTATTCGAGTGCAATGCCTCACCCTTGTCATAAACATCCCAATGGGCTCAATATCTTTTCGGGCGCTCTCCCCAGGACCAGACTGGGCCCTTATGATGCGTCGGCATTTCATTTCAATTGGATCACCGATCCCCCGTCTAGACATAGTCAATTATGGCCAATATAATCAGATGAATTTCTGTCGGGTATAAGATGTAAAGGACGACACTTGTCTCCTCTGATTCAAGAGTATAAACACGACGAAAACCCAAAACAAGGTAGTCGTACGGCGAACACCGGGCCGTACTCTCATGAGTAACGAGTCACGGGGTCAAGAATGAACGGTTGACAGTAAGCCGTTCGAGAGAGAGAAGTAAGTTCTGAAGAACGAATATACGAACCACTCGGGTCGTATTTTTAAGAAATACGGTTCAAGAGAATCCGTATTAAGTATAACGATAATATCTAATTATAAGATAATTTATGCAAAGTAGTTACCGGGTTGCCAATAACAATTAAACCAACTAATTTCAGTTTAATGTCCATTGGTCAATTCCGGGCTCAAATATGACCGAAGGTTATCCAAGGGTAATCGGTCAATTTATCAAGTTAAAACGATAGTTATGATGTAACCGTAATTTACCACGGTAAAAATGTCTCACGGTAAAAAAATGTGAAGTTTACCGGATAGAGTGTCCGGTTAATTGGCCAAAGACTTGCCATAAGTCGGCCAATAATATTTTGATTTACAGTAATTTACAGAAATTACCTATGGTAATTAACCAATTTATCCAAAGTTACAAGTGAATTACAATAGTTTCCACTTTAAATAATTTATCAAAATAGATATTGCAAATAACAGAAATTTACTCATGTCATTATCTGTTATTTATATGGATTGTCAAATTTTACTAATTAACATTTTTAATAGGTCAAAATAGTAAAAATCAGGTTTTCTGGAAGTTAAACGGATGACAGTGGGCCGTTAAACCTACTGGCTGTAAAACGGTTATCTATGGGCCGTTTTAAGGGTAAAAGGATACTACGGTTATAGTGGAGCCGTGTATCATGTAAAGCGGTCGTTTTCTAACCGTGTATATAAAATACGATAAAATGATAATACTACTAATTTCATTCTAAAGCGGTCTCTGGTTGACCGTTATTCATGTGAAATGGTTAAAATTGGGCCGCTTAAAGCAATTAAGGCGGTCAGTTCTAAGCCGTCTAAGAGATAAGCGGTCCGGTTGGAACCGTCTTTCTTTATAACACGGGAACAGCGAAAACAGAAGTATAATCCGGCAATGAGGGCTTCAATTCATGGGTTTAAGCATGGAAAATCATGAAATATGCAAGCTAACATGATGCCCTATCATTCCTTTTATTGAATTCAAGTTTGTGCCATGGTTACCTACCTTAACCGATGAAAATAAGAGAAAGCTTGGGGAAGAAGATGAATAGTGGTCTTGCAAAGCTTCACAGCAGCAAGAAATCCTTAAGTTGCTTAAGAGGAATGCTTAGGAATGCTTCCTCTATTTATAGGTTTGTAGAGAAGTGTTTAAACTTCTCACGCGGGCTGGTCAGAGCCGCAATTCCCTTGGCAGTGTTGAAGACGTGTTTATGCTAACCCAAACACGGTTTCACGTGTTCCACAAGGTAAGGTTACCCTTAATCTAAGCCTAATCCCATAGATTAAGCCATTGTTAACTAAAACCTTCATTTAATGTCACTAAACGATTTTTAATGAAATTGACCCAGAAGACAAAATTGCTAATCAAGACGTGATCTTTCAGATTATGATTTTTATGGAATTTTATCACGAGGTTTAATGTTAATCTCCCAATCTTAAGATTAAAATAATAATTTAACCCAATGTTCAACGGTTTAGTCGATAAAGAGAGTTTTTGATTTTTACCGATGAAACTCCAGAAGACAAAGTTGCTAAGAAAAATACTCTCTATCAGATGTGATTTTTGCAGATTTTTCCAAGGTAGTTATATTTTCGGGTGAATAGTGTTTTCCGCGTTTTTAAGTCAGGCTTAAATCACTGATTAAGCCATGTAAATGATTTTATTAGGGTCAGGTACAGGAGACCAAAGTGTTTATCATGGTGTTTACTAATTAACTATCATTTTTCAGAATATTTACACGATAGTCAAAAACATTTACTATTTACTATTTACCTCAGTCACTATTCAACATTTACTATTTACGAAATTTAATATTTGTACAGAAACTCGGGGTCTTACACCCTCCCCCACTTAAAGAATTTGGTCCTCCAAATTCACTGGACCAAAATTCAGTAAAGGAAAGATAGCTCACCTAGAATAGGTCAGGATAACGCTTCCGTATAGCGTCGTCGGATTCCCATGTAGCTTCTTCTATTCCACGCCGACTCCATTGGATTTTGACCATCGGTATGGAACGATTTCGAAGTTGTTGCTCCTTTCGATCCAGAATTTTCACTGGTCTTTCTTCATAGGATAGATCCTTTTTAAATTCAAAGTCCACATGTTGAATGATGTGACTAGGGTCGTACACGTATTTCCGAAGCATAGATACATGGAATACGTTATGTACACCAGATAATTGAGGAGGTAAGGCCAATCTATAAGCGACTTCACCCACTCGATCAAGGATCTCAAATGGACCAATATACCTTGGGCTTAACTTGCCATAAATACCAAATCGACGAATACCTCTTGAAGGAGATACTTTTAAGAACACATGCTCGCCAATTTGAAATTCCAAATCTCTTCTCCTATTATCAGCATAACTCTTTTGCCTTGATTGAGCCACAAGTAACCGGTCTCGGATAATACGAATATTTTGTGATGACTCCGAGATAAGATCCGGTCCAAGCCATTGCTTCTCGCCAACCTCATCCCAACATAATGGAGAACGACAGCTCCTTCCATACAAAGCCTCGAAAGGTGTCATCTGTATGCTGGCTTGATAACTATTGTTGTAGGCGAATTCTATTAATGCTAAATGATCGCTCCAACTTCCACCGAAGTCGATCATACAAGCTCTCAACATATCTTCCACTATTTGATTAGTTCTCTCGGTCTGTCCATCTGTTTGCGGATGAAATGCAGTGCTAAAATTCAGACGGGTACCAAGAGATTCTTGCAATCCCTTCCAGAAGTGAGATGTAAATCTCGGGTCTCGGTCAGACACAATGCTGACTGGAATACCATGAAGTCTAACCACTTCCTTCAGATATAATGCTGCTAGCACATCAACTGTCCACTTGGACTTAATGGATAGGAAATGGGCTGACTTAGTCAGTCGATCCACGATTACCCATATTGCATCATGACCACTTCGAGTCTTAGGAAGACTCATAATAAAATCCATGCCAATACTCTCCCACTTCCATTGGGGAATGTCA
Organism: Amorphophallus konjac; assembly: GCA_022559845.1. NCBI lineage: Eukaryota > Viridiplantae > Streptophyta > Magnoliopsida > Alismatales > Araceae > Amorphophallus > Amorphophallus konjac. The sequence continues at coordinate 233,899,339 of CM040123.1, forward strand.
AGTGGTTTCAATTTACCTGCCGGTCTGAAATGCTCGGCCTTTACTTGTTGACAAACCAGACATCTACTCACAAAATCTGTAATTTCCCTTTTCATGTTCGGCCACCAAAATGTCCTTTTCAAATCTTTGAACATCTTAGTGCCTCCCGGATGGATAGTATATCGAGATCTATGTGCTTCTTCAAGAATCCGATTCTTTATATTACCCTCATCCGGTACACAAGTTCGACCTTGAAATACTAATCTTCCATTATCGGCTATCGAGAATTCAGGTCTGCTACTCAGGCTTTCCTTAATCTCGACTAGCTCGGGATCAATATCTTGCAATAACTTGATTTCTACCAATAATTCGGGCTTAAGTTGCAACTGGGAAATCAATATCCGATCATTATCAATATTGATATCCAGACTAGCCATTTGCTCCAGTAATTTCCATTCTTGTAACATAAGACTAGATATCTTAGCCACAGGTTTCCGACTTAAAGCGTCAGCAACCACATTGCCTTTGCCCGGGTGATACTTAATAGAAAAGTCGAAATCCTTTATATACTCCAACCATCTCCTTTGTCTCATGTTCAATTCCTTTTGAGAAAATAAGTATTTCAGACTTTTGTGATCCGAAAATACAGTGAATGTTTCACCATATAAGTAGTGCCTCCAAATCTTCAAAGCAAATACCACGGCTGCCAATTCCAAATCATGAACTGGATAATTAACTTCATGCTTTCTTAGCTGCCTAGAAGAATAGGCAATCACCTTGCCGTGCTGCATAAGCACACAGCCTAAGCCAATACCAGAAGCATCAGTGTAAACCACAAAACCGCCCTCACCAGAAGGTAAGGTCAAAATAGGAGCAGTAGTCAAACAATCCTTCAGAGTTTGGAAACTCCGTTGGCATTCAGTTGACCACTCAAACTTGATCTCCTTGCGGGTTAATTTTGTCAGAGGTACCGCAATCTTAGAGAAATCTTGAATGAACCTTCGATAATAACCAGCCGAGCCAAGAAAACTCCTTACTTCAGTAACATTAGTAGGCTGTTCCCAATTCTTTACCGCTTCCACTTTAGATGGATCCACAGAAATTCCATCCTTAGTAATAATATGTCCTAGAAAGGACACCTCACTTAGCCAAAATTCACACTTGCTGAACTTGGCATATAATTGGTGATCTCTCAATAATTGCAAAGCCATCCTCAGATGCTCGGCATGTTCTTTTTCACTCTTGGAATATATCAAAATATCATCTATGAATACCACAACCCATTGATCAAGGTAGGGTCGGAACACACTGTTCATTAACTGCATGAAAGCTGCCGGTGCATTCGTTAACCCAAAAGGCATAACGACAAACTCATAATGACCATACCGGCTACGGAAAGCTGATTTATAAATATCCTCTTCTTTAATCCGTAACTGGTGATATCCAGATCGAAGATCGATCTTAGAAAAATAAGAAGCTCCAGTAATCTGGTCAAATAACTCATCAATCCTTGGCAAAGGATACTTGTTCTTGACAGTCAACTGGTTGAGTTGCCGATAATCGATGCATAATCTCATCGAACCATCTTTCTTCCGAACAAACAATACAGGAGCTCCCCAAGGGGAAACACTCGGGCGAATAAAACCCTTCTCGAGTAATTCCAACAATTGCTGCTTCAATTCCCGCAATTCCGCATGAGACATTCGATAAGGGGCTCTAGAAATAGGAGACGATCCAGGAATAAGATCAATAGAAAATGTAACTTCACGCTGAGGCGGAAGTCCTGGTAACTCCTCTGGAAATACGTTCGGAAATTCTCGGACAATAGCAATATCCTTAATCTCGATCTGCTGTTCAGGGGACGCATGAACAAAAGCCAGAAAAGCTTCGCATCCACGCCTCAATAACTTATCAGCACGAAGAGTCGAGATAAGAGAGATAGAACTAGGATGTTTCACTCCCTTGAAGGATAATCCGGGGTGTCTAGAAAAAGACACGGAACAAGAACTACAATGGACATTGGCCTCATATCGAGCCAACCAATCGGCTCCTAGGATTACATCGTAATCCTTCATGCCCATACAAATCAAATCAGCTGGAAAATTCTGATCATTCACCATAACCTTACTAGAAGGATAGTAATGCTGAATTGCTGATTTAGAACCAATAGGGGTTGATATTTCTAACGGAGAACTCAATAAAACAGGTTCCATAGCTAAAGATTTAGCAAATCTCCGTGAAAGAAAAGAATGTGTTGCACCAGTATCAAATAGAACAAAAGCTGGCAAGTCGAATATAGCAAGAGTACCTTCGACGAGTCCACCATCCTCGGCGATATCTTTTTCCTTCGCATGAAGAGCCTGGAGCCTGCCTTGAGGCTTCTTGAAATTCAGGGGTTTTGCCGGGATAGCTTGTTCCGATAATAAAGGGCAGTTGGGTATACGGTGCTCTTTGCTTCCACACCGCAGACATGCACCTAGCTTGCGCCAACAATCTTCCATCTTGTGACCAGGACGATCACAATATCGGCATACGCCCTTGAATGGAATCATAGAATCAGGTTTCTTGTCTTCTTGTCGCGGCATTTTGCCTCTCCACGAACCAGAACCAGAACTTGAACCAGAACTAATAAATGGTCTTTTCTTGCTCGGGTCAGTGACAAATCCAGGTTTAACATTCTTGAGTGCCTTCGGTTGCTCTTTCTTGTTACCTTGACCACGAATCCTTTCAGTCATTTCCAAAGTATCTTCTAATATTTGTGCCTTTCTTACCATCTCAGAATATGTAGAAATTTCCAGTGGTGCAAGTTGATTGATATAATGAAGTCGAAGACCATTGAGGAAACGCTTCGCCTTCATTCTCTCAGTCGAAATAAGATGTCTTGCATAACGAGAGAGTCGTGAAAACTGAGCCTCATATTCAGATACCGATAAACTTCGCTGCTTCAAAGCTGCGAATTCTGCTCCCTTCTTTTCTTGCACGCGGTCAGAAAAATATTTATCATTGAAATATTCCTCGAATTCCTCCCACGAGACTTGTTGATCTCCGAGAGTCGGCTTAACAGACTCCCACCAAGCACGTGCATCCCGTTCTAGTTGGAAAACAGATAAAAGAACACGTTCTTGGTCAGTGCATTGCATGACCTCAAAAATTCTTGCCATCTCGTCGAGCCAATTCTCGGCTTCATCGGGATCAGTTGAACCAGCGAATCTAGGCGGGTTCATTCCTCGAAAATTCCGATATAAATCACCAGTGCCATGAGCTGCGCCATGAGGTGCCGCTCCAGCTCCAGCTTGAGCCAGTGCGTTCAAGGCTTGCGTAAGTCCTTGAACTGTACGATGTAAATTCCTCATCTCAGCACGATTGGCTGCCATTTCGAGTTAAGTGCCTATATAAAATAGTTACTCGGATTATTTATGAGAGAAGAACTTCTTAGATGAGAAGAGAAGAACTAGATAAGAAGATCATGATTATGGTTAAATAACTTAACCCAAATTTCTACCCAAATTCTCACAAGGTTGTTTTCTTAAGCCTATAACCAATAGACCTATAACCTTAAAGTGAAATACCTAGGACAAATTGACCTAGGCTCTGATACCAACTAAACTGTCACGCCCCGATGCGGAATCTCGGGACGTACGGTTAGAGGCAAGCGAGCAATATATAATTCCGAACCATTGCAATCCATTGCACTAAAGGTTGGAAAAGTAATAATCAGAGTTTTATTGAAATAAGGTTGAGTACACTGGGTAGAACGACTACAACCAAATAATAAGTAAAATGCTAGAACAATCTCTCACTAATGCTAAGGGTACAAACTGACTCAATAAACTAAAACTATCTCTCGATATCACTTCAGTCCATCCCCGACAAGTTCGTCACCTGGAAAGAGGGGAAACAGTAGGAGTGAGCTAAACACGCTCAGTAGATAACCACAAACAGGTTTAAGTAATTAACTATTGATTTCCAATTTATATGAAATGCAGTAAATAAAGAATGACGATAGAATATCTTGCAAGGTCAAGAAATATAGCAATTTATCAAGTAGTGAACAAGTAAAGTACAATAGAGAATTTGGCCAGCAATATGTTACACATGTAACCAAGTAAATACACACGAGTCGAGTATCAAGAGTTTGTCATAGACGTAACAAGTCAAGTCAAGTATTCGGGTGCAATGCCTCACCCTTGTCATAAACATCCCAATGGGCTCAATATCTTTTCGGGCGCTCTCCCCAGGACCAGACTGGGCCCTTATGATGCGTCGGCATTTCATTTCAATTGGATCACCGATCCCCCGTCTAGACATAGTCAATTATGGCCAATATAATCAGATGAATTTCTGTCGGGTATAAGATGTAAAGGACGACACTTGTCTCCTCTGATTCAAGAGTATAAACACGACGAAAACCCAAAACAAGGTAGTCGTACGGCGAACACCAGGCCGTACTCTCATGAGTAACGAGTCACGGGGTCAAGAATGAACGGTTGACAGTAAGCCGTTCGAGAGAGAGAAGTAAGTTCTGAAGAACGAATATACGAACCACTCGGGTCGTATTTTTAAGAAATACGGTTCAAGAGAATCCGTATTAAGTATAACGATAATATCTAATTATAAGATAATTTATGCAAAGTAGTTACCGGGTTGCCAATAACAATTAAACCAACTAATTTCAGTTTAATGTCCATTGGTCAATTCCGGGCTCAAATATGACCGAAGGTTATCCAAGGGTAATCGGTCAATTTATCAAGTTAAAACGATAGTTATGATATAACCGTAATTTACCACGGTAAAAATGTCTCACGGTAAAAAAATGTGAAGTTTACCGGATAGAGTGTCCGGTTAATTGGCCAAAGACTTGCCATAAGTCGGCCAGTAATATTTTGATTTACAGTAATTTATAGAAATTACCTATGGTAATTAACCAATTTATCCAAAGTTACAAGTGAATTACAATAGTTTCCACTTTAAACAATTTATCAAAATAGATATTGCAAATAACAAAAATTTACTCATGTCATTATCTGTTATTTATATGGATTGTCAAATTTTACTAATTAACATTTTTAATAGGTCAAAATAGTAAAAATCAGGTTTTCTGGAAGTTAAACGGATGACAGTGGGCCGTTAAACCTACTGGCTGTAAAACGGTTATCTATGGGCCGTTTTAAGGGTAAAAGGATACTACGGTTATAGTGGGGCCGTGTATCATGTAAAGCGGTCGTTTTCTAACCGTGTATATAAAATACGATAAAATGATAATACTACTAATTTCATTCTAAAGCGGTCTCTGGTTGACCGTTATTCATGTGAAATGGTTAAAATTGGGCCGCTTAAAGCAATTAAGGCGGTCAGTTCTAAGCCGTCTAAGAGATAAGCGGTCCGGTTGGAACCGTCTTTCTTTGTAACACGGGAACAGCGAAAATAGAAGTATAATCCGGCAATGAGGGCTTCAATTCATGGGTTTAAGCATGGAAAATCATGAAATATGCAAGCTAACATGATGCCCTATCATTCCTTTTATTGAATTCAAGTTTGTGCCATGGTTACCTACCTTAACCGATGAAAATAAGAGAAAGCTTGGGGAAGAAGATGAATAGTGGTCTTGCAAAGCTTCACAGCAGCAAGACAGCAGCAAGAAATCCTTAAGTTGCTTAAGAGGAATGCTTAGGAATGCTTCCTCTATTTATAGGTTTGTAGAGAAGTGTTTAAACTTCTCACGCGGGCTGGTCAGAGCCGCAATTCCCTTGGCAGTGTTGAAGACGTGTTTATGCCAACCCAAACACGGTTTCACGTGTTCCACAAGGTAAGGTTACCCTTAATCTAAGCCTAATCCCATAGATTAAGCCATTGTTAACTAAAACCTTCATTTAATGTCACTAAACGATTTTTAATGAAATTGACCCAGAAGACAAAATTGCTAATCAAGACGTGATCTTTCATATTATGATTTTTATGGAATTTTATCATGAGGTTTAATGTTAATCTCCCAATCTTAAGATTAAAATAATAATTTAACCCAATGTTCAACGGTTTAGTCGATAGAGAGAGTTTTTGATTTTTACCGATGAAACTCCAGAAGATAAAGTTGCTAAGAAAAATACTCTCTATCAGATGTGATTTTTGCAGATTTTTCCAAGGTAGTTATATTTTCGGGTGAATAGTGTTTTCCGCGTTTTTAAGTCAGACTTAAATCACTGATTAAGCCATGTAAATGATTTTATTAGGGTCAGGTACAGGAGACCAAAGTGTTTATCATGGTGTTTACTAATTAACTATCATTTTTCAGAATATTTACACGATAGTCAAAAACATTTACTATTTACTATTTACCTCAGTCACTATTCAACATTTACTATTTACGAAATTTAATATTTGTACAGAAACTCGGGGTCTTACATACCAGGTGACTACCATGAGTTTGATCCTGCATACAAGATAGTCAGGGTTAATTGCATGCTTGTTAACATTAAAGAGGTTATAAAACCTCTTGCCTCTTGTAAAACCAGCATATGCAACCATCATAAACAACAAGATGAATGAACACAAACATCAAGAGCATGTGTAATCAACCAAGTTTAGTTATCATCACGTGAACACACATTAAGTTTGGTTATCATCAAAATCATAACTTAACAATTACAACAATCATCAAAACCATAACTCAATAGCATGGACTTCCTTCATGACCCACCAGGCCTCTTCAATGGAGAGACATCGAAGGAGTAGCTTCTGTTTGGCGTCGGCCACAATTCAGAATAATATTCCGTTTCGGAGCTCATAGGAGTCCTTAGTTCTGATTAGCTTAATCTTCTCTTCTCTTCGCTGGGGTAGTTGCTGGTATTTGAACCACTGCATCAGGGGGTCTCTCCAGTCAGGTAGGCCGATAGTTTCTGCTGTAGTGACTTCTAGCTCTTCTTCTTCTAGTTCTTCTTCTATCATGCTGGGCATTTGGCGCTGATTTATTACTTGGATATTGAGAGATCCATCTGGCGGCACTGCTAGTGAGCTTGCCAATTTTGCCAAGGCGTCGGCTTGTGCATTCTCCCCTCTGGCGACATGGCCTATCTCGAGGAGGTAGAACCGCTCCATGAGCCCCTTTGCCTTAGTGTGATAAGGGAGCAACTCAGGTTTCCAGACGTCGAACTGCCCCTGGACCTGCTTGACGACCAGCAACGAGTCGTCGAATACTTGGAGCATTTTGATCTCCATTTGGAGGGCCACCTGGAGGCTGATGATCAGAGCTTCATACTCTGCCTCATTATTTGTGCAGGGCTTGCTAATGCAGCATGAAGTGTACAGCACTTCGCCGTCTGGCGATTTGAGAATGATGCCGCTCTGGCCCGTACCTTGGTGCATCCGGACGGGGTCACTTCTGTTCTCGAGGCCCCGTCGAAATACAACTACCAGATGGCTTATTGGACTTGGTCCACCTCTAGTGTTTCATCTTCAGGTAGCTCGGTGGGCAACGGGGAGTCTTCGGGCACAGGGTGTGCTGCGAAGAAATCCGTGACGGCTTGTCCCTTAACGGCCCTCTGCGGCACGTAGGTGATGTCAAACTCCATGAGCAGCACAGCCCATTTGCCAAGGCGACCCTTCGGGACTGGCTGGGAGAGGATGTGCTTAATGGGGTCAGCTCTGGATAATAAACTTACTTCATGGGATAGCATGTAGTGCCTCAACTTCTTGACTGCGAAGACCAAGGCAAGGCAGACTTTCTCGATCGGGATATACTTGGCCTCTGCCCCCACCAATCTCCGGCTGAGGTAGTAGAGAGCCTGCTCCTTTCCCTCGTCATTATTCTGGGCAAGCATTGTCCCCAGTGAATATTCGATGGCCGCTATATAGAGAATAAGCGGTCTGCCTTTGACAGGTGCCCCCAGGACTGGCGGGGTCTTCAGGTACTCTTTTAGCTGGTCGAACGCGTGCTGGCATTCGTGACCCCAGCTGAAGGGTGCATTCTTCATCATCAATCTGTGAAAAGGTTGGCAACGCCCCGATAGGTTGGAAATGAACCTGCGGATGTAAGCTAAACGGCCCTGTAGGGACTCAGCTCTCCCAGACTCTTCGGAGGGGGCAACTCCTGGATGACTTTTATCGTGAAAGGGGTCAATCTCGATCCCTCTGTGCCGGATAATAAAGCTGAGGAACTTTCCGCTGGACACGTCGAAGGCGCACGTCATGGGGTTCATTTTCAGCCCGTACAGCCGGAGCCTTTGGAAGACGACCCTGAGGTCACTCAGATGCTCATCTCTCTTCTTAGTCTTGACAACCAGATCGTCAATGTAGCATTCGACCTTGCTATACAGCAGCTCGTCGAAGATCTTGGTCATCGCCCGCTGATATGTGGCACCGACATTCTTGAGGCCGAAGGGCATTCTCTTATAGTGGAATATCCCTTTGGGCGATCTGAAGGCCGTGTGAATCCGGTCGTGATCGGCTATCCAAATTTGGTTATAGCCAGACGATCCGTCCATAAAAAAGAGGGCCTCATGGCCAGTGGTTGCATCAATCATCACTTCGGTGATAGGCACCGGGAAGTCATCTTTTGGGCAGGCTTTATTCAGGTCGCGAAAATCCACGCAAATCCTGATATGTCCATTTTTCTTCTTCACCGGTACGATGTTGGCCAACCAAGTAGTGTACTGGTTTTCCGCCACGAAGTCGACGTCTATGAGCTTGTCAACCTCCTTGCAGATCTGGCTGATCAATTCCAGCCTCATACGCCGGGGAGGCTGCTTCACTGGCTCCACGTTGGGATCAATGGCCAAAATGTGCTGAGTTACTTTGGGGCTGTGCCCGGGCATTTCTTTGTAGTTCCAGGCAAAGCAATCTCGGAATTCTTGCAGCAGCTTCGTGTATTGTTCCCTCTCCTGTGGGGGCATAAGAGCACTCAGAAAGGTTGGCCCGGGGTCGCCTTCCGTGCCGAGGTTGATCTCAACCAACTCGTCGACAGTGGCCTGGCCGCCATTTTCAATTTCCGACGGGGCTGGCGACAAATCGACAAAGTCTTGGTCTTCATTATCCTCGGGCTCGAGGACGCCATCCCCCTCTCCTTGTTCCTCGTGACTGGGCGTGGAGGCTGCATTCACCGCGCACTCCTCCTGGACCATAGCCGCCGGGTCCGCGGGGTCCACTGGTGCAGAAAGGCACAGAGCCACCTCGGGGTCTTCTGTGTACTTATCAAAGACAACTCCGGCGGGGGCCAGGGCAGCCGCCTCTTCAGGGGCCTGGTACTGGATAGATACTGTATAGGCTCCTCTTCTGGGGCTGTCCTCCACGTGGGGGCGTGGCGGGGCTACCACATAGTCTCCCATTCTGAGCTCATCCCGGTCAATGAGGTCCTGAGCAATGTCTTTGAAAACATAGCAGTCTTCGATGACGTGGCCCAGTATCTGGTGATAGGGATAAAACAGTGGGTCCCCACTTCTTCGGGTGTCCTGCGGCCTCTTGGACCCTAGGAGGGAGACCTTGCCATAATGGCAGGCCCAGTCAAAGATACCTCGAGTCTTCTCTCTTGGGAAGGAGTAGGGCTTCTGTAGCTTCTCTTGGAGTGTCAAGCCTCGCCTAGCTGGCCGCCCGGCTAATGGGCTTGCCGTATCTCTTGTTTCCCTTCTTGACTGGATGGACGCGTCAGGGCTGGTGTCTCGGGGCCGAGACATATGGCAACCCCACGGGCAGAGAGAACCTTGGATCAGGTCGGTCACTAGCGAAGTCAACTCAGCCAGTCGTGCCTTTAACATCTCGATCTCCCGTTGCTGCCTATGGTACATGGTGTACATGACGGGGTCGTATCAAGGAGAATCTGGAGCATGGCCCATGCTACTGCTCCTTGCTTCGCCAACAGGCCGGAGTGAGGGCACCTCGGTGGTGTGACCCTTCGAGGTTAGTCCCCAGGAAAAGAAGGAGGTCTTCCCCATGTAGCGGCGGCGGAGAGGGTTCCAAAGGAACACTTCTTCATCTTGCGCCTCCTCAGTCGGAGGCGTGAAATGTACATCTTGGTGGGCTTCCCACAAGTCCGCAGCTTCCGCGTGGTCATCGTCGGACAGAGCCGAAATCGATATAACATCAGTTTCGTAATAATCTTCTAGTGAAAAGCCCAGACTGGGGTGCTTGGTGATTTGCAGCAGCCGTCAATCTAGGTTTGGTGGGTCCCACATCCTTTCAAACATTTTCTTCCGACCGGTGGGTTGATAAGGGGGAATCTTTTGCTTTCTAACCACTCCGGCTGCCCGGTCAGTCATGTAAGGAAGTCCCGCGATGGGGACGTGCGGGTCATGCAACTTGTCAGGGAACCGGCAATCATCGTCTTCCCTGACTGGCTTTTCCCCGGTGACATAAAAGATAGTGGGTTGCCCCTCAGGGTTTGGCACCTCAAAAGTTTTCAGCTGCTCGACTGCTTGACATTCAATTCCAGCTATAGGCTTGACGATCCCTAGCGGGACTCTGACATCCTCTAGCAGGTCTTCAAGGCAAGGCGTCCTCGGTGTAGGATATATGGTGAGAGGAGCTACCTTGAATACCCCTCCTTCTTGTGCAATGAATGGTACATGTGGGGGAGCCACATAGCCTGGGGGTGGTGGAGGAAACCAGCCGCCTTCCTCGACCTTCTTCTTTCCCTTGCCTTGGGCAGCCTGGGGAGCTTGCTTCACCTTTTCTAAGTACAGATTGGCGTCTGACAGATGACACTCGAACACCTCGAACGGGTGGAGGTCGGTGAAGATTCTGACTTTCTTCCCCTCGCAAGGGTATTTAATGCATTGGTGCAGGGTGGAGGGCACCACTCTATTCTGGTGTAACCAGGGCCGTCCAAGCAATGCCTTGTAGGAAGTGTTAGAGTTGATGACGTGGAACTGGACCTTGGTGGTGAAATCATCAAAAGACAAGTTGAATTCTGCAACCCCCATGGGCACCTCGCATTTCTGATTAAAACCAGCAATCTTGACATTCTTGACCTCAACCAGGTGCACGTCAAAGTAGTGCTTTTGGTACACCCGGTAGGGGAGTATATTCACTACCGCCCCTGGGTCGATCAGGACCCTGTTGATAGGCTAGCCGTTCAGCTGCCCTTTCATGTAGAGGGGTCTATTATGACTGCAGGTGGGCAGGAGCATGTCATCTTCTGTGAAAGCCATAGCCACTTCAGGTGATATCTCCGCTAGACAGGCTTCAAGGTGTGCTGGCGTCTGGAGTGCGGCAATGATGGCTTGTAGTGTTTCTTCGTCCAAAGACAGCATCTCCCATACGGTGAATTGGGCCGGGATCTTCTTGAGGTGTCTGACTATTCGGTCGGTAGCCCGCACCTTGAGTAATTTCATCTCTTCGGCCTTGCCGCGCCTGCCCCCACCTTAAGGCTAGGGTGTCAGATCAGGGGATGCCTGCTTTGTGGGTTCTGTTGCAGCCTGTTGAGCCCGTGGGGCCTGCTGGGCTTCCTCCGTTTCTTGCATTAATTCGGCAAGGTTTGGGATGCCGTTAAATTCTTCTTCTGGTTGAGGAGGAGCCGCCGTCGGTGGAGCTCGGGGACTGCTTGCTTTTCTGGCCGAAGGAGACCCTTGGGAGCGCGCCTGCCCCCCTGCTCGGGCTGACAGGAACTCGGCGAATGAAGGGGTGCCTTGGCTCCTGGCCCCGCCGGGATAGAGACCCGACGGGGGAGGGATCTCGGTGCCCCGGACCTCAGGTTCGGGGACCCGGTATGGCGGCTCTCTCTTGAACATGATGTTGAGGTTGTCCTGAGGAGGGCGCCCCCACTTCCTCCCCGACCTGGTGGCATGTTGGGAAGTGACGCTTCAGCCTGGCTCACCTCCATCTGCTCATGGGGTAGCTCTTCTTCTTTTTCTTCCAGGGAGAGGGCAGTGTCGAACAACGCCGAGAGGGTGTTGCAGGCGATGACGACCTCCTTTTTCTTCTTGCTCCTGGGTCTTCTCTTCTTCTTCTTCTTTCTTGCTATAGCCAGTGGCTGCTCTTGGGGAAGTTCACCCCATAGGGGAGGCTCTTTCTCTGCTTTAGCTTCTGTTCCTGGGGCCAGTTCGAGTGATTCGAACTCCTCCCAGGGGACATACTCCTTCAGCTCCACGGGTTGGATTTCGGGCTATTCATAATCTTCAAGCCCATCAATAATATCCTGGAGTCTTTCAACCACCGGGCTGGTCTTCTTATGCATCTGCAGCGGGGCAGAGCTCCTTTTGTTGTGAGTGGGCCGCCTCATGACCAGTCGAGGGGCCGTGTCGTGCTAGACTGGGCTCACCGGGGGTGGTGCAGACAGGGGTGTCACACCCCTCAAATGAACTCCTGGGGTGGGCCGAGGGACATGTGCTCTTCTATTCTTCCTGGATATAGTCTGCCAACCCCCTTGGTCTTGAGCCAGGGCCATGATAAAAGTTTCATAAGTGGCGCAGGTGCTGGCCTCCGCCCACTCCTCAGGCAACTCCTGGTACAACGAGACCATATTGACAGTGGAGGTTATGCTGGGCAACTCATGCGGTTGCGGGGGGTCTACCTTATGCTCCCCCATGTCCAGCTCCCCGTTCCTGATTAAGGACTCAATAACATCCTTGAAGACATAGCAGTCCTCAATGGTATGCCCGAGCATCCGGTGGTACAGGCAGAAGCGCGGGTCGTCTTTCTTCTTCAGGTCACCGGGCCTCTTCGGCTCTGGCAATGTGATTTTATTGTAACTGGTTGCCCACTCAAACAGGAGCTTTGACTTGTCTCGGGAGAAGGAATATAGCTTGTTTCTCATCTTCTCCCTCAGTGAGGGGCCCTCCCGCAGTTCTGTGGTTCTGGGCGGGGGAAGGTTGGCAGCCTCTTTGGCTTTGTCCTTCTGTTTTTCAAAGGCCTGGAAATCTAGTGTGTGCACCTCAGGGGGAGCTGGTTTCTTCTCGGCCTGTCTAGCTCTCTGGCTTGATGCGACCGGGGTGGAAGAATATCGGGCAAGAAATGCCTCGATCTCTGCTACCACATTGTTCAGGCGGTCAAATGTCTTGACTTTGGTGCCGATCATCCTTTCCAAGATTTCTTTCTTCAGATTCTGCTTGCAGATATGCACCGCATCCTCCTGGTGCGGGGGATGCCTGCACCTCATGCTGAGGTTCCTCCATCTTTTGATGTAGTCGAGGGCCGACTTATCATTCTTCTACCTTGTGGCATAAAGTTCTGCCACAGTGACTTCCCGTTCTGCAACGTAGAATCTTTCTTTGAACTTCTTCTGCATGTCGGGCCAGTCAGCAACAGACCCAGGTGGTAAGCTGGAGTACCACTCAAAGGCAAGCCCGGTAAGTGTTGAGCCAAAAAACATCAGGAGGTAAGCCTCATCAGCAGCCAGATCCCCCATGACATTCACATAATATGCAATGTGCTCCCTGGGAGACCCTTGCCCATTAAACTTTTCGAACTTTGGTGGCTTGGTGACGCCAACTAGTAGCTTCTTTGCGGCATAGTGAGCCGGGTAGGGCACCCGGTAGATGTCGAATGGCGTCTGATCCCCGTCGCCTCTCTCTGCCAATTTCATGTCTATCATTTGTTCAAGCATCAACCGGCTAACTGTTGCCGGGTCGACCAGGCTCGGATAGAAATGAGCGGGCTGCGCGCTCGGGGTAACCAACACGGTCGCCTGGGGGGCCATGGGGGACCCTTGGGAAAGTAAAGCCTATGGCGGGGTCGGTGCCGTGTAATGTGCCTGCTGCGGGGGCGCCCCCCCGAGAGGGTTGAGGGTTGCTGGAAGAGCTGCAGCTTGCAGAGCTACTTCTGAAGATTGCTCACTATCCCTGGGCACTTCGGGTAGAACCTCAGTTTGCCAGGACATCGGGGGTTGTGTGTTCCACTCATTCAGTTATTTTTTTAGTGACTCAATTTCTTGCTGGAACCGTTGTATCATGAGCAGCATTACCGGGTCAGCTGTGGGGAGACTGGGCATGCCCCCTGTCTCTTCGACCGGGGCATCCTCGGATGATGTAGAGGGTTCGCCGCTCGTGTCGCCGGTGGTGAGCACATTGGTCATGAGGGCGGCAAGGGGTTCCTCAAGGAAGGTCCCTTCGGCGCCTGTCTGTGTCGCGCTGCCTGCCGCTCTTCCCCTTCTAGTGAGAGGCCCCGGCCTGGCGGCGAGTCTGGCCATTTCTTCAGGGTCGGTAGGTAAGGCCCCATACCGACGGTGAACTCCTACCATATTGCAGGTGAAGGTTCTCCAGCTCCTGTTTCTCTTCGTCGCCCTCCTGGATGATCTCCCCGGGAACACCAGCCTGTCGAAGATCGATCGTCGGAGCGGTGCTTCCTCCCGAACAGGGGACTGGTGCGGTTCCTCTGAGCGATTCCTCGACTCTGCACTGGGTGCGGGTCGGGCTCCTTCTTCTTGGAAAGCGGAGGCTACTGCCCCCAGCAGTCTCTAGCGACCCAAAGGAGTGCTACCTGGGCCCCGGAGGTAGTTTCTCATGGCCTGCTCGATCCCTTCCCACTCCTGGTCGGGAGAGCAGTCGATGGCTGTGCACCGATGGAAGGAACATGAGGGGAGTAAACCCTGGGTGCCGGGCGGGCAGCATTATGTCGGCGCCCACGGCGATGTCGGCGGGCATTCTCGAGCGGCACCGGCATGACGGGTGCTGGTTGGTGAGTCGGGGTTGTCACCTGTACCCTCTCATCTCTTCGGGCCCTCCTCGGGCGGAAAGTGCTAGGCCCCGCCTAGGCAGGTGCAGTGGGCCGGGCCTCCTTGGGGACCCAGGTTTTCTTTAACTTGGCCGGCCTGTGAGCCGGTGCAGTCTTTGGTGATGCGGCCAGAACAGCGGGCGTCACCTTCTCCTTCAGCTTCTCCAGCCCCTGGAAAGAGTTTCGGACCGGGATAGTCGGGACGACGCGGTCCGATGTCACCTGGGACCTTTGCCCGTCCAGGCGGACTCGGAGGGTCATGACAGTCATAGATTTTCCGGAGTTAGACACTCGGCGCCCCGAGACGGCGCCAGTGTTGTTCCTCCGGAGCCTCCTCCGGTGAGATGCCGACCCTTGGTGGGACGGGCCGGCGGTTTGGTGCACATGGTGCACATTCCAGCTCAGCGTTGTTGTCGGGACGCCGTTGTTGTTCCTGGCCACAGCTTGGCCGATAACAGCTTCAGTGGCCCCCGGAGCGGGAGCGTTGGTCTGGGGCTCGTCAGGTGCTTTCACGTCGAGGATGTTGACAAAGGCCACCCCCAAGAAGTTGGGGAAGCCCACGGTGGGAGGGAAACTCCCGAAGTTGAGGGGGACCACGAGGTAGCCGCCCCGAACAAGGTTCCCGACGACCTGAGGGCCGCAAGTGACAGCCATTGTCGGCACCATGACGCGATTCTCCTTCATTTGAGAAAATAACACAATTAGTGTTACAAGAAGGGGGCCGTAGGGCCCCTAATTCCGGCAAAGAGATGAAGGGTAGTTTCTGTCCCACCGGGCGTGCCAGACTTGTGGACGCACTTTTCGTTAAAAATCGCTGGCGATTTGTTTATTATGTTTATTGAGTGCGTGGGCGTGCCAGTCACCGGAGTGACAATTTGTTCGGGCCCCGAAGAGTCCATGGTGCGCTCGACCTGAATTCGTCAGACGATTGTGTGGTTCGTGTCGGGACCAGATCCCGTCGTGCCGTAAAGGTCATGACGTCATTTACATCCCCCGTACGAGGGAACACCCTTGATTAATTGCCGAAATTAGGGGCCCTGCGGCCGAAAGGACTAATACTAACTGCGCAAGATAGAAACATGAATAAATCGCTTCAGGATCCACATTGGGTTCCGGGCCACGGGTCATATCGGTCGCTCATAGACCCTTTTCATGTTTGGACAAAAGTCCGTGATAGAAACGCGGTGGAAGCCGGGACAAAACCGTTCAAATGTCTGCCGGATGTACGGTAATTTTAGTGGTGGCTCGGAGGGGATCCAGCCTGAGAAGTGGGTCCAATCTAGTCAGAATGTCGGCCCGAGGCAAGGTCGGGTGATGGCCGTGTTGGGATGACTCCCAAGGCCCAGGCCCGGCCTACGAGGGCCACTTTATTGTTCCTTCAGTGCCGGGTCGTGGGAGAGACGGGGCTGCAATGTGGAATTATTAATACCTTATATTGTTTTATCATTATTGTTCTTATTACTTCATTGCTTATTCCTCTTTCCGTATCTGTTCCGGGTGATTTCCCTCATCTTGCTTACTGTCATTATTACTTTTATTATTATTATTATTATTATTGTCACTTATTTCAATCATTTTTTTTATACGGATCTGTTCAGGCTTATTTACTCATCATGATTTTTATTAGCTTGTTAGTGCTGCCATTATATGCCCATATGTACATATATACATGTATTTTTTGGGGGGAGAGTTGGCCCTTGGCGGGTTAAAAAGGGGGCTAAAGGGGATGCACAGCTGAAGAAAGGTGGGCAGAAAAGTGTGCCGGCGAAGGGCTGAAGATGTGTGCCGTTGAAGGGCTTAAAGGGGGGGGGGTGCCGTTGGAGGGTTGAAGGAGGTGTACCGCTGGGGCGCTGGCTGGAGAGTGTATCAGCGAAGGAGGAGAAGGGTGGCGCATGGTGTCCCAAGGGCGCACTGGAGAAGCGCCAAGAGAGTGTGCCGGGGAAGCCCATAGATAGTGTACCGGTGAAGGAACACATTGGCTTGCCACCGCAACGCAAAGTCTGTACATTCATCAACCCAAAGTCTATACATTGGCTGCATTCATCAGCTCAAAGCCTATACATTGGCTGCATTCATCAGCTCAAAGTCTATACATTGGCTGGTCACCGCAACACAAAGTCTGTACATTCATCAGCCCAAAGTCTGTACATTGGCTGCATTCATCAGCTCAAAGTCTATACATTGGCTAGTCACCGCAACACAAAGTCTGTACATTCATCAGCTCAAAGTCTATACATTTGCCAGCTCAAAGTCTGTACGTTGGCTGGTCACTGCAACACAAAGTCTGTACATTCATTAGCTCAAAGTCTATACATTGGCCGGCTCAAAGTCAATACGTTGTCCATTGGCTGCAGCTCAAAGTCTATACATTGGCCAGCTCAAAGTCTGTACGTTGTCCATTGGCTGCAGCTCAAAGTCTATACATTGGCCAACTCAAAGTCTATACATTGTCCATTGGCTGCAGCTCAAAATCTACACATGGGCCAGCTCAAAGTCTATACATTGTCCATTGGCTGCAGCTCAAAGTCTACACATTGGCCAGCTCAAAGTCTGTACGTTGTCCATTGGCTACAGCTCAAAGTCTATACATTGGCCAGCTCAAAGTCTATACATTGTCCATTGGCTGCAGCTCAAAGTCTATACATTGGCCAGTACAAAGTCTATACATTGTCCATTGGCTGCAGCTCAAAGTCTATACATTGGCCAGCTCAAAGTCTGTACGTTGTCCATTGGCTGCAGCTCAAAGTCTATACATTGGCCAGCTCAAAGTCTGTACGTTGGCCAGCTCAAAGTCTGTACGTTGTCCATTGGCTGTAGCTAAAAGTCTATACATTGGCCAGCTCAAAGTTTGTACGTTGGCCAGCTCAAAGTCTGTACGTTGTTCATTGGCTGCAGCTCAAAGTCTATACATTGGCCAGCTCAAAGTCTATACGTTGTCCATTGGCTGTAGCTCAAAGTCTATACATTGGCCAGCTCAAAGTCTATACATTGGCCAGCTCAAAGTCACGTTGTCCATTGGTTGCAGCTCAAAGTCTATACATTGGCCAGCTCAAAGTCTGTACATTATCCATTGGCTATAGCTCAAAGTCTATACATTGGCCAGCTCAAAGTCTGTACGTTGGCTAGCTCAAAGTCTGTACGTTGTCCATTGGCTGCAGCTCAAAGTCTGTACATTGCTTGTTGTTGTGTTCGTGCATCAATCTGCCAAGTCTATACATTGTGTTGTACTTCGGAGAGACGGTGGAAGAAGAAGTGAGACGGTGAGAGGAGTGTGCCGCTGAAGGGCCGAGAAGGTGTGTCGTTGAAGGGCTGTTAGAGCGTACCGATGAAGGAAGGTTAGAGGTGTACCGGCCAACGAGGGTGGAGGGCGTACCGGCGAAGGTTGGGACAGACGTGCCGATGAAGGCCCACTCCTCTGTACTTGTTTTTAGGGCTTTTCTTTTCTTCTTTTCTTTGATTTTTGCATAGTTTTATACAAATCTTTTCTCCTTCTTCTTGCAATCTGTTGTTGCTCTATTTATTTGTTGCTTTTGTTATCTTTTGATATGTATTTATTATCCCATTTGTTTGTCGCATCCTTTTACCTTTTAACGTCGTGTTATTTTCTAACAAAAATTCGGCAGTATCTCCCCTTGACCTGAGCGTAAGTGAGATAAAGGGAACGCGCCCACATGGAGTGGCGGAACCCGACAACTGGAGGTGGACGCCCGAGGGCGGCAACACCTTAATAAAATCTCGGAAAATACGGGGAAAACAACGAGCCGAAGACCTCTAAGACTGGACGGGTGTACTGGAGAGGGGGGGTTAGCCAAGGCTCCCAAAAGGGTTGACCTGCTAATTAGGGGCGGGGTGTTAGACCGATCGAACCCACATGGACTTCCGGCAAGAGGGAAAAAGGTTCAAGGGGGCAGGCACAGATGAAGGCACTGGGCTTTACAGGAGGAGGTTCGCGACCTCAAACCATTCAAGATGATGCCACATCCGGAGGAAACCGTCGTCATGAGGGATGAACACAAACACCGGAAAATGAAGGGAAAGACGATCAAACGCATTGTGGCCCAAAACACCGAGACAAAGAGGAAACCCACTGAGGGGGACGATCTTCATTCATGGGAAACAAAGGGCCGTAGCCGTCCATATACATTACAAAGCATGTCCGAGCTAAGGCTACAGGCAAGGAAGAAAACTAAAGAACAAAAGAACGGAGAGGGAGAAAAAGGAACAAAAGAAGAGGAAGTGTCGGGGATCGAAGCAGGGACGACCGTCCACTGCTCTTTCCACCACCTTCTCCTACTACATCAAGCTCTCTCTCTCTCTCACACTCTTTTCTTTGCCTGGTGGTCGTCGGAAGACTCCACGCCGGAGCCCTCTCCCTTTTCCTCTCTCTTTTCCTTCTTCTCGTAGGTGGCTCTGTGTCTATTCTTCTCTGTCTGTGGGTCTCTTCTTCGTGTCTGGGGGTCTCTTCTCTTCGCCGGGGTGGGAGTGGTTTTATACCTCCAGCAGCGGGAGCCCTCGAGCATAGCAGTCGGAGGCGGGAAGTGCTGGGCCATCATGGGGTTTGACTTCCCCCGTCATGGGTGTCAGGGGAGTGGCCTGCGTGGCCCAACCTCCGGTTGACACATCGGACAGCTCACTACGCGCCGAAGATCCGTAGGGCATGGGCATTACGTCGTTCGGCCGTTGAAATGCCTTAACGTTGTGCCGCTGGCGGGCTCAAGAAGTGTGCCGCTGGGAGGGCCAAAGGCCGTGCCGCTGAAGGGCTGCCCAAGTGTGCCGTTGAAGGGGGCAAAAGGCGTGCCGCTGAGGGCCAAAGGGGGCGTGCCGCTGGAGCCCCAAATGGGCGTGCCGCTGAAGGCCAGGGGCTGTGCCGCTGAAGGGTGTGCCGCTAAGCAGGGCAAGGGGCGTGCCGTTGAATAGGGCAGAGGGTGTGCCGCTGAAGCCCCAAGGGCGTGCCGTTGAAGGCCATTGGGGGCGTGCCGCTAAAGGCCGTTGGGGGCGTGCCGCTGAAGGCCTAAATGGGCGGTTCTGAGCCCATTGTGAACGCGAGTTGTGGCCCCTTTGATTTTCTCCGAGGTCCATGGATTGTGGGGGTGTAGCACCCCGAAAATTTAAATAGGAAATAAATGAGAATAACTATAAATATTAGTCATGGTATAATTATGGTTAATTAAAAGTATATATCTTTCGATAAATATAGTTAAACTAAACAATTGAGCATTGGAAATTGAATATATCCTTTTATATATTTGAGGTTTAAATTAAAAATATAATTAAGTATTATATATATATATATATATATATAAGATTGAACCCGTCTTTTGATATCCGAGATAACGGTGAAAATTTATAAGATGATAAACAAAAAAATAAAATCTCCACATAAAGACCTACCTTAGTTAAGCTCTCAATTCTATAAATATACACATATTGACCAACCCACTTTGCCCATATGCCTGGGCTCTTACCCAAATACTGATGGGGACATCACCTCCCATGCCCACGTTCACAGCTCGTCTCCTCGCCCCGGTTGCATCCGGCATGGTTTAGTCATTTAATTTTGAGTCCTATGTAATTTTATTTGAGTCATTTGATGTATTTTCCCTTTTATTTGAGTCATGTTCCTAGGTCTTGCATTTATTTTCCTAAGTTTGAGTGTCATTAGATTGTGTAATGTGCTATTGGGTCCAATTCTTCGGGCTTGGCCCATGAGCCCCCCCTACCCCTTCGGTTATTTGTTATTGAGTCTTTTGTAAGGGACTTATTGTAAAATGTGGGTTTCCTATATATAGGGCCCTATTTCCTTCATTTGGAGGTAATGAATGAATCAATAAAAAATGCCATTTGAGTATCCAAAGCTTAGTTTAGTGGAGTGATTCCAACATTTTTTGGGTGACAAACCCTAGGGGAGAGATTCTCCACCCTTCCCTCTCCTAATCCCTCTTTTTCACTCCACTTTCTCTCTCCTCAACACCCAATTTCGAATTTTCTTCTCTCTCCTCCTTTCCCAACCACCTCAACCCCCACCTACCATCATTAAAGCCCTCCACTTCCCCATGGCCTCCATTACTCCACCCCCCTAGTCCCAAGGAGATCCCTCACCATTCCAACACCATCCTCCACATTCCAACACCACTTTCCCCATTCCAACACAATCAACCCCTTCCCCACACAACCCCACAACTTCCAAAGCATATTTGAATTTGAAATCCACCCTTCCCTCCACTCACTTGTGCCCCCCCTCACCTTATCCTCTCACCCACCTTCCCAAATTCGTAGCTCCTCCTCCCACCACCTGTTAGACACCATTCTTCCCTTCCCCCACCTTAGAACACCCCCTCCTAGACCCCCTCACAGCCCGGGCTTTCCCCACACTCATCCACCCCCATTTCCCCTCCCATATACCCCATTCCCCCCCATCATCATCAACTTACAGCTCTCAACTGAAGATCTACAGCAGATCAGCAGCTTGCAGCGGCCACCACGATCACCTCCGACGAGTTTGAAGACCCAAGAGCTATCGCCGGAAGCGTCTGCCAGTCGCCTTCGCAACCGAAGTGGTTTCATCTTCTTCCGATCTCCGAGCCATCCTGGAGGTCCATTCTTCCACAGCTGCGCGGTTCTACCTCGGCTAAGGACCTGAACCAGATTAGAAGCTCTGCCACGATGGACCCTGAAGGAATCAGTCTTCAAGTTCTTCTTCAAAGTTCCTCTTTGGCCTGTCTAGTTTCAGATTCAAGAAGCGGAAGTTCATTCAGCATCCGGGAGCAGAAGTTACCAATTTTCTCCCCCGAACGCGCGGTTCTGCCTTCTACAGAGCGGTCGGGACAGCCTCATCTTCCTACTGTTGGTGACCTGCTACTGCCAGTCCAAAAATCAGAGGCCTTGTTCGAGCTCCCGCCCCGACTGGCAGCGACTCCAGAAGAAATTAAGAAAATTCTAAGGTAATTCCCTTCCAGCTACGAAGGTTTTCCCTTTGGTCTCGTCATCAACAAAATTCCTGATCAAGATCTACAACAGTAACACCGACCCTCTGTCCTGACTCGCAGACAGCAAGCAGATTCGGCATCCACCCTTATTCCTCGTTCTTTGCTATAGTTTCCCCACCCCGCTTGGCCAGCTGAAGGTCCCTCCCTGCGTGGAGGTAGTATTATCTGTAATTTCATTAACCCCCACCCCAAGATCCCCCTCCTGCGAGAGGTGTAGTGGTGTACTTTGTTTGGGCAGGTCAAGCGACACCGCCGCGGCGTGTGGGGATCCACTCGCCTCCCCGCTTGCCCTCGTCTCCGACCGGGACCGGTTTCTTCAAACCGGTCGAGTAAGTGCTCAAACCTTCACTCCAGTTAGTGCTTGTCTTTCAATATTAGTTATAATTCCACTAGTTATGCGAGTGAGAGCCCGATCCTCAAGCCCCATTGCCTTGAGTGATCACCGTGGGAAGAGTGCAACCGGTGCCTTCGGCACTTCGTCGGCCCCGTTGAATTGGACTTCCAAATCCATTGGGAATCAAATCTTGGCCTTGCTGGCCCTCTACCAGCAAGGGCCCAACCCCTCAACCTCACCTTGGCATTGCCAAGTTACCCCGGGCTTGGGTGAGCGATGAGAGAGCGGTGGCCCAATTCGGTCCATTTGAATGCGATTGTGTTTGCTTGCATTAGGTCCGAGGTAGTATCACATCAAATACGTACTAAAGCCCAACCGTAGTATACATATGTCTATGTATCCATTTCTTCCTTATAGTAGGGGCCTCTCGTTACCCAAACCAAAGACCCACGTGATACCCCAACCCAATAAAAGGATAGGCCATGCGAAACCCACGTAACAGCCCACCCGTATACATGTTCGAAGGGTTAGCTTAGGTTTTTTTTGGAACACGAAATTAGCAGGCGGCTAGCAAATTGGAAAGCTCATGACAAATACATGGCAGGGATTAAAGCCTTACCTTAAAAGCATGCGAACCCTCACCTTTACCTCCTCTATAAGTATCTTGCTCTCTGAACAAAACAACCCTATTATTGCGGTCAGTTCGTGCTGGGCTACGCGGACGTACCGGGAGTGAGACGTCGTCATCTTCTTCTTCTGCTTCCTCCTTTGCTGCGTGCTACCGTGGTCGTTGCAGTGCATGTTGTTTCTTCCTCCTCACGAGGGCGTTGTGCGGCTGATGCGATAGCTGTTCCACCACGTTGCATGAAGGCTTCTTCCCCTTTGCTATTGAACGTGCTATTGCAGCTGTGTTTTTTGTCATCTTCTGGCAACCTCTTCTTCCTACTATTGTTCTCCTTTCCTTGTTAAAACATCGTCAAAAGGTAGGCAATCTCCCAAGCACAATTATAAAACAACTAGCATGCTAGATGTACAGAACATGTAGGTATTATCATGAAATTTCTTGCTACGTGATTCTTTGTCTATAGCTTGAGTTTTTACGTTTTGCATGAAAAAGGAATTAGCGACCACATCCTGGTCGTTAATTCAATAAGAAACGCCCACGTGAAGGAGCGCTAATTAAACTACGACAGTACAACTGTCGTTAATTCCTGTGTGTTAATATTAATCACAACACATTAAAATTTTTATATCTATCTAACCTTTTATCTAAAAATTGTGAAGTGCATTTGATTAGAATCCCCATGATTATTCCTAAATTTTCGTGCATATAAATGTTGCATTGACTATAAACATTAATTAGTTAAACAATTTAATATGTTTTAACTATATACTCGGTGAATTATAAAAATTACTGTAGCTTGATAGTTATGAGATTTTACCTTAACGATTTGTTCGTGGCCGTCGGAGCATCCTTTGGCCATAAAAATTTATGGGCGTACTATTGGGGTGGAGACTGAGGTAGTGAAAGTGGTTACACCATTTTTCGTGAGCCCTATCTCAAGATCTCCCGTCTCTCAATGAAAAATTATTTTGAACGTCTGGTTGGATAGAGTTTTTCGAACCCGTCATTTCGGTATATTATAAGCTCGATTCCGACATAGTTACGTCGAGAAACGAGAGGGTTGAAAAATAGATTTTTTTGAAATAACGACCAAACGAAGGTCGTCAAATTTGTATTTGACGCCACTGTACTATGGCGTCAGATTAACTAATATATATATATATATATATATATATATATATATATATATATATCATGTATGTATATCTTTGAAAATTCATATTTATTAAAATATGTAACAGAAAATTATAAAAAATATTTTTTTGGAATCCTTGAATTTTTCTCCTAATTATTATATATTCTATTTGTCTAAATTATTTTATATAAATTAATGTCTCTTTGAATGTACATTTTTGAAATTATTCAATTAAATAGATATTGACGTGAATTCTTGTTAAATAAATTAAGTTAAAAACCATAAAATTAACGTCCCTCCAAGGGGACGCTAATTAATAAATGACGTCACCCACGGGCGTCAAATAATATAAGTTTATTTAATTATAGTTAATTATAGAATTGGATGGACATGAATTCTATAATTAACGTAATCTTGTTCTCACCGTTTTCTTCCGGTTTTGACCTATACCTCGGATCTTTTGGCACTCTCATCTCACGTCCGTAGATGGAGTCCCCGTTTCATGATTGGTTCACGTTATACACCTCAACTCTCGGTGACATACGAGCCCTCCGTTGGACATTCTGTTCCTTCGGACTGGCAAGTTAATCATTGGGACCTCCGTAAGTCTCCTCGTAGCCTTGGATTCCCTCAAGGCCGACTGAGCTGGTTGTACCTAATCACCTAGATTTCCGAAATGCCATGGTTTTTATATGGTTTATTGATATATCATCCTTGCTACAAATTCTGTCCTTGAACTCTATGTTTCATAAAATCTATCTTAAAGTTCTTACATGCTTGATCCTTGAAATTCCTGGCCATTAATATAGAATTAGTCTAGACTAAATGTCAGGGGCTATGGGTCCCACTAAAATGACATTTTAAATGCTACGGGTCCTGATCTGACCCTATTGGGCGAGGCAAAGTCCAAACATTATCGGTATACGATGATCGGGTGCTGGCATTCACCAACTCGGTTATTGGCATTTAGGGGCAATCATACAGTCGTGAGAACTTCTAAGTATGCGACCAAATACTAACTAGTGCTATTTCCATGAGGGGTGGTCATATCGTCGTGATTTTCCCCTTAGTGCATTGGCCAATCCTATATAGTGCTAGATGTGCAAACGCTCTCATGATAGTGATGATCGGGAGTAATTGCCATCATAGTACACTTTTCTACAACTTATTGTTCGTCATGAAAAGATCTTGAATTGCCTTATTGGAGGGGTTATCATATCGTCGTGATATTCCCTTAGTGTCTTGGCAAATGCTATGGGGTGCTTGTAGAAGTAATTGTTCTACTTCTATATCGATCATCATAGATGTTCTTGAATTATCCCATTGATAGTACTCGTTATCTTGTCACAAAGATCCTTCACAATAATGGATACCTTGAAGCTCTCGTGATAGTGATGATCGGGAGTAATTGCCATCATAGTGCATCTTTCCACAACTTATTGTTCATCATGAAAAGATCTTGAATTGCCTTATTAGAGGGGTTATCATATCATCATGATATTCCCTTAGTGTCTTGGCAATCCTCCACAGTGCTAGTTACATGAAAGCCCTCATGATAATGTCGTCATAGAAAGAATATTGTGCTAGTTTCATTAACCGCCCTCGTGATATTGTTCGTCATAAAGGGATGATTGTTATTGTTTCCTCATTATGAGAAGTACTTGATGTTCTGACATGAAAGTTCTTGCCATACTCTCTTGATTGTCATTGTCCTTACTCGTCATGAGTGTATCTAGCATCTTGCTTACTCGTTTGTTTCTTATAGTTCTTGAATTTATCTCGTGTTATTATAGTTCTCGATTTCTATATCTTTCATGACCTGCATGAGCATGTTATACTATAATTCACTTAAAGCTAGCTTGGAGCATGAGATATTAAGTCCTACTGAGCGTTCGCTCACCCTGCATTTTCTAATGTTTTTCAAGTAATGACCTTAGTGACGACGAGACCAAACATGATGGACAAGGGCAAGAGTGAAGATAACTCTGACATCTAGATGAACCGTCTAGTCTGGTTATCTTGCGTCTTATGTCTCATTATAGTTTTTCTTTATTGAGTCTTTTCATTTATTATGGGCCCGAATATGTAAAGAACTTATATTTGAAATGAAATTTGTTAATTGTCCAAATTGTGTTTTGTGGAAATGACTATGCTCTGATTGACATTACTGTTTAACTGCCACGTTCCGAGCAAACGACACGTTCCGCTGCTATCGGTTCGGGACGTGACAGAAGGTGGTATCAGAGCCTAGGCTTGCTAATATCCCTAGGTCCTTAAGTCCAAGTCCTAGATTGAAGTCGTCCCTGTTAGTTATCCTATAAGAATCCCGTGAGATTTGGGTAGAGCTATGGGTTAAATGATAAAATATGTTATGTCCGCGTTAGATAAATACCAAGAGATATGATTAATCATTTATTTAAAACTCATTTTGTAGGCTAAGATGGCCACCGAAGGAGCCCAATGGAGAGAAATGCAACGCACGGTCCAATGACTAACCCATGCCTTACAACTATGAGGATAATCTTGCTAGAACACATGTTTTAAACATGGTGATTTTACCCCACTGCTATGGAAGAAGTACCGCAAGCAACGGAAGGTAACCCTATAAACCTATCTCATCTAAAACTTGCATGAATCGGATATGACCTTAAGTACTTAGCATGATATGTGAATGATCTAGCCAGAATACATGCTTTAGATATGGTGATCTTACCCCACAAATTTTGGAAAGGAAACTATGTGAATTTGGGGACCAAATTCTTTTAAGTGGGGGAGGGTGTAGCACCCCGAAAATTTAAATAGGAAATAAATGAAAATAACTATAAATATTTATCATGGTATAATTATGGTTAATTAAAAGTATATATATTTCGATAAATATAGTTAAACTAAACAATTGAGCATTGGAAATTGAATTTATCCTTTTATATATTTGAGGTTTAAATTAAAAATATAATTAAGTATAATATATATATATATATATATATATATATTTATAAGATTGAACCCGTCTTTTGATATCAGAGATAACGGTGAAAATTTATAAGATGATAAACAAATAAATAAAATCTCCACATAAAGACCTACCTTAGTTAAGCTCTCAATTCTATAAATATACACATATTGACCAACCCACTTTGCCCATATGCATGGGCTCTTACCCAAACACGTACTAAAGCCCAACCGTAGTATACATATGTCTATATATCCATTTCTTCCTTACAGTAGAGGCCTCTCGTTACCCAAACCAAAGACCCACGTGATACCCCAACCCAATAAAAGGATAGGCCATGCGAAACCCACGTAACAGCCCACCCGTATACATGTTCGAAGGGTTAGCTTAGGTTTTTTTTGGAACACGAAATTAGCAGGCGGCTAGCAAATTGGAAAGCTCATGACAAATACATGGCAGGGATTAAAGCCTTGCCTTAATAGCATGCGAACCCTTACCTTTACCTCCTCTATAAGTATCTTGCTCTCTGAACAAAACAACCCTATTATTGCGATCAGTTCGTGCTGGGCTACGCCGACGTACCGAGAGTGAGACGTCATCATCTTCTTCGTCTGCTCCCTCCTTTGCTGCGTGCTGCCGTGGTCGTTGCAGTGCATGTGGTTTCTTCCTCCTCACGAGGGCGTTGTGCGGCTGATGCGATAGCTGTTCCACCACGTTGCATGAAGGCTTCTTCCCCTCTGCTATTGAACGTGCTATTGTAGCTGTCTTCTTTGTCATCTTCCGACATCCTCTTCTTCCTACTATTGTTCTTCTTTCCTTGTTAAAACATCGTCAAAAGGTAGGCAATCTCCCAAGCATAATTATAAAACAACTAGCATGCTAGATGTATAGAACATGTAGGTATTATCATGAAATTTCTTGCTACGTGATTCTTTGTCTATAGCTTGAGTTTTTACGTTTTTGCATGAAAAAGGAATTAGCGACCACATCCTGGTCGTTAATTCAATAAGAAACGCCCACGTGAAGGAGCGTTAATTAAACTACGACAGTACAACTGTCGTTAATTCCTGTGTGTTAATATTAATCACAGCACATTAAAATTTTTTATATCTATCTAACCTTTTATCTAAAAATTGTGAAGTGCATATGATTAGAATCCCCATGATTATTCCTAAATTTTCGTGCATATAAATGTTGCATTGACTATAAACATTAATTAGTTAAACAATTTAATATGTTTTAACTATATACTCGGTGAATTATAAAAATTACTGTAGCTTGATAGTTATGGGATTTTACCTTAACGATTTGTTCGTGGCCGTCGGAGTATCCTTTGGCCATGAAAATTTATGGGCGTACTATTAGGGTGGAGACCGAGGTAGTGAAAGTGGTTACACCATTTTTCGTGTCCCCTATCTCAAGATCCCCCGTCTCTCAACGAAAAATTATTTTGAACATCTGGTTAGGTAGAGTTTTTCGAGCCGTCATTTCGGTATATTATAAGCTCAATTCTGACATAGTTACGTCTAGAAACGAGAGGGTTGAAAAATAGATTTTTTTGAAATAACGACCAAATGAAGGTCGTCAAATTTGTATTTGACGCCACTGTACTATGGCGTCAGATTAACTAATATATATATATATATATCATGTATGTATATCTTTGAAAATTCATATTTATTAAAATATGTAACAGAAAATTATAAAAAATATTTTTTTGGAATCCTTGAATTTTTCTCCTAATTATCATATATTCTATTTTTCTAAATTATTTTATATAAATTAATGTCTCTTTGAATGTACATTTTTGAAATTATTCAATTAAATAGATATTGACGTGAATTCTTGTTAAATAAATTAAGTTAAAAACCATAAAATTAACGTCCCTCCAAGGAGACGCTAATTAATAAATGACGTCACCCACGGGCGTCAAATAATATAAGTTTATTTAATTATAGTTAATTATAGAATTGGATGGACATGAATTCTATAATTAACGTAATCATGTTCTCACCGTTTTCTTTCGGTTTTGACCTATACCTCGGATCTTTTGGCACTCTCATCTCACGTCCGTAGATGGAGTCCCCGTTTCATGATTGGTTCACGTTATACACCTCAACTCTCGGTGACATACGAGCCCTCCGTTGGACATTCCGTTCCTTCGGACTGGCAAGTTAATCATTGGGACCTCCGTAAGTCTCCTCGTAGCCTTGGATTCCCTCAAGGCCGACTGAGCTGGTTGTACCTAATCACCTAGATTTCCGAAATGCCATGGTTTTTATATGGTTTATTGATATATCATCCTTGCTACAAATTCTGTCCTTGAACTCTATGTTTCATAAAATCTATCTTAAAGTTCTTACATGCTTGATCCTTGAAATTCCTGGCCATTAATATAGAATTAGTCTAGACTAAATGTCAGGGGCTATGGGTCCCACTAAAATGACATTTTAAATGCTACGGGTCCTGATCTGACCCTATTGGGCGAGGCAAAGTCCAAACATTATCGGTATACGATGATCGGGTGCTGGCATTCACCAACTCGGTTATTGGCATTTAGGGGCAATCATACAGTCGTGAGAACTTCTAAGTATGCGACCAAATACTAACTAGTGCTATTTCCATGAGGGGTGGTCATATCGTCGTGATTTTCCCCTTAGTGCATTGGCCAATCCTATATAGTGCTAGATGTGCAAACGCTCTCATGATAGTGATGATCGGGAGTAATTGCCATCATAGTACACTTTTCTACAACTTATTGTTCGTCATGAAAAGATCTTGAATTGCCTTATTGGAGGGGTTATCATATCATCGTGATATTCCCTTAGTGTCTTGGCAAATGCTATGGGGTGCTTGTAGAAGTAATTGTTCTACTTCTATATCGATCATCATAGATGTTCTTGAATTATCCCATTGATAGTACTCGTTATCTTGTCACAAAGATCCTTCACAATAATGGATACCTTGAAGCTCTCGTGATAGTGATGATCGGGAGTAATTGCCATCATAGTGCATCTTTCCACAACTTATTGTTCATCATGAAAAGATCTTGAATTGCCTTATTAGAGGGGTTATCATATCATCGTGATATTCCCTTAGTGTCTTGGCAATCCTCCACAGTGCTAGTTACATGAAAGCCCTCATGATAATGTCGTCATAGAAAGAATATTGTGCTAGTTTCATTAACCGCCCTCGTGATATTGTTCGTCATAAAGGGATGATTGTTATTGTTTCCTCATTATGAGAAGTACTTGATGTTCTGACATGAAAGTTCTTGCCATACTCTCTTGATTGTCATTGTCCTTACTCGTCATGAGTGTATCTAGCATCTTGCTTACTCGTTTGTTTCTTATAGTTCTTGAATTTATCTCGTGTTATTATAGTTCTCGATTTCTATATCTTTCATGACCTGCATGAGCATGTTATACTATAATTCACTTAAAGCTAGCTTGGAGCATGAGATATTAAGTCCTACTGAGCGTTCGCTCACCCTGCATTTTCTAATGTTTTTCAAGTAATGACCTTAGTGACGACGAGACCAAACATGATGGACAAGGGCAAGAGTGAAGAGAACTCTGACATCTAGTTGAACCGTCTAGTCTGGTTATCTTGCATCTTATGTATCATTATAGTTTTTATTTATTGAGTCTTTTCATTTATTATGGGCCCGAATATGTATAGAACTTATATTTGTTAATTGTCCAAATTGTGTTTTGTGGAAATGACTATGCTCTGATTGACATGACTGTTTAACTGCCACGTTCCGAGCAAACGACACGTTCCGCTGCTATCGGTTCGGGGCGTGACAGGGGCTCTTGGTGGTTGATTTCTTTTCACTGTCGTGACTCCGGAGACAGCCTCACGGCAGTGTGTGCATGTTCTGGTAATCCAGATGACCAGTCTCTCTGGGGCTTCTTCACTCGACTCTGTTGTTGATGCCGGGCCGAACAGGATATCTTGGTGTGCAATTTTTGGTGTCCACAGCAACCCAGACCCTTAGGGGTTCAATCTCAAGCTAGCCAAACCAAGGAACAGCGAGGTCCCACTTCGGACCCTCTCCACTATCGCCGGTTGGCCTACGGGCAATTGTGTATGCTATGCGAGTGAGCGCGCCCGAGTGAGTCTGCCGTCAAAGTCATAGGTCCAAGGGCATCGGTCGAGTGGCTGCCACCCCCAAGGTGGTGTCACATCAAAATCACTATGCACAAAGAAGGACAATCCTTCGACTATTTTAGGTACGTGTCTGATACTCTACGGTTCTTAAGGAAGAGATCCTTTTTATATAGCTTTCTGTCAAGTTATCTAGTAAATAAGTGCAAATGGCACAATGAAAAAAAATGATGAAAAAAGAACACCGTAAAAAATGTCCCGAATCTTAGTAATAGGGCCTACTTCACCTAACAAGTGTTAATGTATGCATTAAAAGGAAAAGGGAACCTTGATTTGTGTAACTGATCCTGCTTCTCCTAAGACAAGAGTCGAGGTTGGTGTTAAACAGTGAAGGGTAGTGTAACATCATGCGTATATAAAAAAATAAAAAGATCCCAAGGGGACAAATAAATAAGGCAGACAAAAGTAATTGTGTTTAATGCTCTGATATAAGAGGTGCAGGGTTGAAAGGCACTTGTTTGGAATAGCAAATGAGGGATACAATTGTCTAAGCTATGGATTTGGTAGCTACACATGCACAAGTGCCAAGTGAAATTTGATTTGAATTCTTGATCATGTACTTTTAATTTCCTATATAAGGCTAGTATGTGTATTAATGATTTTGGATTTCGAATCTTTGGTTAATTCTATGAAGGAAGAGCTATATATGAAAGTATGAACTTTGTAAACTCTTGATAGTCCTAAATTATAATCTATTTACATTGCTAAGGGACTAGCAATGAGTAAGTTGGGGGGGTGATGAGTATCACATTTTATGTCATAAGTTGCACCACATTCATCATTCTTGAGCATTTAATGAGCATAGTTGCCAAGTGGGGTATAATCCTGGTGATTTTTTGGATTATAATTTAACAATATGAGCATATAATTTTGAGCGACCAGGTACCAAGTGAGTAATAGAAGATGTTAGTAGGTGGCTTGGCAAAAAGAGCCTCGAGCTATTATAACCCTGCCCTGGGGCGAGGAGACGAGCCGTGAGTGTGGGCACGGGAGGTGATGTCCCCATCAGTTGGTTGACTCCGACACTTCGTCAGGGTTGACATTGATATTCAGCCCTAGGTCTGGGCCTCTCATACGTCTGCATTCTGGTCAACCCTCACCACAAACCTTCTATCGAGGTAAGGCCCGTTGGCTTTGACATTCCATTGAGTCAACACCTATCCTACGTGCTTCATTTGGCTTGGGCCTCATGCCTCTGTCAAGTTCGTTGGCTTCGACATGCCGTCGAGTCAACACCTATTCTACATTATGCCCTTGGCTCAGGTCTCACGCCTCTGCCAAGTTTGTTGGCTCCGACATGACGTTGGGTCAACATTCATATCCTATACTCTGCCCCTAGCTTAGGCCTCACGCCTCTGCCAAGCTCATTGGCTTCGACATGACATCGAGTCAACACTTATCCCACATTATACCCTTGGCTTAGGCCCCACGCCTCTGCCAAGTTCATTGGCTTCGACATGGCATCGTGTCAACACCTATCCTATGTGCTTCATTTGGCTTGGGCCTCATCCCTCTGCCAAGTTCATTGGCTTCAACATGGCGTCGAGTTAACGCCTATCCTACATGATGCTCTTGGCCCAGGGCTCACGCCTCTGTCAAGTTAGTTGGCTTTGACAGGACGTCAAGCCAACACCCATGCTATATTATGCCTTTGGTTTAGGCCTCATGTCTTTTCCAAGTTGGTTGACTTCGGTAATCTGTCTAGTCAACAACCATATTCTGCCCTGGCCCAAACCCTTTGTCTCTTCCATGTTGGTCGTTTTGTTTAGCCGGATGAACAAGTAGAATAAATCATTCAAAGCCAACGGGCTAACTCGTCCTAGAAGGATACAAGATGTAACACGTGAACAGTCGGTCCCCTTTGGCCTTCGGGTCAGCGTCCTAGAGGATAACAAGGCCAAAGGGAAGAGTTAATAATCGCCCGGTGGTAGTCTGGAGAGAAGAGTTAGCCTTACTATAAGGCCTTGTTTAGTCGTTGACTCTTCCCTTTGTCTCTTCCCAGAGCTGGCCCCCTTTGTAATACGCCAACTGGAGTTGTCACCTTTAGTGACTTGGTGAAAACTCTCAAGTTCCCTGTCAATCTTCTTTCCATTAGCATGCTAACTCGTTCCTTGAATTGTTTAGTGACCTTCTATCCTTCTTATTATGTTTTTTAGCACCTACGGATGAAGAAGACGTTTGGTGGGGGGCATAAATCTGGTGGACTCTACTATCTCGCTGCAAATACACCTCTCCAGATCTCTCGAGCTCTATTAGCTAGTGAGGATCTATATCAGTGGCATTGCAGACTAGGTCATCCTTCTCTTATGAAGTTTAGGACAGTTGTGTCAGTTCCTTCTACAGGCAATAAACTTCATTGTGATGCCTGTGAACTGGGCAAACACCATCGTGTGTCATATCCTTTGAGTCATAATAAAAGGAGCACTGCTCCCTACCATCTTGTTCACTGCGATATCTGAGGGCCCTTTCCTATTCTCTCCAGACTCGGATTTTGTTATTTTGTCACTTTTATAGATGATTTCTCTCGCATGACTTGGGTGTTTCTTCTCAAGTTAATGTCTGATGTTCTGTCTGTATTCCAAAATTTTTATGCTAAAATAAAAACTCAGTATTCTACTTCTATCAAAATTGTGTGCACTGATAATGCCTTGGAGTACCCTCAGACCATGTTTGCTACCTTTTGCTCCTCACATGGAATTGTCCATCAAACATCTTGCTCTTACACATCTCAAGAAAATGGAGTTGCTGAGAGGAAGAGCCGCCATCTTCTTGATGTTGCTCGTACTCCTATTTCATATGCATGTACCTAAACAATATTAGGGAGATGCTATTCTTACTTCATGCTATCTTATAAATCGTGTTCCAAGCAAGGTGTTAGATGGACGATCGGCGCTCTTGTCTTTACATCCAGACCTTTCTCCCTTTTCTCTTGTTCCTTGAGTGTTTGGATGTAAACGTTTTGTTCACTCACTTGGTCTAGGTGACAATAAATTATCTCCTAGATTGGTTTCCTACATTTTTCTTAGATATTCTCGAACTCAAAAAAGATACCGTTGTTTTGAACCCCGGTCCAAGAAATGCTATGTTTCTACTGATGTTACTTTCTTTGAGTCTATATCTTTTTATACTCTTTCTTATGAGGTACAACCTCATCCCTATATTCTGGAGGTTCCTATTCAGAAGGTCCCAACTCCACCTGTTTTATTTCCTTCTAACTCGACTCCTGTCATCGATAATGAACTCTCTGAATCACATGTTACGAATAATTTTTATGGATAGGTTTATCAGCGGCGCGTGCCTCCACTAGTGGATGCCCCTCCACTGTCTTCTTCTTCACCGATGGATCCTTCTTCTGGTGAGTCCTCTTCTCCACTTGTTTCATATCATCTCCTTCCTATTGCTATTCGAAAAGGGGTGAGGTCATGTTAAAGTATTTACCAACACCCTATTGGCGATTTTGTCTCCTACATATCTTTGTCTCCCTCTTTTTGTCAGTTTACCTTGTCCATTTTCGTTGTTCCTATTCCCAGGAATGTTTCGGAGGCACTCCTTAGATCTCAATGGAAAGTTGCTATGGATGATGAAATGAACGCTCTTATATCTCAGTACTTGGCTCCTTATGCGCTGCCCGACTCATGTTACTCTTATTGTCTGTTGTTGGGTGTTTACTGTGAAGTACTCTCCTGATGGTACCATTGATAAGTATAAAGTCAGACTTGTTGCAAAAGAGTTCACACAAACTTACAGAGTAGACTATTTTGAAACCTTCTCTCCTGTGGGTCAGTTGAATTCAGTACATGTGCTCTTTTCACTTGCCATTAATCAAGGTTGGCGGATGCTTCAAATGGATGTAAAGAATGTTTTTTTGTATGGTGATCTTTAGGAGGAAGTGTATATGGAGCAACCTCTAGGGTATGTTGCTCAGGGGGAGTTGGTGTGTAAGCTGTGTAGAGTGGTGATAGGCAGATCTAGAGGAGAGGGGTGAATAGATCAGCCCCTTTTTGCCCTTCTTTGCGGAAATAAAAACTAGATCTAACACTAAGACTGGTAAGGTAAGAATTAGTTGATAGCTAAGAGGCTAGATGCACAGATGATAATCATGAACGTTCCTACCAAGCTTCTAGCGTTAGTACACAATGGAAAACAAACCACAAGACACAAGTTTTAAGGTGGTTCGGTCTCTATCCAGAGACATACGTCCACCCCTCACACAACTCGGTGAGGCTTCACTAGTGCAAAGGCACTACCGCTGATTCAAAGCTTCTATCAGAGAGATACACTCTCACAACTCCGTTGCCAAACAGCTTGAGGGATCACAACCCAAAACCCCCAGACCGGTGACCACACTATCTGTCTTCCTACTCACAAGTAGGGTACAGATATGAGAGTAAAGAAAAACAAACTGAAGACCATAAAAGAACCTCCACGATCACCTTCGAGTTTGTGTTTTCTAGTTACCTTTTAGTGGAGACCTATTGGAGTTACTCCGGGGTTTTGATATTGCAGAAGATTTACCCCTATACTGGTGTATGCCCTGAGGTGTAGACTTGTGTGTGCGTGAACTACTGAAGACCTCCACTTTTTTGATGTGACACACCCTTGGACTTAAGCAAGCAAGCACATTCGCATTCAAATGGACCGATATGGGCCACCGCTCTCCCGTCGCTCACCCAAGCCCGGGGTGACTTGGCGATGCCAAGTGGAGGATGTGAGGGTTGGGCCCTTGCTGGTAGAGGGCTGGCAAGGCCAAAGTTTGTTCCCCAATGGTGTGGAGGCCCAATTCAATGGGGTAGACAAAGTGCCGAGGGCACCGGCTTCACTCTTCCCCACGGTGATCTCTCAAAGCAACGGGGCTTGAGGATCGAGCTCTCACTCTCACGGCCAGCGGAGTTATGAACTAATATTAAAAGAAAAGCACTAAATTGGAGCTAGGTTGAGCACTTACTCGACCGGGTTGAAGAAACCGGTCCCGCTCGGAGACGAGGGCGAGCGGGGAGACGAGTGGATCCCCACATGCCGCGTCGGGGCAGCTTCAACCTGCTCAAACGATTACAACACTACACCCCATACAAGGGGAGAATCATGGGGAAGGGAAGACAATGACTACATCCAAACACTACCTCCACACAGGGAGGGGCCTTCAGCCGGCCAAGCGGGGAGGGGAATTCGAGCTAGATGTGATGAAAGGAAGCCGATGCCGAATCTATCCATGTTCTGGAATCAGGGACTAGCAGTCAAAGACAGCACCTCTGTGAACTCTCCTGATTTTTTCTGATGGCGGGACCAGTGGGGAATGATTCGTAAGGGACCCAGGAAGCCACCCAAATTTTGTAGGAATTTTGGGAAGTAGCTTCTGGACGGGGCGGAGGCACGAACAGAGAAGCAGGGTTCTGGTTCTGTCTGCGTCTGGACTAGAACAGCAAGAAGACGAAGGTGCCAGGGGCGCTCTAGAGCTTTAATTTGAGCGCGGCTAGTACCTTTGGAACTGTGGTTGAGTCCTCTTCGTAACTCAAGCAACGGGTACACCAGATGATGCCGGAGTAGACGGGAAGACCTCGAACAATGAAGGAGGGTCGGAGCAGACTCACAGGAAACAGATCCGAGCACCTGGAGGAAGAAATTGATAACTCTTGCAAACGGGTGCCGATCAGAGTTCTGTTTCTTGATTCTGGAAGTCGACAAGTCGAGGAAGCAGTTTGTAGAAGAACTCTCGCCCAGATTCCTGCTAGAATTTCCGTGGAAGAGCTTCCACTCAGGTTCTGATCCTCTGCCTGAGGAGTCTTGCGCAGTCGCAGTAGATCGCCTCCTACGAGCAGCTCCGATCTTGGAAGTCGGCAAGACCACCACCATTGGAAAGCTGATTGGGATACACTTCCAACGATATATGGTATGCCCTCTAAAGCTTCCAGGTGAAGACGTGGCAGCCTCTGCAATTGGGCACTCCTCTACTACCTGCGAACTGAAAACTATAGGTTGAAGATGATGGGGGGAAATGGGGTATATGGGAGGGGAAGTGGGGGTGGATGAGTGTGGGGAGAGCCCTGGCTGTGAGGGGGTCTAGGAGGGGGTGTTCCAAGGTGTGGATGGGGGAGAATGGGGTCTAGAAGGTGGTGTTTGCAGTGGGTGAGAGAGGAGCTACGAATTTGGGCTTGGAGGGAGAAGGGGGAAGGTGAGGGGGGCACAAGTGGGTGGAGGGAATGTGAGTTTGAATTTTCCTTAATGTGGGGTGATCAATGGTGGTCTTGGGGATGGGAAGGGGTGCCTTGGGAAAGTGGAGTGATACTTGGGGAAGGGAAATGGGTAGTTGGGGGTTGGAGGGTGGGGTGTGGATTGGTGGAGGGTCTCTTGGGACTAGGGGGAAGTAATGATGGCTTGTGGGAAGTTGTAGAGGATTTAATGGAGGTAGGTGGGAGGGTGGAGGTGGGTGGGAAGGGAGGAGAGAGAGTAGGGGGCGCACCTCTCTTGGAGGGGGAGAGAGAGAGAGAGAGGGAGAGAGAGAGATAGAGGGATGGGTGGGGAATCTCTTCCCTAGGGCTTCTCACCCACTATTGGAATCACTCCACTAGCATAAGAAATTTGAACTCTCAAATGGCTATCCTTCATTGATTCATTCGTTCAAAATGAAGGGAATGGGGCCCTATATATAGACAACCCACATTTTACAATAAGACCCTAACAATTGACTCAATGACAAATAACCGAGGGGGTAGGGAGGCGCCCTTGGGCCAAGCACAATGAATTGGGCCCAATAGCTAACTAAACAACCTAATGACACTCAAACTTAGGAAAATAAACACAAGACCTAGGGACATGACTCAAATAAAAGGGAAAATACATCAAATGACTCAAATAAAAATTACATAGGACTCAAAATTAAATAACTAGACCATGCCGGATGCAACCGGGGCGAGGAGACGAGCTGTGAACGTGGG
Source organism: Amorphophallus konjac (assembly GCA_022559845.1). Lineage (NCBI taxonomy): Eukaryota > Viridiplantae > Streptophyta > Magnoliopsida > Alismatales > Araceae > Amorphophallus > Amorphophallus konjac. The sequence goes on from CM040123.1 coordinate 233,937,087, forward strand.
CATGGGAGGTGATGTCCCCATGTGGAAGTGTCCTTCCTGGGGAGAACTCCGTCAAGTAAGTGTCCGTCAAGTAAGTGTCCTTCCCTCCTCGGAGGGTGTAGAAGTGGTACTACCCTCAAGTCTTCCGAACGAGACCGATCCATCCACCTGCCGAGATAGCGCTCGTATACCTTGCTCCTGGTGGTAGTGACCTGTTCATCCAATATTCGTTCAATGCGCTCACGCTGGGCTCTCTTGGCTGGTGGTCTCTCCTCACGGGTGGGTGCTCTTTCAACGGAGGGAATAAGCTCAATATCCTCACTGGGTACCACTGTGGGTCCCTTATATGGCACTAGGTCGGCTACATTGAATGTGGGACTCACCCCATACTCCTCGGGGAGATCTAACTCATAGGCATTAGCGCCAATGCGCCTCAAGACCTGGAAGGGACTAGCCCCACATGGCCTCAATTTGGAGATGACTCCCGGGGAGAGCCTCTCCTTCCTCACCATCACAAAGTCACCCACGTGGAATTCTTGGTGACGCCGAAGGGAGTCAGTCTACCTCTTATAGATCTCATTTTCCTTGCTAATGTGCTTGCAAAGGTTTTCATGCAATTTTGTGAATGTTGACATTCTAGGGGTGATGGGTGGACTTGGGCAACCAAAAGTAGACCAATCATGCTTTGACGCCAAGAAGAATTTGATGGAATGGGGAGGACCGGGGCATCCATAGGTGATCCAGTCATGCATGGGGGTGACAAATGCTGGGGGACCCGGACATCCATGAATACTCCTATCATGCCTACGACTCATGATAAGTGAAGGTGGACCACTACATCCGAATTTGGACCACTCATGCTTTCTACTTGACATGTGGGTGATATGAATGAGAGGACCCAACATAGTGTTCATGCCAAGGGGTGTGGAAAGCCTAGACACATGCATACTTTTCCCAAAAGTGACTCCCATGTGTATAGGTGTGGGACAACCTTTGAACTCCCATTGGAAAGGATCGAATGGATCTAAGAAGGTGGTCATCATGGGGTGGGGCACAACCTTATTACCTAGGGATATGTGGCCCAAGGTCATGGCTCCCAAGGTGTAACCCGGGTCTAGGATGGGGTGGATTGGGTCAAACATGGTGGGTTGGGATAGGGAAAGGTGGGTGGTGGATAAGGTGGTTGGGTCCCATGGGTTCTTTGACCCCCATTGGAAGGGATCAAAGGGATCATAAAAAGGGTTATCGAGGGGGAGGGGCCCTATGTCCTCAAGATCCTCAAGTGGTGGTAGGTCATCCTCCTCTAATGAGACAATTGGGCCGAAGTTCTTTGTGAGTGGGTCGGCCATGAGTGGAGTGCTCAACGTTCTACCCGAGATAAGTAACTCTAATTCGTGGATAACATCGGGCTCATCGGGTATAGGGAGGAATAATAGGAGGTCACTAGTGTAGCAACCCATGGTGCACATTGAGATGATGGACCCAATACATAGGTGTAGGAGGTCTAGGCTCCAAGGTTGTTGGGTCATGGGAGTCAACATGCCAGTCAACTCTAATTGCCATGCTAAGCCCTTGAGAAGGTCTTCTAAAGTTTCCACTTGGTAGGATGTTTGGATTATGGTGTGATAGGATGAGAAGGGTATAATGGGAAGGTTTTGCTCTATGGGAGGGCAAACATAGGACATGATGGGGTGAAATGGTCTCTCCTTTAGCCATCTATCTAGGGGTCCATCTATGATTATAGTGCCTTTTGTGAAGGTTTGTGGCTCTTGAAGATCCAGATTATTTGAAGTGGTGAAGGGTTGAGGCTCTTCCGCACCATTGGTGTGAACTCGGGCTTCCTTATGGGCAGGGAGAGGGTCTGGGCTAGCAACTATTCCTATGTGAGTGGGTGTGGCCTCCTTTCTCAAGGGAGGGGGAAGGTCTTTTGGAGATGGGGTGGTGATGGTTGGGGCATGGTGCACCCGTGGTGGTGAGTGAGGTCGAACTTGGGTTGGGAGTGGAAGTAGTGGTGGCCTAGGTTGGGGTAGGGTTGGGGTTGGAAGTGGAAGGTGGGTTGGTTCAGTTTGGGTTGAATGGGGGGGGTGTACCTGATGCGGGACGAGACCACGGACACGACAAGCTCGTGATTGCCCCATAACGAGGGAAGCGTCGGATGTGCGCGGTTGAGAAATCGGCAATGAGCTAGGGTGATCGGCTCTCTTTTGTGCCCGGATCAGGTCACGGGACGGTCACGTACTCTCTCGCAGCAGCGATAATGAACATATAAAGTGAGCTAGATATCCCTACACATGCTCTCTAGCAGCGGCATAAACAAATATATATGAAGTAAGCAAAATGCCGAGAAGGGAGCGAATGCGATACCTCCACGCGCTCGGCGTGGGGAAGACGGACCCGGCCGAAACTCGTACTCCCGGGATAAATATTACAAAATGATGACAACAATGAAATATCACCCACTCCACGCAGGGAGGTAAAGGGATACACAACTGGGCCTGGGAGGACCGAATTCGGGTTGACGGGCGGCTTCTCACGTCTCTTCGGCAGCACCCGAACTTGTGGCTGTGGGGTCTACAGGCTGTTCGGAGGGGCCGTGTGGGACCCGATAGCACCTCTGTAGTGGGGACACTTAGGGGGCTGGCGGCACGCTTGTTCGCTGGCCGGAGGCCAGGCGGCTCCGTTCGGCACCGGTCGGAATGACCGGCCACGGATCTACCGGTTCTATTTTCTGGCGCGCGCTCCGGCGACAACGGACGCTGCGATCAGCCCCGACGTCGGAATGCAACGAAACTGGAGCTGTTGGAAAGCTGCTTCGAAGGGCTTCAACCTTATGGGACTACAGAAAAATAATAAAGCCTATACTTTTGATTGGAGAATTTTGATTGTTGCTGTTGTACAGTGTCTGAACTCTCAGACTAGCAGGGAACTTTCCTGTGGATTGCCTTTGACCGCGAGGTAGACGTCCGAATCTGGGGTTGTGTTCTTCAGAAAAGTTATGAGAAATCAAGCTACAAAACCAAGACTATTTTTGGATCGAGATTTGGGGAAGGTTACGAATTTCTATGATTTTTTCACTAGAAGTGGGTCGAATCTAGAATCTGGCTGACAACACTGTAGCTGAGGAAGAACACGAATTTTTAAAAATAGATGAAAGGCTGATAAAAAATTAAGAAAATTCGTGGATGTAGGGGATTATGGACAGAACTCCTAGTGAAATTTGAAAAGTTTGAAAAAATCAAAAAGAGGGTCGGAGGTGAGAAACACAGGGATACTGTCACTGTACATAGAGACAAAACAGATCTGGGAGTGAAAGATGCACGAAAATGGAAAAATACTAAACGAGGGATTTTAGACCTGAATGTTTTTGTGGATGATGGGGTAGAAGATGGGAACACACCATAAAAATTGCAGGCCAAGAAGAGGCCGTGGCTGATAGCAGGAATTTCGAGAAGAGACTGCTGTCTGCCAAGGACAGAACTTCGACGGTGGCTCGTTGGCGGTCCGACGGCGGCACGAACGGCGGCGGCGGCGGCACAGATCACAACCAGAGATTGGGGAAGGGGAATAGATATGATTCCACTCTAGAAAGGGGGTTGGAGAGGGAAGAACAGCAGGAGGATGGGCTGGGGGCGCAAGAAGCTTCAAGCATTCAACACAATTTTCTAATTTTTTCACTGATTTTCTCATGAAAATACAAGCTTATATATGCTACCAATCTAATCTAATGTGGACCCTTGGATCAAGGGTTGGGGATTGAAGGGCTGGGATTAAGTGTGAATGACACACAAAAATTAATAAAATATTAAGGGGAGAGGGGCGCCCCCTTGACCATGGTTAATGGGGTTGAATGGGTAGGTGAGGTAGGTAACCCACCTTGGACTAATTAAGCCACTTGTCTCCCATGTGGTCAAATGGCATTCAACCCTTCTAGATGGCCACCTAGGATGGTTGACCAGCCCCACATGGATGACATGGACCAATGGGAAAGGGCTGGGGGCCCCCTTGCTGGTCCTACTGACAAATTACATAGAAACCCACACAATCCGTGGGAATGACGCATTGGCCGATAAAGCCGTACAATTGCACGTATACTTTCCCGTGGATATAAAAATAAACTAAAGGATATAAATGTAATATGAAAAGTACTGGCTCGGCATCGATTCCCATCAACTCTCCCCGGGTGGGAGGAACTCGACCCTGTCGAGTAGGGGTATGGATGCTCGAGTACTCCGGCGGATCCGTCACCGTGCCAAGTAGCGCGGGTATGCTCCACTCCAAGTGACCGTCATCTGCTCATTCCATATATACTCGATATGCGCAAGCTGCCATGAGCTAGAGGTGGACACTCCGGGTGGGGCACTCTCATAGGGAAGGAAGCAGCTCGAAGACTCACTAGGAATTACCGCTGAGTCCCTGTAGGTGACTGATCCGGGTATAGATGTAGAACCGATCCCATACTGATCGAATGAGTCCACTCGCCTCTTACTCATAAGAGAACGACAACGAGCTTGCACAAGACACATGTAGACAAATAACACACAAACCATGCAAACAAATCACACAAAACAAACCACACAAGGAAAACACACCGACTCATATATGACCCTAGACATACCTAATGTTAGTCCGACCCAAACATGGGTGATGGCGGACCAGGACACCCGAACGTGTGCCATGCATGCATGTGGTGCAACTGGGAATGGATGGCATAGAGAACACTTATACGTCGGGTGTGGTTATGCGTGGATGGTCTTTTGAATGTGGGCGACTCGGGTGGTTTAGAAGGGCCGGGTGTAGGTGGGTCGGGGTTGGTGGATGTAGAAGCCTAATACTGGATTACTCTGCTGCGTCGACGCCACTTGATGGATGCGTTGACGCACCAGAGTAATCCAGTAAGCTTCTTTCTTGATTGTTTGAACTACTGCGTCCACGCCACTTGATCAAGGCGTTGACGCATTGGTGTGTTCCAGCAGCTGAAATTAGATGTCTTCAGCCCTCTTGCGTTAAGGGGTTCATTAGCCTCTTCAGTCCAGACTTATCCAATGTGTTGACTTCAACAAAGGAGGCAACGGCTGTATAGACTTGTGAATCCTAAAGGTAGTGTATAGACATTGAAGAACAACAACATGAACATATCAGTAGAGAAGCAATGCACAGAACAGAAATCAAGCACAAACTAATTTATCACAGAATGACTCAAGCATACACATGCATTCTTCACAATTCAAACATGGCACACTCATGCAATCTCCCACAGAATAGATCAGACATATTCAAGATAATGTGGTGACTCATTCATGTTGCTATCATTAAAACACCACATCATCAACAAAGCACAAGGGGCACAACAGGTATGACCCCTTGTGGTGGGTTCCCACAAGTCACGGTCCCACATGTAGATGTTTTGAAGGTGTGGGTAGTCACCTTCTTGAATTGTAACGGGTGGGACGAGGATCGTAGGTAAGATGTATGATTCCTCCCTCGGACAAAAGGGTATGAATTCGGGCTCGTCCGGTAAGGGGAGGAGTAAAAGAACCTCCGTGGTGACACAACCTACGGTGCACTCGGAGGTAATGGACCCGAAGGCCGGATGGGTGAAGTTAAGACTAGCGGGTTGGTCAAAGCCTCGGGCCAAAAGACGCGTCAACTCCCATTGTGAATCTAATCCCATGACAAGATCGTCCAACGTATCAACATGGTGACGAGATCGAAATGTGGTATGGAATGAGTTGACCGGCACTATAGGTAGGATTGGGTCCATGGATGGAAAGGGAGGTGGGACCAAGCCATCCTTGAGCCAACTAAGAAGTGGCTCGGCAATGTAAAGTGTTCCTGTAAGAAACACGGGTGGCTCGGGCTTTGGTAACTCTAAAGAAGAAGGTTCCGAATAGAGCTCGGAAGGAGAGGGTGGTGATGGAGCACCTACGAGAGGTGAAGAAGCACTTATCCTGTCCAACAAATCCGAAATCATTTTCTTGAATTCCTCAAAGGAACGGGTTGGAGTAGAGACCTTGGGGCGGACTCGCTCCTCGTCCCTCGGCCTAGGTGTGGTCCTAGGCTCGGCTATAAGTGGGGCTTCCACTCGGTTGGAGGTACTTGAGTGGGTTGGGATAGGGGTGCCAAGGGGAGGCTGGTTGGAGGTGACTGGGCGGGCCACTAGATTGGGGTCGCCTTGGTGGGCTTGGATGGCGGTGAAGGGGTGGGATTGGGTAAAAGTGTGGCCCACTTGATTGTGGGTGAGTTGGTGGGGTTGGTAAGTGGTATGACCTCCGTGGTTGGAGGTAGGTGGGCGGGGAACGTAGGCCCTCCTAAGCGCTCTCTTAATTTCCCACCATGACTCGATGGGCCTTAGATTCCTATCCTCCCTCTAATATTTGATGTTCCTCCAAGTTGCGGCGGCTTCACCAAAAAGTCACCTTTTGGCAACATCGACTTGCATGGGCCCGTACATAATGTACACCTCGAAGTAATCGTCCATGATGGCTTCCCATTTTAGATAGACACTCGGGTCATCGGACCCGTAGAAGTCCCGGGTTTCGGGCCTCGTGGGGTAGTTCGGGTGGTCCTTCCATTTGAGATAGTATCGCCACCATCCGGGAGTTTGGGAATCCATGGGTGATTGGGGACTAGTGGGTGGGCATGCCGACACTAGTAGATAAACCAACTAGACAATGGACTACAACCCTAGACATGTCGACCAAGACTCGGTACGTGGCGGAGATAACCGATCCGAAGACCACTCGCGCAAGTGTGCGGCCTTCCCGATAGGCGTACCCTAACGTTCGGGCAACACCTTTTGATATACCGGGTTATTGGGATGCGATGCAAAAGACACTTTTTTTTTGTTTTAAAATAATGATGACCCTAAACACGACTTAGACAATGACTAATGGCTAGACGTAAATGACACTCTTTTTTTTTTGACACCCTAGACTCAAACTCGCTCTGATACCAAATTGATGCGGGACGAGACCACGGACACGACAAGATCGTGATTGCCCCTTAACGAGGGAAGCGTCGGATGTGCGTGGTTGAGAAACCGGCAATGAGCTAGGGTGATCGGCTCTCTTTTGTGCCCGGATCGGGTCACGGAACGGTCACGTACTCTCTCGCAGCAGCGGTAATGAACATATAAAGGGAGCTAGATATCCCTACACATGCTCTCTAGCAGCAGCATAAACAAATATATATGAAGTAAGCAAAATGCCAAGAAGGGAGCGAATGCGATACCTCTACGCGCTCGGCGTGGGGAAGACGGACCCGGCTGAAACTCGTACTCCCGGGATAAATATTACACAAAGATGACAGCAATGAAATATCACCCACTCCACGCAGGGAGGTAAAGGGCTACACAACTGGGCCCGGGAGGACCGAATTCGGGTTGACGGGCGGCTTCTCGCGTCTCTTCGGCAGCACCCGAACTTGTGGCTGTGGGGCCCACGTGCTGTCCGGAGGGGCCGTGTGGGACCCGATGGCACCGCTATGGTGGGGACACTTAGGGAAGCGCTCCCTGGGTTGGCGGCACGCTGGTTCGCTGGCCGGAGGCCAGGCGGCTCCGTTCGACACCGGTCGGAATGACCGGTCACGGATCTGCCGGTTCTATTTTTCGGCGTGCGCTCCGGCGACAACGGACGCTGCGATCAGCCCCGACGTCGGAATGCAATGAAACTGGCGACATTGGAAAGCTGCTTCAAAGGGCTTCAACCTTATGGGACTACAGAAAAATAACAAAGCCTGTACTTCTGATTGGCGAATTTTGAATGTTACTGTTGTACAGTGTTTGAACTCTCAGACTAGCAGGGAACTTTCCTATGGATTGCCTTTGACCGCAAGGTAGACATCCAAATCTGGGGTTGTGTTCTTCAGAAAAGTTGTGGGAAATCAAGCTACAAAACTAGGAATATTTTTGGATTGGGATTTGGGGAAGGTTACGAATTTCTATGATTTTTTCACTAGAAGTGGGTCGAATCTAGAATCTGGCTGACAACACTGTAGCTGAGGAAGAACACGAATTTTTAAAAATAGATGAAAGGCTGATAAAAAATTAAGAAAATTCGTGGATGTAGGGGATTATGGACAGAACTCCTAGTGAAATTTGAAAAGTTTGAAAAAATCAAAAAGAGGGTCGGAGGTGAGAAACACAGGGATACTGTCACTGTACATAGAGACAAAACAGATCTGGGAGTGAAAGATGCACGAAAATGGAAAAATACTAAACGAGGGATTTTAGACCTGAATGTTTTTGTGGATGATGGGGTAGAAGATGGGAACACACCATAAAAATTGCAGGCCAAGAAGAGGCCTTGGCGGATAGCCGAAATTTCGACAAAAGACTACTATCTGCCAAGGATAGAACTTCGACGGTGGCTCGTTGGCGGTCCGACGGCGGCACGAACGGCGGCGGCAGAGATCGCAACCAGAGATTGGGGAAGGGGAATAGATATGATTCCACTCTAGAAAGGGGGTTGTAGAGGGAAGAACAGCAGGAGGAGGGGCTGGGGGCGCAAGAAGCTTCAAGCATTCAACACAATTTTCTGATTTTTTCACTGATTTTCTCATGAAAATACAAGCTTATATATGCTACCAATCTAATCTAATGTGGACCCTTGGATCAAGGGTTGGCGATTGAAGGGCTGGGATTAAGTGTGAATGACACACAAAAATTATCAAAATACTAAGGGGAGAGGGGCGCCCCCTTGACCATGGTTAATGGGGTTGAATGGGTAGGTGAGGTAGGTAACCCACCTTGGACTAATTAAGCCACTTGTCTCCCATGTGGTCAAATGGCATTCAACCCTTCTAGATGGCCACCTAGGATGGTTGACCAGCCCCACATGGATGACATGGACCAATGGGAAAGGGCTGGGGGCCCCGTTACTGGTCCTTCTGACAAATTACATAGAAACCCACACAATCCGTGGGAATGACGCATTGGCCGATAAAGCCGTACAATTACGCGTATACTTTCCCGTGGATATAAAAATAAACTAAAGGATATAAATGCAATATGAAAAGTACTGGCTCGACGTCGATTCCCATCAGTACCCTTTTTAGGGGACGATGGAGGAATAGTGGTGGGGACCAAGGGGAATTGTGGGGTATGGGTTTGGTGAGGGATTGTGGGTTGGGTGGTGGTGGCCGTCGTGGGTCTAGGTGGAGTGATGGACACGGGGTCCACTTGGGTTTGAATGGTGAGAATAGGGTGAGTGGTGGTCCTTATTAGGGAAACCGGGTCGGTTAGGGGTCTCTTCCCCTTGGGATCGGCCGGTTGTGGAGGGGGGGAAGTGGGGGCCAATTGAGTTTGGATAGTGAGGTTTACGGAAGGGGGTTTTGGTTGGATTGTGGGGACCCTTAGGGGATTTGGTGGAGAGGTGGATACTTGATTTATTTGGGTCTTAAGGGAGAGGACTTGGTTGCGAAGTGTAGTTATGATGGTTGAGAGATGATTTGTTGGGGGTGGTGGGGGTGGAGACCAAAGGTCGGTCTCAAGTTGGCCGAGTGGGGATGGAGGTGTGGTAGTGCTCCTCGGGTTAGGGGTGCTTGAGTAGGAGGGGTGGGAATGTTTGGGGATGTAGATCTTTCTAAGTTCTACTTTCATCTCTTCCGTTGAGTGAATAGGTTCTTGCCTTCCAACCCTCCTTAAGCCCTCTATGTGTTCCCACTTACTTTTGGCTTGACCCCGAAGTCGTCCCTTGACCTTTCGGACTCTCGTGGATCCATATACCCAAGTCTTTTAAAAGTACTTTTCTATGGTAGCCTCCCACCTAAGATAGTCACTAGAACGTGATCCGTCAAAGGTAATATCCCTATCTAGGATGAAGTCCATAGGTGGTGAGTAGGCTAAGTAGGAGGTGGCCATGATGATCGGGGGGATCAATGCAAGGGTCGGATTGATGATGACTCCAATGCAAGCATGCCCTAGGACTTGACTTGTAGAGACAAGTCAATGACTTGCTCTGATACCAATTGATGTGACACACCCTTGGACTTAAGCAAGCAAGCACATTCGCATTCAAATGGACCGATATGGGCCACCGCTCTCCCATCGCTCACCCAAGCCCGGGTTGACTTGGCGATGCCAAGTGGAGGATGTGAGGGTTGGGCCCTTGCTGGTAGATAGCCAGAAAGGCCAAAGTTTGTTCCCCAAAGGTGTGGAGGCCCAATTCAATGGGGCCGATAAAGTGCCGAGGGCACCGGCTTCACTCTTCCCCACAGTGATCTCTCAAAGCAACGGGGCTTGAGGATCGAGCTCTCACTCTCACGGCCAGCGGAGCTATGAACTAATATTGAAAGACAAGCACTAAATTGGAGCTAGGTTTGAGCACTTACTCGATTGGTTTGAAGAAACCGATCCCGCTCGGAGACGAGGGCGAGCGGGGAGGCGAGTGGATCCCCACACGCCGTGTCGGGGTAGCTTCAACCTGCTCAAACGATTACAACACTACACCCCATGCAAGGGGGGGATCGTGGGGAAGGGAAGATAATGATTACATCCAAACACTACCTCCACACAGGGAGGGGCCTTTAGCCGGCCAAGCGGGGAGGGGAATTCGAGCTAGAAGTGATGAAAGGAAGCCGATGCTGAATCTGTCCACGTTCTGGAATCAGGGACCAGCAGTCGAAGACGGCACCTCTGTGACCTCTCCTGATTTTTTCTGATTGCAGGATAAGTGGGGAATGCTTCGTAAGGGACCCCGGAAGCCGCCCAATTTTTGTAGGAATTTTGGGGAGTAGCTTCTGGACGGGGCGGAGGCACGAACAGGGAAGCAGGGTTCTGGTTCTGTCTGCGTCTGGACTACAACAGCAGGAAGACGAAGGTGCCACGGGCGCTCCAGAGCTTCAATTTGAGTGCGGCAGGTATTGTTGGAACCGTGGTCGAGTCCTCTTAGTAACTCAAGCAACGGGGACAGCAGATGATGCCGGAGTAGATGGGAAGACCTCGAACAATGAAGGAGGGTCGCAGACTGACAAGAAATAGATCCGAGCACCTGGAGGAAGAAATTGATAACTCTTGCAAACGGGTGCCGATCAGAGTTCTGTTTCTTGATTCTGGAAGTCGACAGGTCGAGGAATAAGTTTGTAGAAGAACTCTCGCCCAGATTCCCGCTAGAATTTCCGTGGAAGAGCTTCCACTCAGGTTCTGATCCTCTGCCTGAGGAGTCTTGCGCAGTCGTAATAGATCGCCTCCTCCGAGCAGCTCCGATCTTGGAAGTCAGCGAGACCACCACCGTTAGAAAGTTGACTGGGAGACGCTTGCAACGATATATGGTATGCCCTCTGAAGCTTCAAGGTGAAGACGTGGCAGCCTCTGCAACTAGGCACTCCTCTGCTACCTGCGAACTAAAAACTGTAGGTTGAAGATGATGGGCGGAAATGGGGTATATGGGAGGGGAAGTGGGGGTGGATGAGTGTGGAGAGAGCCCTGGCTGTGAGGGGGTCTAGGAGGGGGTGTTCCAAGGTGTGGATGGGGGAGAATGGGGTCTGGAAGGTGGTGTTTGCAGTGGGTGAGAGAGGAGCTGCGAATTTGGGCTTGGAGGGAGAAGGGGGAAGGTGAGGGGGGCACAAGTGGGTGGAGGGAATGTGAGTTTGAATTTTCCTTAATGTGGGGTGATCAATGGTGGTCTTGGGGATGGGAAGGGGTGCCTTGGGAAGGTGGAGTGATGCTTGGGGAAGGGAAATGGGTAGTTGGGGGTTGGAGGGTGGGGTGTGGATTGGTGGAGGGTCTCTTGGGACTAGGGGGAAGTGATGATGGCTTGTGGGAAGTTGTAGAGGATTTAATGGAGGTAGGTGGGAGGGTGGAGGTGGTTGGGAAGGGAGGATAGAGAGTAGGGGGTGCACCTCTCTTGGAGGGAGAGAGAGAGAGAGAGAGAGAGAGAGAGAGAGAGAGAGAGAGAGAGAGAGAGAGAGAGAGTGAGAGATAGAGGGATGGGGGGGAATCTCTCCCCTAGGGCTTCTCACCCACTATTGGAATCACTACACTAGCATACGAAATTTGAACTCTCAAATGGCTATCCTTCATTGATTCATTCGTTCAAAATGAAGGGAATGGGGCCCTATATATAGGCAACCCACATTTTAGAATAAGACCCTGATAATTGACTCAATGATAAATAACCGAGGGGGTAGGGGGCGCCCTTGGGCCAAGCCCAATGAATTGGGCCCAATAGCTAACTAAACAACCTAATGACACTCAAACTTAGGGAAATAAACACAAGACCTAGGGACATTACTCAAATAAAAGGGAAAATACATCAAATGACTCAAATAAAAATTACATAGAACTTAAAATTAAATAACTAGAACATGCCGGATGCAACCGGGGCGAGGAGACGAGCTGTGAACGTGGGTATGGGAGGTGATGTCCACATCATTTTTGTTTGCCCTTGTCCTGAGCGTTGGGTTTTTTTTGATTAGCAATTTTTATAAAAAAATTCAGCATTGTTTCCACTATACATTTTAATAAGAGGGGTGTTCTTTCTCTTTTCTGCTACAAATGAACCAGTTTTGAATTAAAAGCTTCTTTTAGCAGTGGGGTTAAAATAAAGACCCTCTTTTCTGAAATTCACCCTTGTTCCCAAAAAAGCATTTAAGTTTTCAGTACCTTGGGTCATGCCCTCAAGGGTTTTCTGTTTATCCTCATTTTTTTTCAAGATTTTCTATTGATTTCTTCAACTCAACATTGACATTCAACACAGCTTCATACTTTTCATTAAAAAAATTTATTTCATTTTCACAATTTTGAAATTTCAGTTTTAAGTCATCAATCATATTTTCCAGCATGTCATTTTCCTTCCTAGCATCAATTAAAATAGATTTCATATCATCAAATTCAACAGCAAATTATTTTAGACAATTATTTCCTGTTTCAAGATATGCAATTCTGTCAGACAAGGTAGTATCATTAACAAAAGAATTGACTTTTCTTTTTAACTGTCTATTTTCTTTTCTAATATCATCAACTTTATCTAATAATTCACCGTAAGCATCTTCCCAATCAGTAAGAGTGTAATTTTTGAAGGGAGATGTTACCTCATCATTTTCTTCTTCTCTGTCGCAGTCCCTGGCTATCAGACATATTTGACTTCCTTCTCCTTCACTCTCCGAAGTACAGCTAAAATTTCCCTCATCCTCATCGCTCCAGGTACTAATCATAGCTTTGCCTTTCGTGTTTCTCCTCTTTCCTTTTTCCTTCAGTTTCTGGAGCTACGGGCATTCTATCTTCATCTGGCCAACTTTCCTGCAGTGATAGCAAACAGTGGTGTTAGTCTTTTTGACAGGATTAGTTTTATACCTTGTTTGTCTTCTGTCACTGTGCTGTCTTCTTCCAAAGTTTCTTTCCTCTTTTCTCAGAAACTTTCTGAATTGTCGAGTCAGCATAGCGAGCTGATCTCCTTCAATCTCTGACCTCGAGGAGCTGTGGTTGCTAGATGACCCACTTTTACAGGAGTTGGCCTTCAATGCAATGGGTCTCTTCCTTTTCTCCAACTCATCTGCCTTCGGCAAGTTCATCTCATATGTCATGAGTGAACCAATTTACTCATCAACCTTGGTGGTCTTTAAATCCCTGGACTCCTCAATAACGGTAGCCTTTGTGTGCCAGATCGGAGTTAGGGATTGCAGAATCTTTCTCACCACCTCATATTCAGAGTACACTTTGCCAAGGCTCCTGAGTCCATTGGTGATAATCATGAGGCGAGCATACATCTCTGTGATAGTCTCATTCAGCCTTATCCTAAAAGTCTCATACTCAGAGACCAACATGTTGGCTTTGGTCTCTCTCACTTGGGATGTCCCTTCGTATATAAGCTCTAATTTATCCTACATCTCCTTAGCTGATGAACAGGATGAGATCCTGGAGAACTCCGTGGGATGAAGGGCACACTGAATGGCGTTGATAGCGCTCCAGTTGAGAGTTGATCTCTGGATCTGCTCTCGTGTCCTTAGATCATCATCCTCAAATACTTCAAAGGGGCCTTTGCTAACAACTTTCCAGAGTTCAAAATCTTTTGCCCTCAAGAAGACTTGCATACGATTCTTCCAGTATGCATAGTTGGAACCATCAAAGTATGAAGGCTTGGTCGTAGATTGTCCTTCGACTGTCATTCCTTTAGCGTCCATGATGTCTATCTCTTTAGGATCTTAGTCCCTGCCGAAGAGTTAGGCTCTGATACCACGTGATATGGATCTAGAGGGGGGGTGAATAGATCTACCCCAAATTTAAAATGAAATGAAGCAGATAAAATGCGGAATTAAGGTTGCTTAATAAGAACAGCCAATTCAGACATAAAACAACTAGAGCCACTGAATTAACAAGAGACTTAGTCAAATGATATGAACACAGAGAATAAGTGAAATCAGATGGACAAGAGAAACACAACAGCAACAAAACTGAATTCCAGAGAGATGGAGTGTGAAGAGGTACTTGGCAGAGGTAGAGCTAATTTTTACCCATGCACTAGGCGTCCTGACACGGACTATTGCACTAAGGGACATAGGGATAGAAGGCCATACCTGACTTACCTGTGCAGGGGAAACGGCATTTTTTTTTGGATTTTCATTTTCAGATTTTTATGGACTTTCATGTATAAGACAAATAACAAGCATAAATATGGCAAAGATAACATAAAATAACGATCGAATGAAATGGGAGACAAATGCAACATAACATAACCATGGCAAACGAGCACATATACAATGGCATGAACAGACAACATGCATGCATGAACACGGTGTGACAAGATACCCACTCGGCGGGACAACGCACGGTTGGGACAAGGACACGAGGGATAACCACACGGTTGGGACAAGAACACGAGACACTAAGGGATGACTAACAACATATACAAGACAACTAACAACATGTGGTGAGAGACAAAACAACATGTGTGGGACAACACGGTGGAGCATAAACACGTGACAAGGACACGGCGGAACAAAAGGCATGACAAATATCCACTTCAATCAACCCAAGATCAGATGAAGCCGAACCGCCAGGTTCATAATCGTGAGGCAAAGCCCTCTCATAGAAATATGATTATTAAAAGCTTAGAAGGACTAAAGCTTCAGATTAGAACGAGAGATAAGATTGAAGAAGGAAAGAATAGATTAAAAATGTGGACAGGAGGCAGAGCAAAAAGATATAGCAAGGAATGCCTGAGTACTTGCAATGGATTACGTATCTGTCCTTAAAACAAATGCAAATGCATGAAAAAGACACATTTTTTGTATTTTTTTTAGACTTTCAATAGTATTTCATTTTTTTGGATTTTTTTTGAAGTATTTGATTTTTTTTAGATTTTTTACAATAGCAATCTGCAGCACCTAAAGACGGGCTTAAACTACTTGCTAGGGATCATCGTTCCTACCCCTTTCATTAAAGGCTTCTCTTAAGCAGGGCGTGCATGTGAGGGTGGCTTACCACAACTAACCGCTTCTAAAGAACGGTGCCCCTACTAAGGTCATACCCGGGATACAACCCAGCCTAAGAGGGAGAAGCAGAAGAAGAATGGAGATAAGCTTCGTGCAAGATGGGAGATATCAAGACTCGAATTCCTTCTAGGGCACTACCCCTCAAAGAGATAGCTTGTTGCACCGGGGCTTTGTGTCTTTGATTTTGAGACCCATATTTATCAGGCACGCATGCGACCGGGCTCATGACGTCCCGCAGGGAACTCTATTGCCACTCTTGCCATGCCTTTGATTCATAATTTTGCATTGATTCATTTTCTCATTTTGGTAGCCCTTATTGGCAAGATATAGCATGAAAGCTCACTTTTGAGGGTCAAGACTGCCCCTATTTGAGACCTCTCTCGTATTAGGGAGCGCCTAGGTTAATCATCTTATCTATCAATCTCTTGCCCCTGCACTTGGCCGAGCAGAGAAGAGAAAATGCCTTCATGCATACCCAAAATATGGCCACAGCAGCAACGGTGTGCCTTAGAGGAATCAACTATGGCTTGCCGTGTTGTGTGTGAAAAATCCATACTCAAAGGTCACCCTCAACAATCGAGGAAAGAAACTAGACTCCTAACATTGAGTTATCACCAGCCTAAGGATGCTGCAGAAGCAACTCGACTTGAACTAACCAAACTTAATGAACTAAAGCCGCTCAAAACGTGTTGAGGAAACCACATTATAACCATGCGCAGGAGAAATAGAAATGATAGCAATAATAGAATGTTGTTGCTCAAAATAAAGATACCTTGCGAATCCATGGAACGGAAAAGCGACGTCCTGAAGCGATCTTGATCATCGAGCTTTGATCAGCACGAGCTTTGTATTCCTCGCTTGTCAGGGTAAAAGGGAGAGGATAACAAGGACTTGAAGATTCCTTTAGATGGAGGAGCGGTAGACACCAAACTGGATGAAGAAGAATAAAAGGAAGAGAGACGAGGGCTAGAACTCCCTCGTTAAGGCACAGAGACCCTGATAACAAGGAACCGAATACATAATGAACAGAGATTACTGAGATCAAGGTAGACCAAAGCCTCGAAAATAGCAAGAAAAAGGATCAAAATCTGGGAAGGGTAAGGATGGGCAAATCGAGAGAGGAGAGTGAGAAGCATCCGACGTAATCGGAGAAGAGGAATAATGATCACCCGCGAAAGGCGGGGAAGAAGATGCGTAAAACCTCGGCAAGGTCGGGGAAGAATTAGGAGTAAGACCCGAAAGCCCCAAGGGAGAATCAGATGAAACACCCGGAAGTCCCGGGGAAGAGGAATCAGCAACGCCCGACAAGGTCGGGGAAGGGGAATGAGAAGTGGAACCTAAAGATGTTGGAGGAGAAGGATCAAAAGAGGCGCTGCAAGTGGGGTGAAAGGGCGACATAGGCTGAGGCCTGAGGTTATGAGGGAATATAGAACTTGGAGGTTCCAAATGGGGAGGAAAAGAAGAGTGAGGGTTTGCGGACCCGAAAAGAGAAGAGAAAATCATGGAAACTGGATTGGAGAAGGGAAGGTACACTGCCCAAGGGTGAGAGCAGAGTAGAAGAAAAGATGAATGAAAGGAAGAGTTAGCCCTATTATTTACTAATCGCCCCGATTATTAAATTGACTCAATATTCACGGAGACTACTCTATTCTCTCAGCATTGACTCTTCCCTGAACAAATAACCCAGGGGGTAGGGGGTGCCCCTGGGCCTAGCCCACTGATATTACAGGTCAATGTTACCTGTGTGGTCAGTGCTAGCATGAAAAGTCTACTTTAAGAGTCGACAGTTTATTTTAGGTGTTCGGTTAACCCTGTATGATTAATAACTCGGTTTTTCTTTACTAAAACCGCAGGAATTTGAGGATGCACATGATCCAATAAGTGACGCACGTGCTCCAAGAATTTTCTGATGGGCTCAAGATCCCAGGAACGAATGATTGGGCATGTGAATAGCAATATCTCACAGCCTAACACGTGGACCCCAAAGGAGCGATGCTTTCCAAATTCATTGGGCGAGAAACGTGGTTTCACGCGCCCATCTCTCGAAAGCCTTTATATATATTGATGCTGGTCGCATAGAAGACTCAGAGAGAGAATAGAAGACAAGAGTGAGAGAATAGAAGACCAGAGGGAGCATAGAAGTCTCAAGAGAGCCTGAGAAGAGTTTCGGAGAGAAGGCCTGAGAGAGCAGAGAGAGTCATATGAAAGAAGAGCCTTCGTAGATTTGAAGGAGATCTGTGAGAGCTGTTGAAGAGAATTTAGAGGAGAAACAGAGTGTCATTTCGGTGAGGTTGGTCTTCGATTGCTGGATCAAATCCAGGGTCAAACTACTCATTGAGAGCTATAGATTCTATTTCTATTCTTGCATCTTTGTTTCATTCATTTTAAACCAAGTAAAATAGAAAGTACTCAAGGATAATATTGCTAGACTGAGCCAAGACGGGGTCAAGAGTCTTCTTGCAACCACGGAGTGCGAGACAAAGTCTATCGTCCCCCACCCGACTCAGCCGAGCGGCCTATCCAATGATTAACCGTATGTTCCTAGATCATCATCATTTTTGTTAAAGGCGAACATCAGATCCTAGAACACATGGGCAACTAGCCGGTCCTTGAGAGGCTATAATAATATACATACCATATAGTAATGCAACAATGAGCAGGGATAGAGAGCCATACTTGACTTACCTGTCAAGTGAAATGGAATCTTTTTGAATTTTTAAGATTTTTTCTAATTTTTATGGATTTTCAAACAAGACAACAACAATATGAATGACCATGATAAACAAGCATGAACGAAAGATAGCATAACACAACGATTAACTGAACGACCGACAACACAATAAAACATAACGATCAAACGAATGGAAAACAACACAATAAGATGAACAAGCACATATGCAATGGCATGAACAAACCACACGTATGCATGAACACGGTGTGATAAGACAACAACGCGGTGGGACAACACACGGTTGGGACAAGAACATGAGGGATGACCACATGTGGATGCACTTATTTTCGAGAGATCTCCGTTCTGTTCGTTTATCTATTTATTGGTTTTATAAAGTGCGTGGGCGTGCCAGTCACAAAGTGACGATTTGTTTGGGCTCCGGAGTGCCCATGGTGCGCTCGATCTGACTCAGTCAGGCGATTGTGTGGTTCGGGTCGGGACTGAGACCCGTTGTGCCATAAAGATTACAACGTCATTTACATCCCCTCGGAGAGGGGAATACCCTTGATTAATTGCCAGAAATAAGGGCTCCATGGTCGAAAGAAATACTGATTAACGCAGGAAGGAAACACCCGTCGGGCTATGCGGTAAGCCCGAGGTATGGGCATGAATGCTCGGGTCATGTCGGTCACTGATGGACCATTTCATGTTTGGACACAAGTTCACACGGAAAACGAGATGATAACCCGGGAGACGAATCCGTACAAATGTTTGTCGAGGGATGACAATTTTAATGCAGGGAGGTGAATCAGATCCCGACGAGGGAGGGGACCCTGATGAATTATCGGCCCGAGGTAAGGCCGGGCGGTCACCATGACAAGAGAGAGAACTCCCGAGAGTGACTTCCGACTTACAGGAGCATCATTAATATCCCCGGGTTCGGAATCCAGGAAGGAGAGACCGCTGCCATATTGTTGTATTCACGATGATCGTCGACGCTTTTTATTATCGTTTGTTTATTGACATTACCCTTTCTTTGATATTATTTCCCTTGTTGTTATCTTGGTTGGGACCACCCCTTTTATCTCATTATTATTATTACTATTAATCGTTCCTTTTATCATATAGCCCCCTCCCCTTTTCATTGCATACATGTGTGTATTCGTAGGGGAGATGATGGAGACTAGGGTGTACCGCTGAGAGATGAATGGTGTGTGCGGTTAAAAGTGTAAAGAAGGGTGTACCGCTGGGAAAAGTGTGAGCGTACCGCTGGAAGAATGAAGATGGGCGTACCGTAGAAGGGTAAAGGATGGAGCGTACCGCTGGGGGACTGAGAGCGTACCACTGGAAGAATGTTGAGCGTACCGCTGGGATAGGAATTGGGAGCGGGCTGGGGGAGACGATGCGTGAACAGGCCACGAGGACTGTAAAGACTTTGCAAGACGGTGAATGAGACGGTGCAGTGTATGGGCTTGGAAATGCTTTGAAGCATGTGATGCACTGTACAGACTTTGCAAGACGATGAATGAGACGGTGCAGTGTATAGACTTGGAAATGCTTTGAAGCACATGATGCACCGTACAGACTTTGCAAGACGATGAATGAGACGGTGCATTGTATGGGCTTTGAATGCCTGAATGCTTTGAACAAGGACTGTACAGACTTGACCGATGTACTGACTTTGATTGCGTGCATGCTTAGACCGATGTACAGACTTTGATAGCATAAGACGCTAAGTAAGACTGACGGATGTACAGACTTTGCATGAGACGCTAGACGCTGTACAGACCTCATGAATGTGCAGACTTGTCAGCGAGATGCACAATGTACAGACTAGCCAGCAACAAGTGTATGGACTTAACAAAGGAGTGATGCAGACTATGCAGCAACGAATGTGATGTGCAGACTTTAAATGAATGAGCATGCATTGTATAGACTTGATGGAATGCTGGGAGGATGCGCACCGCTCAGACAGCAAGGGGGGCGTACCGCTGGGAAAGGAATTGGGGGAGTGCACCGCTAGAGGGCCAAAGGGGAGCGTACCGCTGGAGGATGGAAGGTTAGGGTGCACCGCTGGAGGAGGTGTGCTGCTGAAGGTAAAGGAGAGTGTACCGCTGGGAAAAGTGGCCAACGAAACCAAGTAGAGTGTGCCGCTAAGGGGGTGGGCCAGACTCAAGAGAGGGTTCCTTGTTCAGTTCAGAATGAAGCATCTTAGATGGTTAAGCTTTCATTTTTCTGTCATGAGATTGGGTCCCAAGTCGTGTTTAGCAATGCAATGCTTGAAGTCTTGTTCAGTTCAGCTCCCTGAATCTTGCATAGTACTTTTAATTGATTAGAGTGTTTTTACTGTTGCTCATTCCATCTGTTCGCTGCTTCTTTTCATCTTTTTAGATTTATTGTTATTCCTGGCAAAAATTCGGTAGCACCTCCCCTTGACCCGGGAGGTAAAGGAATAACAAGGAACATGCCCACGGGGGTGGCATGAACCAACAGCTGAGGGGGGTGCCTGAGCAGCCGCCTTTAGGGAAACTTCGGAAAACTCGGAGAAAACATCGAACGAGGAACCAGTAGACTGATGCAAACTGTGAGTACACCGGGAAGTGACAATCAATGCGTGCCGCTGGGCGCAGCCAGGAGTGTGCCGCTGGCAGTAGAAGGGAGGGGCGTACCACTGGCAAGAAAAGAAAGGGTGTGCCGCTGGGCGGCCAAGGAAGGTGTACCGCCAAACGGCCGAATGGGAGAAGCGTACCGCTGGGGACCCTGAGTGGTATAATGACTGGGAGCTTGAGGGTGTGTGGGCATACCATTGGTCTCGAAGGAGGGCAAAGGAGGATGTTCTGGGTGTTGAGTGACTCCAATGTGTTAAAGAGAATGGGCTCGCAGAGACCCGTATGGCAAGGTCAAGAGTTGTTATGCAATGGAAAGTGGTTGAAGAGGGAGGAGGCTGGCCAGACCCTGTCAAGCCAGGAACGAATCCTATTGACTGCACGAACCAGCGCCATGGGAAATCAGGTAGAACATGGAGTTGAGAGGTTGGGGGAAGAGAATGTAAAACCACAAGAGCCTAGTGAGGAGGAGACAACAAACGCAGTAAGAAGCAAAACCGAACATTGTTTCATTCATGGAGGATTCAAGATAACAAAGATCATGGCCTGAAAACCACACATCATACAATGCATCCCTGAACAAAAGGGGTGAAGAAAACTAAGAATAGGAAAGAAAATAAAGTTGGGGAGAGGGTTGGAACGAGGAAGGGTAGCCATTTCCTTTCCTCCATTCCTCCCCCCTCTGCTACATGCAACGCTCCTCTCTCTTTTTCCTATATTTCTTCTACCTTCTTCTTCTCTTCTTCTTCGCTTCGAACGGGCCTCTTCGCACGAAGATCCTCTCTTCTTTCTCTGTCTTCCTCCCTCTAGCCAAAAATCCCTCGATCCCCTTTTTCTGTCTGTGGGGGGCCTTTTATATGCGGACGGTTGACGAGGTCGCCTCATGATGGCACTGCCATCTGAGGTTGACTTCGGTATCTTCCTCGTCAGGCGAAGATCTCCCCTCCTCCAGCCAGAAGGTGACACGGAGACAAGCGCTAGCTGGCTTTAAAGTGGCTGAACTGCGTGCCAATGGGTCTACCTATTGACCGTTGTATCTTCTGCCGGTGCATGCCGTCGGGAGGCTTTCAGCGCTGTGCCGCTGGGGAAAGGGTGCAAGGCGTTGAGGGCAGAAGGACTGTGCCGCTAAAGGGCCAAATGCCTTGCCGTTGAAGGAGCCAAGAAGCCCCGTGCCGCTGGAAGGGCCAAGACTGTGCCGCTGGCGGTCAAACTTGGTAACGAGTGTATAGACTTCGTGTCTGAACTCTGTACAGACTTGCCATTTGAGTGCATAGACTTCGCATCTGAACTCTGTACAGACTTGTCTCATGAGTGTATAGACTTTGGCAAGGCAACCGGACGATGTGCAGACTTGAGCAAGGAAGGTCTGTACAGACTTGAGAGTTCACAATGTATAGACTTTGGCCAAGCAAAGGCTGTACAGACTTCAACTCAGCTGCAATGTATAGACTTGCAGGGGCCTGCATCAAAAGCGGTGTACAGACTTCATCAATGTATAGACTTTGGCAAAGCAAAGGCTGTAAAGACTTCAACTCAGCTGCAATATATAGACTTATAGGGTCCTGCGTCAAAAGCGGTGTACAGACTTCATCAATGTATGGATTTGAAAGTTGAACTGGTGGATGTACAGACTTCACCAATGTATGGACTTGAAGTCTGAACTGGTGGATGTATAGACTTCACCAATGTATGGACTTCAATTCTGAACTGGTGGATGTACAGACTTCACCAATGTATGGACTTGAAAGCTGAACTGGTGAATGTACAGACTTCGATTGTGCAACTGCCAACGTACAGACTTGGGCTGACGGCTGTATAGACTTCGTTTGAAGCAGCCAGCCAGTGTACAGACTTGGGCTCGGATGTATAGACTTCGTTTGTGCAGCTAGCCAATGTACAGACTTGGTGAAACCTTGAATGAAGTGTGCCGCTGAAGGGCTAAATGGTCGTGCCGCTGGAGGGCCAAATGGCCGTGCCGCTGATGGGCTGAAGGGCCATGCCGCTGGGAGCTGAAATGCCGTGCCGCTGAAGGGCCTCAGGCCCGTGCCGCTGGAGGCACCAAAGGTGCCGTTTTGACAGGGGCCTTTTCTTTTGCTTCAGGAACTTGAAGCTGTGCATTCTTTGAGATATTTCTTCACCGTTAGGGGCCCGAGGGTGGGTCCGTAGCAGTGTGTTAATTCTGGAGGACATCCTGTGACTTCTCGGTCTCTTAATGCGCCCGTGCAAATGCGGGGATTTGTCGGGCGTTAGTATCTTCCCGGAGCCCTGGATGGCCAGTCTCTCCGGGTCATCTTCCTATGACTTTGACATTAATGCGGGGCTCAGCGGGACCTATGGATGTACAATTTTATGCGTCCACAAATGCCCCCCACCCGGGGGCAGAGCGGGCGAAGGATGAGCCAGACGGTGCCCACGGGTGCGTCTGGGGAATTAACGTACATTATTGGGCGTACGTTCATAAGGCACATGATGCAGACATCATGATCTCTATTGTATATTGTATTACTATCACACAAGTATTATATTATAATTACTACTATTATTTTTATTCCCTCTTTCTTTCTTTTTCTTCTTTTTTTCTTTTTACTCCCTTTTTTTCCCTTTTTTTTCCTTTTCTTCTCTTTTCTTCTCTTTTTTCTCTTTTTTTTCTCTTTCTTCTCTCTCTTTTTTTGGTTCGTTTGTTTCCCCTCTTTTTTCTTTCTTTTTTTTCTTAGACGGCTATACAAGGGGGGAGGGGGAGTTTGAAACTCCCCCCTTTCTCTTTTCAAATCCTCTCTCTCTCTCTCAGTCTCTCTCTCTCTCTCTCTCTCTCTCTCTCTCTCTCTTTGTCTCTTCGGCTGCCACCGCCTCTCTCCCTCTTTCTTTCTTCTCCGGCGAGCGCCACCGCCACCGCTGTCGTTCTCGTTGGTGAGGACGCGGGCGCTCCCCTCTCCTTCTCTCTTCCTCCTCTTCCTCTCTTACTCCTCTTCCTCTTCTCCTTTTCCTTTCCATTTTCCTCTTCCTTTCCTTTCTCTTCTTCTTCTCGTTCTTTCTCTTCCTCGGGGGACGACGGAGCCCTAGGCCCTCCGTCGTCCTCTTCCTCTTCTTTTCTCCCTCCTCTTTCCCTCTTCTTCTTCCTCTTCACCTCTTTTTCCTCCTCTCGTCGGCATGGGGCCGGCCATGGCGTCGGGGCGTGCCGCTGACGAGGTCGCGAGGCGTGCCGTCGGGGAAGGGCACGGGTGTGCCGCTGAGAGTGGAACGCGAGTGTGCCGCTGGGGAAGGCGCGGAGTGTGCCGCTGAGGGAGGCACAGAGCGTGCCGCCGGGGCCATTGAGGGTGTGCCGCTGGGTGGCCAGGGGGGTGTGCCGCTAGGGCCACTGAGAGCGTGCCGCCAGGGGGTGTGCCGCTGGGAAGAGGCACAGGGAGTGTGCCGCTGGGGCCACTGAGGGCATGCCGCCAGGGGGTGTGCCGCTGGGAAGAGGCACAGGGTGTCCCGCCAGGGGATGTGGCCTGGGCGTACCGCTGAAGAGAGGAAAGAAGACTTCTTCAACCGGAGGACCTTCGGTGTCGCCCTTGGGCACACCGTGACTTTATTGGGGCCGTCACTCCTTGTGGCCGTGCACCCGTGTTTTCACTTACGCCTCCGGCCTAGAGGAAACTCTGCCGAAATTTCATCAGAAATTATTATTATTCTTTTAATTCAACTGTAGTGTATCCCCCTTTGCAATTCCCTTTCTTTTTCTTTACTTATGCCTTGTTCTGACTTGTGGTATCTTGCCCCTCGCAGAGAAATGGCTGCCCCGAGAGATTCCACTGTTTCCCGCGCCGAGCACGTTCCCCCATCTCCAGTGCCAGCAGTCACTTGGTTCAACGTAGAAGATTTGGACAGGGAGCACACCGAGATAGCGGCGCTGGCCGGATCGTCGGGCTCAGACACTGAGACAATGGATTACCGCAGGCTTACCTGGGTTGACGGCGTCATGACTTTTGACCGTGCTACGGGGGAGTACCGGAAGGACTTCCCGAAGGACAAGCATCTCGTTCGCTTCCTGAAGCACCTCTGTCACCAGGAGAGGCGGAACTTTCAGGTTGTCAAAGAGGCTGAGCGGACGATTCTGCAGTCCTGGGACATCCTATTTTACAGTGTTTCGATTAGCATCCCGATGTACTTAGTGGGAGAAGCTCGGGAGTGGAAGCCCATCTTGGGGCTCGAAGCCGTGCTACCGGCAGAGGAGAAACTAGTGCGGGCGCCTCAGTTCACCCCTGCTCGGTGGGACACATCTGCCGGGCAGGTTCAAAGTGAGCATCCCCGGTTCGGCCTGTTCCTGGCTCCATTGAAGTGGGGGTACGGAGAAGAACCCTTCCTGTTGGATGCTTGGCCATCCGATTCAAGCATGAGCTGGCGCTGGGCTGGTTTGGAGAGTTAAATCTCAAAGACGCGCACAACTTCCGGGAAGGGGCCGTGGAATTCACAGAGTATGTGCTTTTCAAATATGCCCTTATCCTCATCCGGGCTGGCGTCTACCATAGTGTGTACGCCTCCCGGTACAGTTACCCTATTTTCAGGGGTCTTTGTTGCGGGATGATTGAGGTGTTTAATGCAGAGACCAACACCTTTTACACTGCAGAGGGCAAGACTTCGTTGGATCTATGGAGTCTCAGTCAGCTCAGTGGCTTGCCCATTGACGGGGAGCCTTATGAAGAAGTCTGTCCGCCGGATATGATCAAGGATGAAACCAACGGACATGGCTACTATTCTCTGGGCTATTCATACCGGTACCTTATGAAGGCATACCGGGAATTATATCAGCTGTCGCACGGCGGGAGGCAACCCCCCCGAGGGGATCGAAAAAGGGTCCGCATGGTCCTCTGGGTGTAGTATTTCTATGATGGGCTGAAGCAGTATGAGGAGTTCCCACATATTGGCACTGTTGCCGGCCGGAAGAAACGCACCAAGTCAAAGGTTGACGTGAAGATCCCTTCTCGAGGGCACCGTGGCGGGCCGAACCCCATGGGAGTCGACCCATTGACACATTGCGCGGCGTATCTGACATACTGGCTGTGCTCGTTCGCCATGCCCCACGGGGACGAGACCGTCATTCACCCAGACACCATTTACCCAGCCTGTCAGATGGCCTGGGGTATCAAGCTGTCTTTGTGCCCGGCCACGTTGTGTCTGATATACAAAGCGCTCGGGGACATCAGTCCTCAACAGTTCCCACGTCAAGCGCAGTATGTGTGCCCACTGCATTTTTTCAATGCGTGGGTCTATTCTTTATTCCCAGAATTCACCCCGCGCACCATTCAAGGCTGGGGGTTGGTGCCACGGATGCTGGAGTTCACGAGTGTGGCGCCAAGCTCAATGTCCATGCGACTATACGACGTTCGAGGCAATTGATGACGGTGCCCCTTGATGCCGCGGGCACCATCCACTTTTGGACCCTGGCCGCTCACTCAAGTCTCTTAGTAAACAGTAACCGGGAGTGACGGGACGACAAAGTGGAGACATATGTGCACCCAATCAGTCAGGAAAACGTGGTTCGCCCACTATTGGAGCCGGAACTCAGGGCCTGGGCGCTGTCCATCCGTCCAAGCGTGTTGGCCTTCCGCAAAGGGGGCATTTTGATGTTGGACCCATATTATCCCTTCCGCTTCGGCAGGAATTTTGGATATGACCAGCATATCCCGGCGCACAGTGCTCACTTTGAACTACCGGTGCGAAGTCTCCGGGGGAGTCCTACCTCCGAAGTTGCCCGAACCTGGTGGGATTTCTTTCATCGGGCAGACACTGCCAGCTTCCGGGTGCCAGCCCCGGGTCGGGTTCCACGGGTGACCCCCCAATATGTGAAGTGGTGGAACGCCCGGACAGCTTTTTACCAACTGTGCCGGACCGACTGCTGGGACGGGGCCGAGAGGAGATTTCTGAGTCAGCAGCCAGTGCCGGTATTGGATATTGACCCAGAGCACCTACTCCGATTAAGGCGTGGCAAGGAACAGGAAGTTGCCACCTACATGATTGCGCGCAAGGTAGCTCGTGAGACCAAGCCAGCGCCGCAGGTCAAACTACCTCCCGTGGCAAAGGATGACTTCAAGAAGACCTTGCGGGACCTCTGCCACATCGGGGGTGACCATCTGGAACTGATCAACTATCCATTCCCCATGGAGGAAGAAGGCACCCCGGCGAGGAGCTGGCGACCGGAGAGGGACGCATTGTGCCCCTATCGCACAATTGTGAGGAGGGAGGAGCGGAACCCGGAGAATTACAAGGACACCACGTGGCTCTACGTCCTCCTTCGAGTGCACGGGTTGAAGATATATGATTCAGCCGTGGTCATCTTGGGCAAGCGCCTCCACATCACCTACTACTATGCCGAGGGATGGGGGATGGACCATTTCAACCTCTTTTGTCACCTGGCTGCCAAGAAGCATGCAGACCTGGCTGCTCTCACTGATCGCTGCTAGAAAATTGAAGACGTATGTTGGCTGGTTCGGGAGGCGGCTCGTCCGGACAAGGAGCCGTCCCTTAGCTATTGGCCGATAACGCTACGGCTGTACACTGGCCCCCATGGTACTTAGTGTTTTCTTCCTTCCCTTGTGTTCTTCAGTGCTGACCTTTCTTGGATATTGGACGTTGATCGGGTCCTTTGTTTCCCCTTTTTTGACAGATCACCCCGATAGCACTCAAATGGTGACGTATCGCAATCTCCTGTGGTAGGCAGGGAAACCTGGCTACTTCAAGGAGGCGCCAGCGGCTCCGACCACGACCACTTTGCCGAAGCCTGCGAAAAGGTCCCGGGTGAAGTCGCCCGTGAAGAAGGCTGTAGATGCTGCCAAGGCGGCTGGGCGGTGGGAGGCCAAGCGGAGAAAGATAGAGGCCGCCAAAGCCACGCCGACCGCTCCCCTGGCACCCGTAATCTCCTCATTCGAGGAGTTCGAAGTTGCTCGGGCCGAGCCGAGTCGGCCTGCAGGTTGGGTCCCTCCCGCTCTTCGAAGCTCTTTAGGGTTTATTGAGATATTAAGAGGGACGCTCCTTATGACGCCTGTGTCCTTTTGTTTCAGCTGTCGTCAAGAGGCCCGCGCCTGTACCCATCCCAGGCGTGGGTGAAGCTGTGACCCACGAGGCCGTAGAATCCGTCGGAGAGACCTTCTTTGCCCCATCTCCTGCCGCCGAAGTCGAAGGAGGTATAGCACTTTCTTGGCCGGTCATTTGATTAATTTTCTTCGTTCTTTGAAACTTTACGGACACAACCGAATCTGAATTTTGCCTTGCTTATGTAGGAGCTGATGTGGCGGTCCCAGAACCGGAGGCGGCCCCGGAGGCATCCCGGTTCGGGTAGATATATCGAAAGAAGGGGCGGCGGTCAAGGAAGGCGCGACTGCCGACCCCGGATGTTGAGGCGGGGGTTGCCTTGCCAATAAAAAAGGTGCCCACCAGCCCTAGATCTTTGTCGGGCGAGAAGGTAGACTACGGCTACTCTTCCGACGAAGTAGTTTCAACTGAGGGTGTCCCCGAGGAGCCCAGATTTCAAGTTCCTGCCTGGAAAGTCCCGGTACTATCTGTGTCTTTTAGCCTGGTGAAGCAGGCGCCTGTAAGTGCAAACCTGTTAATTCAGGTCTCTTTTTCGAGGTCGCCCACTAACCTTCTCGATATCATTATTCTCAGCTTCCAACAGGAGTAGGTTCCGCCAGAAGATGCAGAGGCCCACGTCCCGGGGGCAGAAGCTACCAGGCGAGAGGCAGCTGCCGTGGCTTTGGATAAGCTGGGGTTCCTAGCCGAGGCTACGCGGCGAGAAGAGGCCGCGGCGAGCTCAGGTGTTTCTGCCTCGACATCCGGGGTCCTGCTCCGGGAAGGAGCGGTGGTGGCTGTAAGTGCATGTCTTCCTCCCCCTTCTCTTTTCTTTTCCCCCCAAGCATTCCCCTCGAGGTTGTTGACTTATTTGAGGTAATACAGACTCATACCCCGAAAGTAGCTGCGGGGGTTGCTATCCCTGCTGCCGAAGCCTTAGAGGAGGGGGAGATAGCAACGGAGACCGAGGTGCAAGTGCCGGTGGTACCCGAAGCCGAGACTCGGGAGGAGACGATTTCTGAAGTTGATGCCCGGGGAGAGGTAATGTCGGAGAGCAACATAGTGTTGGCGGGTGAGGTAAGTAGGGGAATACACTCGGCTTTATTGAGGATTCAATGATTTTCTCTACATGGTCAGGTGACAACAACGCCCCACGGAGCGCGTGCCCCTTGGGCTCGTAAAGCCGTCCCCAGGTGGAGCTCATCCTTCCGCGTGCATGCGGGTAAAAGGCTGAAGATGCTTCTGGGGCCGGACGCGGGGTCCTTGACGTCTCTTCTACAGATGGGAGCCGTCCCGCATTTGGTGATCCCGCTGCCACCGATCCCGACGCCCGTGATACCCGAGGAAGCCTGGCTCCTGGGGAGGATATTGACGATCCTTAGTGAGCATTCGGAGGAATTCCAAGTAGGGGGAGATGAAGACTTCCCGGGAGCGACATTGGACCCGCCTGCCATAGAGACTTTGTCAGACGAGGCGGCGGAGGCCGAAACAACTTTGTCTGCCGGGGCTCTGGTTATGATGGAGGAGGCGGCATTGCCGGGTCCAGAACCTACCCGATCTATGGAGCTGGAGCAGCCGCTCATCATCACGGCGCCAGATGTCTCCGTTATGTTCTCTCCCTCACCTGTGGCGGTGGCTGGCCAGGGGTCGACCTCGGAGCCCGTGAGCTCCCTCCTTTCCGTGCTGGCCCTTCCGGGTAGCTCGGCTGTGGTTGACGCAGAGCTGTGGGCAGTCGTGGACAGTGAAGTTAGCTTCGACCGACCAGCCGTCCCCCCTATCGGTCACGTGAGTTCGGATCTGCCAGTCCGACAGACCCTGTTGGTATTGCGCTCCATGGTTGTCACCGATCCAACGCTCACCTATCGAGATGCCAGGGCCATCGTGGAGCAGCTGACCAAAGCACTGTAGATGATCGGCTGCCCGCTCGAAGAATGGTCGCGACGCATTCTCTTATTGTTGAAGTACGTGAACCGTCGCGCATTCCTTGAGACGCAAGCCCCGACTGAGCTCACAACTATCGGTGCCCAGAGGGACGAATATCTGGAGGCGCTGGCTGTTCGGAGAGACAGCCATGAGCAACATCAAGGAGCCTTGGACAGGTACAATGCCGACATCGACGCCTTGGGGAGCCGGATAGAGAAACTATGGGGCTGGCTTACCCAGGCAGAGTCTGACCTGCTCAAGGCAGAGATGGGTAAGGCCAAGGAGGCTGACGAGTTGGCCATTGCTGAGGCAGCCGTGGCCTCTGTGACGATAGAATTGGAACGCCTCGAGGCGCAGGAGGGCCATCTGCATGAGATGATAAGCTTCCCCTGTGTCGGGATCCTCCCTTTTGAGGACATCTTCCGAGGGCTAGAATAGCCGTCGATTCCCCTTCCATTCCTTTCTTTGCATGTAACACCGGGGTATGCCTCGAAGCCGATGTAAATTTTCTAAAAAGAATACAATGCAATTATTCCATGTGTCTATGGTATGCGTGTGGTGTCAGGCGATTTCTTCCCTCCTTTTCTCTTTTCTTGCTATGTGATGGAACGCAAGTTCACGCTAACAGTTTATTCGGGGAGAGCCTGGTGAGATTCGCATATGAGCATAGGAGAGTGCTTGCCCCTTCCAGAGGAGGGACGAGGGGACCACTCCACCATGTCCATAAAGCGACTCAGTCGAATGATGTCGCCGGTACGTTTAACCCAAGTAGGTTGATCCGACCTTGGAGAGGCGGAGAGAAGAGTTTGTTCATCTGGCGACCCAGATGGGAGGTATTGGTCAGAAGGGGTTGTTCGTCGCCCGAAGGGATGGAGAGAAGACTTTGTTCATTCAATGACCCCGACGGGAGGTCTTGGTCAAAAGAGGGTTGTTTATCTGCGCCGACAGAGTGCCGATGATAGGTGTGGTTTATTTGTCTCTGGGTGTGTTCGTTGGTACGGGTGAGTGCCAACGCAAGGAGGAGGGTTGATTCCCCGATCCCGAGCGAAAGGTCCGGTTGGGGTATTCTTCGTCAGTGCTGACAGAATGTCAAGGGCTGACAGGGTTGATTCGTTTATTGGAATATTCATCGGTACGGGTGAGTGCCAACGCAAGGAGATGGGTTGATGCCCCAATCTCGGACGAAAGGTCCGGATGGGGTATTTTTCGTCAGTGCCGACAGAATGTCAAGGGCTGACAGGGTTGATTCGTTTATTGGAATATTCGTCGGTACGGGTGAGTGCCAATGCAAGGAGACGAGTTGATTCCCCAATCTCGGACGAAAGGTCCGAGTGGGGAATTTTTTGTCAGTGCTGACAAAATGTCAAGGGCTGGCAGGGTTGATTCGTTTATTGGAATATTCGTCGGTACGGGTGAGTGCCAACGCAAGGAGATGGGTTGATTCCCCAATCTCGGACGAAAGGTCCGGGTGGGGTATTTTTCGTCAGTGCCGACAGAATGTCAAGGGCTGACAGGGTATTTGCCGGTACGGGTGAGTGCCGACGCAAGGAGATGGGTTGATTCCCCAATCTCGGACGAGAGGTCCGGGTGGGATATTCTTCGTCAGTGCCGACAGAATGTCAAGGGCTGACAGGGTTGATTCGTTTATTGGAAGGGGCTGAATCCTCCTCTTCTTTTCTTTCTTTTTTTTTCTTTCCTTTTGGAGAGGGGGATTCCTGTAGCCCACTCAAAGAGCAGACCCAACTAGGCCCAACAAGGCCCAACGAGGCAAGCTCGCCCAAGTGACAGCCCGTAGGGCCCACTCGAAAAAGCCCAATAAAACAATGCTCGAGGAAACAACTCTCCTAGGCGGCCCCAAGGCTCGGAGAGCCCGAGCCTCGGTCAGGTCACAGGAAGACCCGCGCACGAGCTATCCCTCCGCACGAAGGGGGGAAACGCTAGCCGGTCTATCCGACCCATCTCCTCACCGAGCTAGGCCTATCGCCCGATAGGGCCGGCCCCCCTAAGCTCGGAACGACCGATAAAATGTTCATCACTGCAGCCGTTAGAGTCCACAGCGGGCCAATCGCTAAGAAGTCTAGGAGCTCCGGCTTCCCCACGAGGATAACGCCCCCACGATGAGGCCATAAAAGCCCACGATGAGGACGTAACCTCCACCGGAAAGTCTCAGCTTGTAGGACTCCAGAGGGTGGCACACTATTTAAACCTGGGATACCCTCTTGCGAAAGGTAAGTCCAAAAGGGCATTGTTCCACCCCCAACTCCTGAGCAAGGATCACTTCACCCCATTGGTGGAGAGGGATCTTGCGCCTTCACCTTCTCCTCCCTATCGCTGCTCCCACCATTGCTCTACTGACTTGAGCGTCGGAGGGTTTTGCCCCAGGGAATCCCCCTGTGCCCTCTGACCCGTTTCCCTGCCTTGCAGTTCATTAACTTGGTGATTACCAGCCAGCTCAGGAACCAGCGCGAGATTTCGCCTCTTCATCTGGCGCCGTCTGTGGGAAACGCACGAAGAGCCAACATGGTGAGAAGGAGCTCAGGGAGGAGGTCCACCGGCGAAAAGGGTAAGGCCATGGCAGCAGCAGGGGATGGCCCTTCCAGGGCCTCACAGAACCCTCCCTCCAACGCCGGCATCCCCGCCGACGGACCACCACCACCCCCCCCCGAGGCGGCGGGGCTACCCCCCTACGGTGGCGCCGAAGCCTTCCAGGCCCTCAACGCCAAACTGGATGTCCTCGTGGAGCTCATGAAGACCCAAGCGGCCAGGGATGCAAGGTCCCACGCCCCGTCAGGGAGCCCCCCCCGCAGGAGTACGTCCCAGCACACAGCTGGGGGCCGCTTCACCCTCCGCGGCCAGCAGCTCGTCCGTAACAGGGTCGGAGGACCCTCGCAAGCTCCACCTCTGGAGCAAGAGGCCTCCTCCACGCCGAGGAAAGGAAGGCGGGGGACGCAACGGCCAGATCCGGAAGCCGACGTTCCCGGAGACCGCCAAGGCCCCCCCTAGCCTCACGGCATGACAGCAACCAGAGTTATCCCTCCGGCTGCGAGATTTCGAAAGGCACTTCGCTGAGCAGGAGCGCGCCCTTCGCGCCCTGCAGAAGGCCTCTTCCCCGAAAGACGAGGAGAAATCCCCGTTCTCCGAGTATATCTTGAAGGCAAAGGTATCTCCCAGAGCCCCCATACCAACCTTCAAGCTTTACGACGGCCAAGGCGACCCGGCCGACCATTACGATAGCTTCGACGCCCTGATGACTCTACACGGAGTGTCGGACCCCATCAAGTGCCGAGCCTTCGTGACCACTCTGGTCCAGGGCGCTCAAGCGTGGTTCCGGGCTCTCGCCCCCGGATCCATCCGAGACTTCAAGCAGTTCGGGCGAGTCTTCAAGGATAGCTTCGCCGGAAGTGCCCCCCTAAGGTCGGTAGCGGGGCTCTTGGCCCTCAAACAGGCGCAAGGGGAAAGGCTCCGGGCTTACGTCCACTGGTTTAAATCGGAAGCCCTCCGAATCCCTCGCCTGGATGTGGCCTCGGCCACAACCGCACTGACCGGGGGTACCCGGGACGAGAACCTCCGCCGCGAACTCGTCCTCCACCCTCCCTCGACCCTTGCCGAGCTAGTGACTCTGGCTCTGCGCCACGCCGAGTGTGAAGAAGTGCTCAGCGCTTGCCGAGACGCAACCGGCTCGGGTCGGGAGGGGGACAAGAAGCGGGGCCCCGAGCCAAATCCTAGCTCGGGAAAGAAGCGAGACCGAGATGGAGAGCGCAAGCGGAAGTACGAGCGGTACACCTCGTTAACCGCCCCGGTCTATGAAATCTATGAAGACGTCAAAGACTCGGGACTTCTCCGTCGGCCCGAGCCGATGAGGTCGAAGAACCGCAAGCGAGACATACATTGTCTATTCCACGGTGATCATGGGCATCACACCGGTGATTGCCACCAGCTCCAAGATGAAATCGAGCGCCTCATCCGCCTGGGGCACCAGGCTCGGTTCACTGCCGAGCGCAGAGAAGATCAATGCGCCATAGAGAAGATTGACAACGCCCCCCGAGGGGTCCACATCAACCTCATCTCTAGAGTAATAGCATCAAGAGGCGACAGCAGCCGTGGAAGGAAGCGTCATGCCAAGCGGGCGAGCCGAGCCCCAGAGCCACCCAAGGCCCCGCCCCAGGTCATAGTCTTCTCCGATCAAGACCTGGAGGGGCTGAGCACCCCGCACGATGACGCCCTCGTAATCTCGGCCACTATAAACCATTGTAACGTAGATCGGATTCTTGTGGACAATGGAAGTGCGCCTGATGTATTGTCTTATGACTGTTTCCTCAAAATGGGAGAGGGTCCATCCAAACTCCGCCCGATCCGGACGCCCCTCTATGGGTTCAATGGCCTGGCCACTCTCCCCGAAGGAGCCCTAAGCCTGCCGGTTACCCTCGGCAACCCACCAAAATTTGTTACGGTCATGGTAGACTTCATGGTGATCAAAGGGATGATAGCGTACAACGCCATTTTCGGCCGGGGAATCCTCAACCGGATCAAGGCAGTACCATCTACGTATCACCAAAAAATGAAGTTCCCCACCAAGAACGGAGTAGGGGAAATCCGAGGTAACCAGGCCACGGCCCGAAGGTGCTACAACATCTCGGTGGAGGCCACGAGGCAGGACGAGAATAATAAGGGCCCCCGGGAAGTCGAGGAAAAATCCGCAGCTACTAAGCCAGGTGGCGAGTTGCTGACAATTTTCCTAAACGACGACCCGACCCTAGGAGTAAGGATCGGAGCCGACCTACCACCCGAGGAACAGCAGCAATATAAGAATTTTCTTTCTGAGTGCATCCAAGTCTTCGCTTGGTCCGACGATCAGCTCCCTGGGATACCAGAGGAGACCGTGCTGCACCGACTCAACCTCAACCCCACCATGAAGCCCGTGCAGCAGCGCCGAAGGAAGCACGCACCAGAGAAACAGACGATTATCAAGGCGCAGGTCACCAAGGGGCAAGAGACTGGTCTTTTTAGACCGGTCCTGTACCCGACGTGGCTAGCCAATGTCGTCCTGGTACCAAAGGCTTCCGGCGAGTGGCGGATGTGCGTGGACTTCACCGACTTGAATAAGGCGACCCCTAAAGACTGCTATCCCTTGCCTAGCATCGACCAACTGGTCGACTCGACATCGGGCAATGAGATGCTCAGCTTCCTGGACGCCTATTCGGGTTACCATCAGATCAGAATGAATTCTGAAGACGTCGAGAAGACCGCCTTCATCGCCGACTACGGCGTGTACTGCTATACCCAGATGCCTTTCAGGTTGAAGAACGCCGGAGCCACATACCAAAGACTGGTCAACCACATGTTCGAGGAGCAGCTAGGTCGGAACATCGAGGCCTACATTGACGACATGCTCGTCAAGACCCCCAAGGCCCAGGACCACTTCACCGACCTCGCCGAAGCCTTCGGCGTCCTCATGAAGTACAACATGAAGCTCAATCCTGCCAAGTGCGCCTTCAGAGTAAGATCCGGGAAGTTCCTGGGTTTTCTGGTCACTCAGCGTGGGATCGAAGCTAACCCCGACAAGGTCCAGGCCATCCTGGACATGCGCCCGCCTGCCTGCATCAAGGACGTCCAGTGTCTGACAGGGCGTGTCGCCGCTCTCAACCGTTTCTTATCCCGTGCGGCCGAACGATGCTTGCCCTTTTTTAAACTGTTGAAGGGGCCCAAGTTGGCATCTGCTACGTTCGCATGGGATGAGGAATGCCAAAAAGCGTTCGCTGAGCTTAAGGAGTTCCTGGCTTCACCCCCGATGCTCTCCAAGCCCGTGTCGGGCGAAGCTTTGCTACTCTATCTCTCGGCGACGTCATCAACGGTCAGCTCGGTCCTAGTCAGAAATGACTCGGGAATCGAAAGACCAGTCTACTACACCAGCAAGGTGCTTAGCAAGGCCGAGAGGAGGTACCCCGCAACTGAGAAGCTCATGCTAGCGCTGGTTACCTCCGTGAAACGCCTCCGACCCTACTTCCAGGGGCACCCCATCACCGTGCTAACCGGTGAGCCGTTGAAGAAGATTTTGGCCCACCCCGAGGCCTCGGGGCGACTCGTCAAATGGGCCATTATGCTTGGGGCCTACGACATCTCATATCGTCCGCGCTCAGCTATCAAAGGTCAAGTGCTCACCGATTTCATCGTCGAAAGCACCATCCCGATCGAAGGGAGGCTACTGACCATGCCCAGGCCAACCTGGGAACTGTACGTCGACGGTTCTTCCAACTCGGTCGGTAGCGGTGCTGGGATCCTCCTAAGATCCCCCGAAGGAGTGGAGCTGCAGTACGCCTTGAAATTCAACTTTCAGGCATCCAACAACGCTTCCGAGTATGAGGCCCTTATATAGGGAGCACGCATGGCCCGGCGGTTGGGGGCTGAGCGAGTCAGGATCCACACTGACTCTCAGCTGGTCGCGAGCCAGGTCAGCGGCGAGTACGAAGCTCGAGAGGCACCCATGATCAAATACCTCCAGCTGGTCAGGAGCTTGGCCCAACAATTCAAGGGATTCGAGGTAGTCCGAATAGCCCGGGAAGAAAACTCCCGAGCGGACGCCCTCTCTCGATTGGCCTCCTCCCTAGACCCAGAAGGTACCCGATCGGTCCTCCTCGAAGAGCTAGAGCGCCTGAGCATTGACTCGGAGCTCCTCGCTGTTGACTCGGCCGTCCCGAGCGACTGGCGCACCCCCTACCTGTCTTGGCTTCGAGACTCCCAAGAGCCCTCCGACCCTCGGGAAGCACGCCGAATGAAGTACCAAGCCCGACGCTTCGTCGTCCTGGACGACACACTCTATCGAAGGTCTTTCGCCGGCCCTCTCCTGAAGTGCCTCGGCCCCGACGATGCCAGCCGAGCCATTCGAGAGGTTCATGAAGGCCTGTGCGGAGCGCACTCAGGGGCAAGGTCACTGGCCAGAATCCTGTTACGACAGGGGTACTGGTGGCCCACCCTGCAGCGCGACTACTTGGCCTATGCTCAACAGTGCGACCGATGCCAGCGGTTCGACCACTTGGTCCATCAGCCGGCTATAGAACTCGTCACCCTCGCCGAGCCTTATCCCTTCGCTCGGTGGGGGATCGACATTCTCGGACCATTCCCCATGGCTCAGTCCCAGAAAAAGTTCATCGTCGTCGCCATCGACTACTTCACTAAATGGATCGAGGCCGAAGCCACTGCAAGGATCACCGAGACAGTCATCTGGAGTTTCGTCTGGAAATCGATCATTTGTCGCTTCGGCATCCCCCGAGTGATAGTGAGCGATAACGGTCGGCAATTCGATTCTCGATATTTCCAAGACAGATGCACCGACCCTAACATCCGCAACCACTTCACTTCGGTCGCCCACCCTCAGGCCAACGGGTTGGTCGAAAATGCCAAGAAGACTATCTTGAAAGGCATAAAGACCAGACTCGGCAAAGCCAAGGGTAGTTGGCTCGAGGAATTGCCTAGCGTACTGTGGTCGCACCGAACGACTCCCAGGACGGCAACCGGTGAAAGTCCTTTTCAGTTGGTGTACGGCACTGAGGCCGTCATTCCATTAGAGATCACCAACCCGTCTCTCCGAGTCATCCGCTACTCGCCCGAGGAAAACAACCAAAAGTTACTCGAGAACCTCGACCTAGCCGATGAACTCCGGGATATTGCCAGCATCCGAGCGATGGAATACCAGCGACGCCTCACTCGATACTACAACGCCAGAGTCCGAAGCAGACACTTCCGACCGGGAGACTTCGTCCTCAGAAAAGCCGAAGCCTCTCGACCACTAGAGGCGGCGGGCAAGCTGTCCCCTAACTAGGAAGGCCCCTACCGAGTGGTCGAGACGCTCGGGAAAGGTGCGTACATGTTAGCAACAATGGAAGGGGATCCCATTCCTCGGACATGGAATGCAGCCGCACTATGTAAATTCTATTTTTGAAATTGTACAACAAGAAGGATGAAATAAATTCCTTTCCATTCAAAACTATTGATACATCAGAAAGGCAAAGGCCAGTACATTGCATGACAAAAAGCAAGAAAATCCATCTAACACCGCTGCAAGGGGTAATCACTTGGTTGACTCGATCTCGATCTCCTCGCGTCCAGCCACAGACTCTGCCTCGCGTAGAAACTGGCTTGGACAAGAGGGGGCCGATCCAGTTGGCTCAGATGACCCCCGACAAAGGTGACAGAGGGACTGCAGAGAAGGTACCCACCTTCTAAAGTCGGAGAAGGCTACCTTCAAAGTTGATGGAGGCTAGGAGGAATGAGCGCCGTGAAGACCCCTTTTTTCCAACCTGCCAACTCCTTGGAAGGGAACAGAGAGCAAGCAGCCTCCGAAGAGTGAAAGAAATGAAGAGCAGAAGAGGGAAAAAGAGGCTGCAGACAGAGGAAGGCTTCGGTGAGGAGGGAACTTGATGCGCCCCCCCCCCCCCCCCATGTGGAGGGGGAGTGGCGACAGGCATCCCTGATACCCCCATCCGTCCTCCGCCTCGGTGCCCGCCTGGAAGCCACGCCAGAACTGAGAGAGGGCAAGAGCCGTGCCCTCGCACGTCGAAGCCCTCTCCAGATCCGCGGGGTGACCGTCGGACCCGTCTCAAACCCGCGCAGCGACCGTGGGACCCGTCCAACAAGCCAGGACAGCAAGAGCTCTCTGCTCCCCGTCGTCGGCGGCGTCACCCTCCGAAGGATCCTCCATGCAACGGCACAACGCAGAGTGAAGAAGAAGGAGTGAGGGAAGACTGTTAGAGAAAATCCCAAGCGGTAAAGAGGGAAGGGCGCCTTTCGATCCTTCTTATAGGCTAAAGGAAGCTACACGCCTTAAACGCCCCCCCCCCCTCTCAAAAACACGCCAAAGGATTTCTCCCCTGAACGGTCACCTCTAACTCCTCGTTTCCCGCCCCAGCGGGATTCACGAAACGGCCTAGCATTCAAAGCGTGAGGGAACGGAAAGACACCCCGTCAGAAGCCTACCAAATCAGCATGCGAAAACCACGCAGGACATATCGGCACTTTGCAACTACTCCAGATACGCCAGCCAAATCACGGCAAGGATGGCGATCAAAC
Organism: Amorphophallus konjac; assembly: GCA_022559845.1. Taxonomy (NCBI): domain Eukaryota; kingdom Viridiplantae; phylum Streptophyta; class Magnoliopsida; order Alismatales; family Araceae; genus Amorphophallus; species Amorphophallus konjac. The sequence continues at coordinate 233,975,802 of CM040123.1, forward strand.
AAGTAAGTCATTTATTATCTCATAAAGAGGAAACTCTCTAAAGGAGGAAAGAGAGACAAACAAGAGAAAGGGGCAAAATAAGGTAAAATACATCAGGTCTCGGGCCCACTTTGAAGCTCGGAAATGACGAAAGTAGGCGCGTCACCCCCAGCACCTTCGGTGACGGCCGACCCAGGCACTGACCTCGCCTGTGCGAGAACTGTCTCGGTCGCGAGCCCTCCCGAGGCGTCTGGAGTTGGTGACCCCGCCGTAGGAGACCCCTCTGGATCTTCCCCGCTCGACGCAGAGGAGCTAGAAACCGACTCATCCGAGTCATAAACCTGGCCCAAAGGGAACTCGATCCCGGAGTCTCGATCGAAGGCGTAGTCCACCGCCCGACGATAACCCTGCTTAAACCCCTTTCGGGCGCCACGACGAAGCGCTACCTCGTAATATGGTAGGGCGGCTCTCTCCAGGTCGGCTGAGTAAGCATCCGAGCTTCTATATCTCTCGATCACCTCCGCCTCGATCTGCTCCGTCCTTCCAACGAGCTCGACTCGAGCCTGCTCCGCCTCGGTCGCACGCTCCTCTGCTCCCGCCAGGCGTTCCTCTGCCGCGACCATCCCTCGCTCGGCCTCGCTCGACCGCCTCTCCGCCCAGACTCGGTCCACCTCGGCCACGGAACGAAGGCGCTCCGCTACCTCCGCCCGGTCTAGTAACTCGGCACGTTCGAGCTCTCGGCGACCGTCCAACTCGAGGTGACGTAGACGCTCCTCTTCCAAGAGTTTGCCCTTCCTCTCGAGCGACTCCAGGGCCTTAGCCAACTGCTCAGTCAGCGTCTCAGTTTCTAGCCGGCTCGCCCGTGCCAAGTCCCTGACCGCGGAGAACTCCCGTCGGAGCCCCTCATGTTCCTCGCTAAGGCGGACCAGTTTCCTCTCGCACCCCCCGAGGGCCCAGGCGAGACTCGATCGCTCCGCCTCCGTTCGAGCGTACGTCTCTACCATCAAGGCCGCCGACCGAGCCATGACTAGGCCGCCCTCCATGAGGACGTTGAGGACGCCGGAGGGGGAGTGGCGCTTGTCTCCCCCCCTCATCTTTGCGGCAACCTCTCGACAAACCCGGTACAGGTCGCTCGAAACGTCGAGCCTTTCCAAAGCCTCCGGCATAGAGATACGCTCCCCACCAGACGCCCCGCCAGAAGGATCGACCCGAGTGACGGGGCCGACCGCCGCGCGCGCCGCGGTCGGTTGGGGTTGCAACGCCTCCCCGGGCGAAGCCCCAACCTCGACCGACCCCGCAGGATCGACCACACCAAGAACTTCGGGCACTTGGGGCTGCGACGCCCTCGCGGGCGAACCCCCATCCCTATCTGTCTTGGCCCGCGCCTCCCCGCCCGAGACAGCGCCGACCTCGACCGATCTCCTGGTCTCGACGCCGGCCGCTACAGCGCCGGCCCCTCCATCCCCGGGGAGGGGAGAACCGACCCATCTCCGCCCTCTGAGGGCCCCCCGGTCTCTTCGGCCCCCTCTCGCCTGGTAGGTGGGGGAGCTGACCCGGAAGGGTCGGCCCCACCTTGACCTCAAGAGGGGAGCGCCGCCGAGTCAGAATCACCCCCGGCAGCGGTAGGATGGCCGGCCTTCTTGGCCCGTTTCTTGGCCTTCGCGGCTTCCCGCAATCTCCCCTCCAGGGGATCCTTGCGCTTCGCCCCGCTTGACCGTGAAGATCCCTCGGAGGCCGCCCCCTTGCCCTTATCCCGGGCTTGGGAACAACCCGTGGGAGCGACAGGCTCATCAGCCGCCGAATCATCCCCAAGATCGACGACCTCGGTGACCTCTTCCAAGGGCTCCAGCCGGATGTCTGCAATGAAGAAGAAGATTCAGTTAGGAAACGAAAAGTCGACCCTCCGACCCCGCAGAAGAATCCGAAGAATGGCACCTGATGGCTTGAGCTGTGTAAGCAGATACCGCTCCACGTTCTCCAGCGTCACCAGCTCCTCAGTCGACCGGCGATTTGTCAACAAGAGAGCGGCGTACTCTTCCACGTCGGCGGGGAACTCCTCCTGGCGCGGGGGAAGATTCGGATGGAAGTTGGGCATAACCTAGCACCTCCAGGACTCATCCACTGCTTTCGCCTTCACCTAGAAAAACTGCCTCTTCCACCCTTTGTGCGAAGAATCCTTCGCCGCCAGCGGAATACAACTCTGATTCCTGCGCGCCTGGATAAAATAGAAGCCTTTCCCCGCCGACGGATGTGCCTTCAGCTCGAAGAAATAATGAAAAAGATCCAGCGATGGGGGAACCCCCTGCTGGCGGCAGAGGATCCGAAAGGCAGAAAGCAGGAGATACGAGTTGGCCACCAGCTGAACAGGCGCCAACACGAAAAAATTGAGAAGCTTCAAGATGAAAGGCTCGAAGGGGAGGCAGAATCCGCTCTTCCACGCCAGGAGAAAAGTACAAATATGGCTCGTACAGCTGTCCAAGCGCGTCTCGTATGGGGCAGCAGCTACAAAGTTATATCGGAGAGGCAGGCGAAACCGATGCTCCAATTTCTTCACATCAGCCTCCCCCAACTCGCTGCGATTGGGGACGGGATCCGCCTCACCTGCTCGACTTCCGAGCGCAGATCCGCCATCGAGCTGGACGAAGAACCTTCACTAGAGCCCGAAGACTCCGGGGGAGAAGGAAGCCACCGGATCGCCTCTGCGGTTACACGCGCCAGCTCCTCAAATACCACCGCAAGAGCTTGCTCCCCCGCTGTATCTTCACGGCGCATCAAGGAGCCCTAGAAGCAGAGAAATGGAGGAAAGGCCGAAAACCCTAAAAAGATTGGGAGGGACGAGCAGCGCCCTATGCCTATAAACCCTCGCGGGAGGCGGAGCGCCGTTTCAACCTCCGAGAAAAAGGGGTGATGTGACACAACCTCGGACCTAATGCAAGCAAGCACAATCGTAATCTAAATGGGCCAATTTGGGCCGCCGCTCTCTCGTCGCTCACCCAAGCCCGGGGTAACTTGGCAATGCCAAGGTGAGGTTGAAGGGTTGGGCCCTTGCTGGTAGAGGGCCAGCAAGGCCAAGATTTGATTCCCAATGGATTTGGAAGCCCAATTCAACGGGGCCGATGAAGTGCCGAAGGCACCGGTTGCACTCTTCCCACGGTGATCACTCAAGGCAATGGGGCATGAGGATCGGGCTCTCACTCGCATAACCAGCGGAATTAGAACTAATATTGAAAGACAAGCACTAAGTGGAGTGAAGGTTTGAGCACTTACTCGACCGGTTTGAAGAAACCGGTCCCGGTCGGAGACGAGGGCGAGCGGGAAGGCGAGTGGATCCCCACACGCCGCGGCGGTGTCGCTTGACCTGCCCAAACAAATTACACCACTACACCTCTCGCAGGAGGGGGAACTTGGGGTGGGGGTTAATGATATTACATCAATACTACCTCCACGCAGGGAGGGGCCTTTAGCCGGCCAAGCGGGGTGGGAAACCAAAGCAAAGAACGAGGAACAAGGGTGGACGCCGAATCTACCTGCTGTCTATGAACCAGGATAGAGGGTCGGTTTTGCTGTTGTAGATCTTGCTCAGGAATTTCACTGATGGCGAGACTGGTGGCTAAATCTTCGTAACAGGAAGGGGAATGCTTCAGAATTTTTGTAAATTCTTCTGTCGTTGCTGCAGGTCGGGGCAGGAGCTTGAACAGGGCCTCTATTTCTCAGACTAGCAGGTGCAGGTCACCAACAGTAGGATGCAGAGGCTGTCCTAGCCGTTCCCGAACTCCAAATTTGATTCCGTCAGCGCCGTTAGAACCGTGGGTGAGTCCTCTTTGCATCAAAAGAAACGGGGATGCCAGAAGAGAAAGGAGACGATCTGTGGAGCCATAAGAGTGAGGAGGTGTCGATGCAGACTGGGGAAGGCAGAGCCGCGCGACCGTGGAAGAAAAATGGTAACTTCTGTTCCCGGATGCTGAATGGGATTCCGCTTCTTGATTCTGAAAGTAGACATGCCGATGAAGAACTCTCAAGAAAAACGTGAGGACTGATTCCTTCGGGGTTCGTCGTGGCAGAGATTCTAATCTGGCTCAGGTCCTCAGACGAGGCAGAACCGTGCAGCTGTGGGAGAATGGACCTCCTGGACGACTCGGAGATCAGAAGAAGACAAAACCACTTCGGCTACGAAGGCGACTGGCAGACGCTTCCGACGATGGCTCTTGGGTCTTCAAACTCGTCCGGAGGAGGTCGTGGTGGCCGCTGCAAGTTGCTGGTCTGCTGTAGATCTTCAGTTGAGAGCTGTAGGTTGATGATGATGGGGGGGAATGGGATATATGGGAGGGGAAATGGGGGTGGATGAGTGTGGGGAAAGCCCGGGCTATGAGGGGGTCTAGGAGGGGGTGTTCTAAGGTGGGGGAAGGGAAGAATGGGGTCTGGAAGGGGGTCTAACAGGTGGTGGGAGGAGGAGCTACGAATTTGGGAAGGTGGGTGAGAGGAGAAGGTGAGGGGGGGCACAAGTGAGTGGAGGGAAGGGTGGATTTCAAATTCAAATATGCTTTGGAAGTTGTGGGGTTGTGTGGGGAAGGGGTTGATTGTGTTGGAATGGGGAAAGTGATGTTGGAATGTGGAGGATGGTGTTGGAATGGTGAGGGATCTCCTTGGGACTAGGGGGTGGAGTAATGGAGGCCATGGGGAAGTGGAGGGCTTTAATGATGGTAGGTGGGGGTTGAGGTGGTTGGGAAAGGAGGAGAGAGAAGAAAATTTGAAATTGGGTGTTGAGGAGAGAGAAAGTGGAGTGAAAAAGAGGGATTAGGAGAGGGAAGGGTGGGGAATCTCTCCCCTAGAGTTTCTCACCCAAAAAATGTTGGAATCACTCCACTAAACTAAGCTTTGGATACTCAAATGACATTTTTCATTGATTCATTCATTACCTCCAAATGAAGGAAATGGGGCCCTATATATAGGAAACTCACATTTTATAATAAGACCCTGACAAAAGACTCATTGACAAATAACCGAAGGGGTAGGGGAGCTCATTGGGCCAAGCCCGAAGAAATGGGTCCAATTAGCATATTACACATTCTAATGACACTCAAACATAGGAAAATAAACGCAAGACCTAGGGACATGACTCAAATAAAATGTAAATTACATCAAATGACTCAAGTACATAGCATAAAAAGGATAAGTGGGCCTTTATAGAGAGAGGCCCGAACTCAAACAGTGCCGAAGTGTGAAGAAGACCCTAGCCAAAGGGAATTGTGGATGATGCCTCCATCAAATCTCCTGGGCTGTGAAGAGCTCGACTCCGTCGAGTATGGGTCCATCCGACTGTGGTACTGCTCGAGGAGGTCCGGATCCAACCGCTGGAGATCCTCCCGACTCACCCAAGAATCCTCCGAAGGAGGCCGATCCTTCCACCTGACGAGATAGCGCTCATATACCTTGCTCCGAGTGGTAGTGACTTGTTCATCCAATATTCGTTCAATTTGTTCATGCTGGACTCTCTTGGCTGGTGGTTTATCATCATGGGTGGGTGCTCTCTCAAGGGAAGAGGTAGGCTCAATCTCCTCACTAGGTACCACCGTGGGTCCCTTATATGGCACTAGGTCGGCAACATTGAATGTGGGACTTATTCCATACTCCTCAGGGAGATCTAACTCGTAGGCATTTGCACCTATGCGCCTCAAGACCTGGAAGGGACCAGCCCCACGTGGCCTCAGTTTAGAGTTGTCTCCCGGGGAGAGCCTCTCCATCCTTACCATCACAAAGTCACCCACTTGGAATTCTTGGTGACGCCGATGAGAGT